>VZTX01024148.1:100600-143692 GCA_013400915.1 Pardalotus punctatus
AAAAAAAAAAGAAAGAGAAAAAGGCTACAAAAGGGCAATTTTCTCCCTGCTTTAGTCCCAAGAACTGCATTCCCTCTTAATTTTCAGAAGTTATGTATCAAAACATTAATTAATAGTGCTGGGCAGCTGTTACCTGTCTGCTCCCTGTGCCATGAAACTGATGCTCCCCCAGGGACAACAGCAAGTGACAGGGAATGTGACCAAGGGCCTTTACACCAGCCCTAGTATTGAGTGGGGTCTGTTAAATTTGCGACAATTTGATTTAGGTCTTTCCCTTCCCAGGCAGAGGCTGCCCACACTCATCCAGAGCTGCTGGAGAGACCAGCTGGGACCTGGCTGCCCGAGGGTCCCTCGCTGTCCTCGTGTGCCACAGCTCAGGCAGAGCAGTGTGGAGGGAGGGCAAAACGTCCCATCCCGGCTCAGCCCAAGCTCTGCGGGGCCAGATGAAGCATCCCCTGGCACCTGCAGCCACCCGCGGCTGCCCAGGTGCAGAGCAGGGCTGGCAGTGCCAGCACGGGCAGGCAGCTGGTGCCCGGCACAGCTCTGCAGGCGGCATCTGGATGCCGGCCCTGCCCGCTCCCCACTGCCAAACCTCATCTGCCTTGAGCAAGGTTCAGTGATTTCAGCATTTCTGTCTCCCTGGGCACCCACCCAGCCACTCCCAGGGCCACTCACAGCCTTGGGGCCTGTGTCCCCTCGCCGTCATCTGCCCTGCTGGCTCTGCCCAGCCACCAGCTCCTTCCCCCTCACACTGCTCCTAAAGCCTTCTCAGCAAGATTTCACGCTGGCACGCACAAGGACCCCAATACCTATCAAAGCAGATAGATTTGGGTGGGTGACATTCACCTCCCACAGCCCGAAGCGGGTCACAGCGCATGAGACATGCCGGGGGGCTCACTGCCACTGCCTGTGTGTCTTTTAGATGACAGAGAACAGAGAGAAAGTGTGAGTGTCAGAGCTGCAGTCACACGGCCAGAGGGAACCTCACAGTGCCACATCATGTCACAGCAAAGGGCTGGAAAACCTCCAGCACCGCCAGCTCTCCATGGAGGGAGCGCGGCACACACGGGGATGGGGCTCTGCCACATCCCCCACAGGGACATGGACACCTGCCCTGCCTGGGTGGCCAGGCTCGACCCTCAGGGAAGGGATCACCCCCTACCACCATTCCCTTCATGCCTTCTCAGCTCTCCTTGCCCTGTTCCAGCAGCGGCAGCAATAGGGAGCGAAACTGCCCACAAAAAAGGCAGGAACAGGGAGGTGAGCAGTTCAAAGCCATCACTTCCATCTCCTGCAGCTCCATCCCCTCAAGTGACCTGCTTCAGGCCAGGGCACTGGGATGAATGCTGTGCACACACACACAGACCCTACTGCTCCCTGCACAGATCCTGGTGGCACCACAGGCATCCAGAGACGGAAGAGGGATGCTTGTGTCCCAGTCAAGACTCAGCCTCACTCCCTCTCTCCAGGCAGGCAGCAGCTCCTGCCCACACCTCCACTGGCAGTCCCTGCTTATCCCTGGCACAGGAAGCCCTCAGGGGCTTCTGTCCCGTGGGTGACAGCAGTGCCACCCTGCCACCTCCTCCGGGGTTTGCTGCACCAGGTGGAGGAAGGGCTGTCGGTGCTGCAGCTGCTCCCGCGGAGGCTGCACAAACACCGCGCTTCAGGAGGGGGTACAGCCACCACCCGGGCCCAGAACAAACCTCGCCAACTGCTGATGCCCCCCTGAGAGCCTCATTCCCCCCAAACCCCCTCTCTCCTCATCACGGGGCACAGCCCCATTTTGGGAGGGCGGCCGACAACGTGTGTTTAGCCTCCACCTTCCGCAGCCTGTTATGCCGCCTGCTCCCACCACTTCTATTTTTAAGGGTGAGAGCTGTGGTGCTCTGTCGTTTCCCCAATTCGAGCTCCTCTCTCCCAGCAGTTCCCCAAATTAGCCAGTTTCCACGGTAAAACACAGAACCTGCCAGACGGACCTGAACGGTGCTGGCAGAGCCGTGCTGAGAGCCCAGCTCCACTGCCCCCAAAGCCAGGGGATCCACTGTGAAAGAAAATCCTCATGGAAATAAGGATGGGGACATAGCTAGCAAGTGTTTGGGTAGTTTTCTGACCCAAGGGATAGAAGGACAGCGGGGCAAGGCTGCAGGCTCAGCCCCAAAGGGAAATCCCTACCTCCCCACACATTCCCTCTGCTCTGCTGAACACAAGTTATTGGGTGGTTTGAGTGTTTTAAGTATCCCAGAAATGTATGAGAGTCCCCATAACTAGGGAATACCCATCCCTGAAGGGATTTAAAAGTCATGTGGATGTGGCTCACGGGGATAGGGGTTAGTGGTGGCCTTGGCAGTGCTGCAGAATGGTTGGACTCAATGATCTTAGAAGCTTTTCCAACCTAAATCATTCCATAAATCAGAGATGCCCGTCAAACAACAACCCAAAAGTGCCCTCAGCCAAGGAAACTGGAGGAGCATTTTCTCCAAGCACTGTTAAGCCCAGTGAGNCGCCCGTCAAACAACAACCCAGAAGTGCCCTCAGCCAAGCCCAAGCACTGTTAAGCCCAGTGAGGCCCCAGCCCCGCTGTGCCCAGCACTGGACCCGTACTTACATCCGAGGCAGGGCCTTTGTCGGCACCAGGGCAGGAGAAGGTGACGAACTCATGGCACCGCTTGTGCACCACAAAGCAGCAAACTGCAAAGAGAACACAGGGACAGGGTCAGGGGCATGGCACAGGATTGGCATCACAAGAGCCGAGAGTTTACTAAACAAACCACCATTACACTGGATTTCTGAGCAATCCCAGCAGGCTTTTTAAGAACCTGTGGCAGATTTTCAAACCTTATGGAACATCCCTGACTGGACCAAGCATTTTGGTAAAACTCAGCAGAACAAAGTGTTGAGCAAACGTCAGAGGAGGGCTGGGAACACTTCTGTTCCTCTGAGCTCATTGTCACTCGCGGCACACGCTCTGAGGTCACTGCCGGGAATAAAAAGAGGGAGAATCTGGCGTTCGCGGGTATCTGAGCTGAAAAGTGCATGTGGCCAAAAATGGAAGATTGTACCGAGGGAACAGGTGGGCAATTTTCCTCCCACAGCTCTGCTTTTCTTCAGCATCTCCCCAGCCTCCGTTTGCCAGACCAGAAGACACGCACGTCTTCCTCCCCTCACACACGTCAATGACAGCGTTGCCCTTCTGGGAAAGGCACAGGGAAATCAATCCTGACATGCCACCGCCCAGACTTTCATGCAGAAGTATCCAGAGCTAAACCCCCATCCCCTAAACCACCAAACCCTTTCAGCACGTGCCAGTCTGAAGTTGCCAGCACTGTTTCCACAGTTTGTGTAGTCAAAGCACTGTATTTCAAGGCTGATTTTTTCCCTAAATGCCAAATGAGTGCCTCACCCTCAGTGACAGACCTTAATGGGCCCCGTGGCACTGTAGGTAACTTCAGCTGATGGCCCAGATCCCCCTCCAAGGCTCTCAGCCCCTCTGACCCTGCAGCTGGAGGTGGCAGCACTGCTGGGGCTCCTCGGGGCTGGGGAACAGGGACAACACCTCGCAGCCCATGTCACCTCCTGGGTGCCAGCTCCTGCCTGGGTCCACCCGCGCTCTGCATCTACACCCCACCTCAGCTCTGAGCATCCATCCCGTGTCCCATCCCACGAGACGAGACCTCAGCTCCAAGGGCCCCGAAGGGAACCCAGGCAGGAACAGAACAACAGGAACAAGCCCTGATTTTGAGGGAAGCCTGGGCACAACGCTCTGTTCTGCCTCAGGGATCTCCCATCTACCACATCCTTTTCCCAGGAGCTGTAGTTACACTAAATAAAAGCCTCTGGAAGATGAGGAGCAGGGACTGAGGTTTGGAGACAGAGCACTGGAACCAAACTGAGCTGTGCAAGAACAGAGCAGGTTCCAGTTGCAGCAATATGAGACTTTTCCTAAGGAAAAAGGCAAGTGACATTGGCCATGAATCTCACAATCCCCTCTTTGTGCCCTGCTACATCCAGCTGTAAATCCATTTTCCTTTTCACATTTTGCGTTGTGAGAAAAAAACAAACCCAGAAGGTTTTAGAGGCAGAACAGCTGCCAAGAGCTCTCTCCTCGCAGGACCTCTCACTTGCTTTTCTGAGTCAAACAAACAAACATTTTCTTGAAAGCATTGCTCACCATTTCTGTCATTTGTATATGGAGACAGAAGCATCTGGGAAGCAGGAAGGAAGAAATTAGAACTCTATTAGCAGGGATTTCTCCTGAAATGTGTGTACAAACTCAATAAGCTCTGTGACACCCCGAGCGCAGGCACTGGCAGAGGGTGGGTGCTGCTGCCAGAGGCTGGGCTGTGGTGGGAGCTTCCCAATTGAGCTGGGATAGTTCCAGCTCAACAGAGGAAACGAGAGTGCTAGTGGGCTGAATTTACCATGAAATGGGTTGGATTGGAAGTGTCCAAGGCCAGGTTGGACAGGGCTTGGAGCAGCCTGGGATAGTGGAAGGTGTCCCTGCCCATGGCTTGGGCTTTAAGGTCCCTTCCTGTAAAAATCATTCCAGGATTTTGTGATTCTAATCTATGGTAAGGGTAATCCATTGGAAGACGGGGAAGCAGAGCACTTCCCTACACATCCAAGGCAAACTAGAGCTCTCTGCTGACTGCAGGGCTGTGGGCTTTGCATCCAGCACTCCACAAGCCTCTGAAGGAGCCACCGGATCCCACTGAGATCCCTTCACGCTTGCTTAGGTGAATGCTCCAGCCATGCAGAAGGAAAATAGGGCCAATAGAATGAATCAGAAGCAGGATCTCATGTCAGTAATCCTGTCTCAGCTCCTAAATGTGACCTGCCCAATGGATGTGAGGAGGTTGGATAGATCTTTCCACTGCTGTGCCCTCCTGCTGTCATCACACTTCAGCAGCTTAAGCCCATGTCTTTGTCAGTTTAGAAACCCCAGCACGAGCAGCAGCTTTCCCAGGTTGCTAATTAGACAGTTAATTTGTAAATCTTATTATTTGGATAATAAAGTTATCAAATCCCACTGGTGAGCTACAAACATCCCAAGTCATTTGTACACAACAAGAATGAAAGATTAACCTTTCCCATTCCTTACTGAATAATGCAGGAGTGTTTCCTGGCCCTAAACTCTCCTTCAGAGCCAGCTCCATTACAGAGGTCTCGAGAGACATCCCTGTCCTGGCAGAAGTGAAGGATACAAACCCTATGGAAGGCAAGAGGCAGAGCCCCAAGCTCAGCAACTCTCCACAGCCATAACAGATTTGCTGGAACACATATTTTTCACAGCAGCCCCAGCCTCAGCCCCAGCACAGTGTCTCAGATCTGAGAAGATCTGCACCAAAATATCAGGGCAAGATCACACACCTCTATTCCCTGGGATCCTGACACAGTCCTGGGAAGAAAGATCTCCTGGAAGGTTGGGTTTGAGAGCTAAGAAACCACAACAGCAACAGGGCATTTTCAAACCCTAAAAAATAGTCTTATTGTGGAGAATGAAAAGAGAGAAAATGCTAGAAAATGCTAACACAGTATTGCTTAAATATATATACACACACACACAGATAGAAAGGCGTCTTGGCTTAAAGCACTGCTCAAAAACCCTCCAGAAAAACCATAAAGCAGTTTCCCTGCTGATTCCCTACTGATTCCAGAACCTGCCAATCAGAAAAACCACATCAAAATCTGTTCCAGGCATTTGAAGGTTGCAGAGCACATGTCTGGCTGCACCTCCAGCATGGGAAGCACTGTCCCAGGGAAGGGACATCCCCAGCAGAGCATCCCCCAGCTCCAGCTGCCAAAGGTCCAGGGTGTTCCCTGGGATGCAGCAGGACAGGCTGGAGAATTCCACCTTTATGCAGCAGCGTGGGGCTGGGAGCAGTTGGCTGCCTGCACGTTTTGGAATGATGCTGCAAATTCCTGCAGCAGCAGAAGCTGCGGTGAGTCCTCAGCAGCGGCTCTGACAGCTGCTGATCTCGGGAGCAGCATTCCCTGCCCAGCCCTGCACATGCTCCTTGCTCCTGCGGGATATTCCCTCCTCTCCTGTTTACACCATGTGAACAAGCACAGCAGCATTTCCCTGCCATCTCTCACCTCACACGCTCCCTCTCCCCCCAAACACGTGGGCACTTTGCCCAAAGATACAACAATGCCCAAAGATTTGCTCCCAGAATACAAATCCTTCCCAGGCCAGGAAAAACCCTTTATCAAAGCTTTAAGCTCCTTATACTGACACCAGGCTACCCTGGGAGCCAGCCCAACACAAGCACAGGTATTCTCAGGAGCATGAAAGCCCAGGAAAGGCTCAGGTCAGTGTTTCACTGGCAAACTCCTGAGACTGCTGAGCCCATCCTGGAGAGCCAAGGGAGAGAACAAACCCGTGGCATCACCAGCAAACGGAGCAGGGCCGGCTCAGGGTGACAAATGGTCTCGTGCCCCTGCTCGCTCCCAGCCTGGCACACGAGATTGAATTATCCCCATCTCCCACACGGAATGTCCTGAGCTGCAGGAAGGTATCCAGCCCTCTCCAAAGCCCAGCGCCGTGACAAACGGCTTCCTGCAGGAATGAACCCTGCCTGGCAGCCCACGGAGCAGCCCTGCCTTCCACTTGATCTCCATTTGTTGCTCTAATTTCATTGCATGAACTCCTTGTCCCAATGTTCTGAAGAAGGGAATAATCAATTTTCCTGAGTCCTTCATGAAATGAATAATTCAGGGACGTCACCTCTGATGCCTCCTGAGTCCACCCCTTCCCAGAACACACATTCCCACTGAAGGGAAGCCTTTGTTCCCCCTCTGTCAGGCCAGGGAGAGGTCTGGAAGCACCAGGAACAGTCTTGGATACAGTATGTCAAGTAAGAGAAACAGATTGAGAGTTAACAGATACAGAAGAAGGTTCAAGCAAGATTCATCTAAAAATCAAAGCCAGGGAGGAGTTCAACCATCCCCAGGGAGCTGACAGAGCTGAGCTTTGGCAGATGGCTCCAATATCAGGGAAGCTCAAAGATTATTTCAAGCATATCTCAGTGTGTAACTGCTCCCTTCCAACCTGTGGATATTCTCATTTGGATAACGTCTCCACTTCCCAACGAACAACAGCTTTAGGAAACAGCTTGGAATTCAGATTAGGACAAACGAAGAAAACAAAGTAACACCAAAAATAAAATAGAAAAAAAAGAAAAAAAAGACGTTTTAAAGGGGCTTTGGGTTGCTCCACCTACGCTGGGCAAACCCCCGGGGTCAGAGGCACCGGCCCGGCGCCGGTGAGGGACTGAAATGTGCCTCAGCCAGAGCTGCCCACGACTTTTCATTCCATGTTAAAAAATCAGACTCACGACATCAAACAGAGGCAGTGAAGCATAGTAATCATAAAATAAGGGGAAAGAAGGGCTCCAGGAGGGGAAGTCCTGAATTTCTGACAGCGCTTTACAGCTTTTAATCACTTAGAGCACACAGAGAGAGAAGCTGAGCTAAAATTTGCGCTCTTTGGATTTAATCCCCAGCTTTGGTTAAAAGCTTTCTGGGGTTCTTACAGCACAACAATCTTCAGCTCCTCAGACTTCACTGGTTTTCCCACTGTCAGCTCCAGAGAGACACAGTAAAAACAACTGCAATCCACGGGGATTTTGGGGCAGCACCCAGAACAGCTCCAGGGACGGCGATGCCAGGGGGATACAGCAGCTCCAGGCTCGTGCACTGGGCGCTCCTTGGCTGGAGGACAAGGGCAGGGACACCGAGGGCCCTGGCTCTGTGTCTGCTCCAGCCCACCACAGCAACCCCAAGGAATGAGGAGAAACTTCTGTCCCCTGGAAGACACTGGAATTTTGCTGATTTGCCCCATTGGGCACACGGATTCCTGGCATTGGGATGAGCAGGGAGGTTAAGGGAGAGGACAGAGAACCAGGAGAGGAGGAAAGCCCGCTGATTCAAGTGAAGGATGAAGGGGGTAAGAATGCAAAAAGGCATTTCTGCCTGGTTTGGGATTTTACAGAAGAGACCCTTTCCTTAAGGAAAGGGGGAAAATGGAGACTACAGGAGGCTTCTCTCCTGGGAGGTCTCCCCAGCTCCTTTCTCTAGAAGGTGCTGATTGCCTGAACAGCAACCAAGATTTCAATCCCAGGGAATGACTCTTCCCCAGCCCAGTTAATCCTGCACCAGTGGGACACAGAAACCTTGGTCACAGCCCTGAGGAGGCCCAGCCTGGCAAACCAGTGCCAACAGAGGTGTCATCGAGTGCCAGGAAGATAAAACTGCATTTCCTGGGGTTTCTGAAGCAAAAAGCAGCAGGATGTATATTTTTAAAGTTATACAATTTTCCAGGCATCACAAAAGCAATTGGCACTGTCCCTTCTGCTCTCCAGGAGATTCCGGCAGCGGTGCCTGGAGCAGGGAGCACACAAAGCCCTGCACAACAGGCCCAGCACTCCTCATCCCAGGCTGGCTTCTGGAAACAAACGGAGCATGGACACAAACATGTGTGGGATCAGGGCCTGCCACAGCCTCCCCAAGCCCCTTGGCCAACGCCACACCCCCTTTTGCAGGGACAGAAGGATGTTCCAGCTCCTCCCAGCTCCCCAAGGCCTTTCCAGGTGAGGAGCTCAGTGGTGGGAATTCCATGCCTGAAGAGCAGGAATCCCATTTTGTGCAAATTGCTGTTAGGAAAAGGGCAAACTGAAATACCCACATTTATTTAGGCTCCTCACCTGCCCAAAAACCCAGCCCCAGGCCTTTTGCTCACATCTCCCACTGACTCTACAGGGAAAACTCCCAGTTCTCCAGGAAAACTGATCCCTCACTCTTCTGCCTGTTTGCTCTTTGGGAAGGGAGAAAGGCAACTTCAACCCTTGAGCAAGAGCCCCAGGATGCTGCAGAAGAGCCCCATCTCCCCAGCCTGCCCCCACTGCCCCACGCCCCCCCAGAAGGGCTGGAGCTATTTCCAGAGACACAAGGACATTAATTTTACATGAGAGAGCCTGTCCCGGCTCCGAGAAAATCGGCTCAGAATTTAAATACTTCATCAGCATTCCTGCCGTCCTGAGCTGTAACAGAGATTCACTTTCAGTGAATAATTCAGCCCTGTGTGGCCTCGGCGCAAGGACTGAGCACAGCTGTGGCTGTGCCAGGGCAACCAGCTCAGGGGCCACCAGGGCTGTGCCCTGACCCTCGGTGGGGACATCCCCAGCTCCTGAGCAGGGGGAGGATGTGGTGGCAGAGTGGCAGCTCAAAGAACACTCAGTTTTCCCCATATCCCACTCCAGGCTCTGACCCCAGCACAGCCCCCAGACAGTCCCAGCAGCATCCACAGCTTCCCCAGGGAATCACCTGAGCAGCTGATTTCTCCTCATGCTCCAGTTCCACCCCCTGAAAGGCACTTGGGGTTCAGACCCCCCAGCACAGCCCTGGGAAGCAGCAGACTCTTGCTCCATCCAGTGTGAGCGATGCTCCCGAGTTCTTGTCATCTGTGTGATTCTGGGGCTTAGGAAAATAAAAGAATACAAAGCAAATGGAGCTTTGCAGAATGGGAAAAGAGAGCCTTGGTGCTCCCTGTGCATCTGGAGGGTGGAGAGACCCCAGAGGAGCAGGGTCAGACATCTGCCCCCTCCTCCTGGGGCTGCCCAGGACTGCAGTCCCAACCCAGCTTCCAGGGAATGTCACTATCCTGCACCAAGCTGCAGCAGTGTTCTACCATCAGAGCTGGGGACAACTGACCCCTGCAGCTTCTGAACCTGCAGTTCAACAAAACTGTGAATCCAGAGCCAACAGTGTCTGACACCGGAACCAGCCCCAGCAGCTGGGAAGGAGGGGGAGGGAGGCTGCCCTGCTTGTGCTTCTGAAAGGGACATCTTTAACATTCCTGTTTTTTCATTGAAAGGGGTTGAGTATTTTGAGCCCAGCCACGTGCTTTTAGAAGGACTTCATGAACAAAACACCCAAAACCGCCTGCAGTTTTCCATGAAATACCATAATGAATTGACAACATCCTCTGCATGACAATGAATGTGCTGGAGCCGGGCGGGATGAGGAGCATCAATCATCCCCGGCAGTGGAAGAGGAGTGGGTGGGGACGGCGACGATGACAGCAGCAGAGCTTGGATCAGGGAGAGATCTTCATTCTCCCACCACATGTGCCAGAGCAACACCTAGCACCACCATCCAGGCTCCAAGGGACAGGGGTGCCCAGCCGAGGGTCTGCTCCTGGAAGTAGCACAAGTGATGCAGCTGGCCCAGATTTTGTGGCTGCTGGCACAGGAAGCTGTGCCACATTTGGATGTAGCAGAGGGCGAGGTCCTCCACCCAGGACATGGAAAACGTCCAGCTCCTGCTTGCTCTCCAAATTGCTTGGGTCAATAACGCTGCTCGGGAGCAGCAGGCAGAGCAGCCCAACATCTGAAGACACCCTGGGGGAACAGCTCTTTCCCCTGCCCTGTGCCTGTCCCCAGGCCACACAGGTGGCATGGCTGAGTCCCACCATAAAACAAGTTATGGAGAGACCAACACTAACTCCTGGAGAACCCTCAGAGGGTCTGTTTGCAGTGTGGGGGTGGCTCCGGGGCATGCAAACACCATGCTGCCCTACTTGCCCACTTCCCAAAGCCAGCTGCCCCCAGGACACACCCAGGGCCAGCAGGGAAGCTCAAAGCCAGCAGGAAGAAGTGGGCACTGTTCCCCTGCAGGCACCTTTGTCCCTGCACAGACCCACGCATGGGGCAGGGAAAGCTCCAGCCGAGTGCTCCCACGCTCCTGCCCCAACAGGAGCCCTGCAGGAACGGAAGGGGAACGTGCTTCCCCCAGTCCTTAATTACAGCCAGGTCACACACTGCAGCAACAGTAACAGGTAATTTTTCAAGCTGGAATTTGGTTCTTTCCATGTTAACAATCCCCTCTAACTTGTTAAAAGCCTGGATTATGAGCCCTGTGATCTGGCATGGAGAGAAGGTTGGCATGGTGAGGAGGACACACTGGGCTGGAGGGGACAGCCTGAGAGCTGGGACTGCCATGGTCAAGGCAAGCAGGGACATTGATGATTTGGGGAGCACAGGCATTGCAGGAGGAGCAGCCAGGTGCTGGCCAAGGTCAGGCAGAGGAGAAGCTTCTGAAATGCAGAATGGATGGACAGACTTGGTTCGTACCTCAGACAAATGGGGATGGGCACCAAAGACACTCTGCAGCCCCCTCTGAGCCCAAGGCCTTTGCAAGGGGCTGGGGACTGGGTCCCTGGGGACATCACCAAGGACATCCCCGGTGCCTGCAGCCAGCTCCACTCACAAACACCCACATACCAGCTCGAGGACCAGTCCCAGCCCCCCAACAACACCCTCAGCATCTCCACCAGCGAGAGATGAAAAATAAGTACTCTGTGATTAATCAAAGCCCCGAGGGAGCAGATTAAACAGTCTTGGCAATTAGTTCTGGATTTCTTACGAAGGCACTGGAAGACAGTGGAAAGCTGCTGCAGTCCCTGAGGATGAGCACCGAGTCCTCCTAAAACCCTGCACCAGTTACACAACTCGCCGCGCGCTGTGGCGATGTGTTAAATTACAGATGGTCTCAATTAAAAGTGCAGAGATGGAAAGGAGGCTTGGAAAAAAAAAAGCCAACCCCACACAAGAAGAAAGAGAAGATCATTAAAAACTTGGCAGCCTACTTTGACTCTGGTGACCTGGTAATTTAATATTGTAATTGAAACTCCGGGTCAGACTCTTGAGAGGAGGGAGAAATATGGCAAGGTATCCTGGCAGGATCGGTGCTGCCCAGAGGAGAGGTCAGGCATTAGGAGAGGGCAGTCCCAGCACAGATAACCCACCAGCAGCCCAGCGTTGGCTCTTGCAGCTCCGAGCCCCAGAAGATGCCTGCTCGCCTGCTTTGAAGCCATTGCTTTTTGTCACAGCGTATTAATCCTGTTCAAGGCAGATAAAAACCCAGTCCCCAAAGTGCTAATAATGTAACTCAGTTAAAGCTGGATTTTGTTACTTATCTCCAAGACAGAGAGGGGAACTTCACTCCCATTTTCTTCCTTGCACCCCCTGCCGCCTTCCCCCTTAATTTTTAATATTCTAAGCACTGCCTTTTTGCAAAAGCAGAGACCAAGTGGCACTGCCCAGAGAACACTGCCTGCCCCCCCGAGACAGGCGAGGAGGCTTGGGGACATCAGGCTGGTAAAGAGCCTTTCAGCACCCAAAGAGTCCCAATTCCAGCTCTGCCTGCAGCTGGTGCCCACCCAGTTCTCCCAGCACCGGTGCCACCAACACCCTGGTGGTGGCCAGAGCCACAGTGAACAACCACGGAGGTGGCTCCAGCCTGGGGACAGGGATGCCTCGCTAAGGTGAGGCAATTAGGGAGCCATTCCAAAGGGTTCTTTCCTTTTCAGAGCCCTCACCTTCCCTCAAGAAGCTCGCAACCAGTGAGCCAAGAGTTGGAATCCAACACCAGCCCCACAAATGTGAACAATTTAAGCTCTTTGATCAAGACACCATTGAGAGCAGACCATGAACGCAGAGTCACTGTGCAGCAAAAGCTGGGAGGCATTTATACACTGCTAAAGAGATGGCACGGGCTGTAATCCTGCTCCCCTCTGCATTTCCAAAAAAAACCAGAACACTGCATGGTCCCTTTGCTTTCCAGGAAGTGCAGAAAACAAAAATAATCATGAATACAACAGAAACATATTTTTTTTGTCCGATATGAAGAGTAATGACTTCCCTGCTGCTGCCTCAGGCTTATTTTGAGCTGGCAGCATCTTAGGAGGGTTTGTTCTCCATTCACCGAGCAATGTTTGAAAGATTTCTTGAACACCCAGGAATGTGAACAGCTCAATTTAACTACAAGTGAGAGCATCAATTAGCCAGGGCCCTAGTAAGGTGAAGCTGCCTACAGAGGATTTATTTAGTGTTGCAATTGTGTTGTTGTGCACACCCCTGGGTTTCCAACACTAATCACTGACTGTGTCCACTCTGCAGCCACACCACCCGGACAACATTTCCCCGGTGACCAGGCAAAGGAACCCATGGCATGAACTTGAACCAGATGGTTTCAAAGATCCCTCCCAATCCAAACTTGCTCCAGCAGCACTTTAAGCACAAGCACCATCTCCTACCATAACACAGCTCCTGCCCACACCACCGAGCAAATTGAGTGTTCAGGCAATCTCAAGACACTTTTCTGTCCTTTTCTGGCCTCTCTCTCCTGTTGCATATGAGGTTCTGTCCTAGCTGGGCAGTCACCAGGATGCTGCTGGGCACCAGTGGCCACAGCCAGAGGGCTGCAGCCCAGCACCGTGTGTCCTTCAGCACCTCCACTTCCACCTGATCAACACACAGGCACCCCCCAACCAACAGAGTGCCCACAGCAGCTGTGGCTCCCCTGTCCCTGGAGGTGTCCAAGGCCAGGTTGGACAGGGCTTGGAGTAACCTGGGATAGTGGAAGGTGTCTCTGCCCACAGTAGGAGGTTGGAACGGGATGGGCTTTAAGGTCTCTTCCAACCCAAACTACTCTGTGATTCTGTGAATTTATCCAGACAAATATTATCCAGCATATTTTGGAGCTTTCAATCTTATGAGACACCTCAGGAGCTGCCAGGCAGCAGGAGATAAAGCTCCATTCCTGCTCCTGCATGGTGGGAAGCCTGAATACACCCCAGGTGAGCTGGGTCTGCCTCCAGAGCCCCCAGGGATGTGGGATCATGCTGCTCCCTCTGCCTCCAGCGCAGGAAAGCAGCTGACTGGACTTGTCTTGTTGTTTCAACCACTTCCTCCTGCTGCACGACACAGGCTCAGCCCCATTGCTCTGACACAGGGCAGGGGTCCCCCTGGGTTTGGATTCTCCAGGTCCCCTATAAGAGGAGCGTGTCCCCAGACCTCTGCAGCTATGGGGGGTTCAGAAGGGAAGCGAGGACTGGAGCCTGCACCCCCCAGCACCCCCAACACCCCCCAGCCCTGCTCGCCCAGCCCCAGCAGCGTTATCACAGCAGCTCCATCTGCTCGGGCAGTGCTGACTCACATTGCCCACGCTCCACCCCGGCTCCCCACGCTCTGCACCCTCCCACAGCACCCAGCCTGGGGGGCTGAGCACCCAGCAGCCACCCCACGAGCCACGGACTCAGCCAGCAGCTGTTCCATGGGCATAAAGGCTGTTTTAAAATAGAGGAAAAATAAAATCAAGAATTATTTGGTCCTCGCTGTCTCTGCTTTAAAGAACTCCCTGCTACCACTGCAGAAGGATCAAACACCCCAGGCTGCCACAGGCAGGGGACGGATGTTCCCCATCACCAGTTCTCACCAAAGGACCTTCCCAAAAAGCCACCAGCAGCCCTTAACCCCCAGCACAGAAAACAAACACCCATCAGGCAGCACCAGGAGCCAGGCAGTGCCCAGGGAAGCAGCAGCAGCCCAGGGCTTTGGACCACAGCAAAGGGAGGGAACACTGGAGAGCCTGTTCCACCACCAGCCCCTCTGTGGGGCACCCCGAGGTGGGCAGTGGGTCAGGTTATCAGCAAACAGCAGCGGAGCCACAGCCAGTGGCTCCAGTGGCAGTCGAGGCCCTGTCACACACCCAGAGGATGTTTGTCTGTCAGTCTGGAGCCAGGAATTGTCTCAAGCACACACCACATCTGTGGCTGAGCAAGGCACAAAGCTTGGCTGCCCTGGCACTACACCAGCCTGACCAGACACCCCTGATCCCATGGAGAGCAGAGGCACAGACTCTGCTGGGGAATTGTTCAGGGGACGCTCCTCAGGAACAAATTGCTCCTATTTTCCAAATCCTGTTCAAACCAACAGCAGCCAGGTCGGTCTCAGGTTCGTCCCAGTGATGTACCTGGCAGGACCCAGCCCCTGAGCAGCATCCCTGCACCCCTCTGTCAGCACCGTCGTGGAGCCATGGGCCACAAGGGCACCGCACAGAGCAGAAGTGGCACCAGGCAGTGCCTGCAGGAGCAGAACTGAGCCCCAGCTCCCTGAGGCAGCCAACAGCTCCAGCTTTACATAACAACAGGCTGGATGTTAAGAGGGAAGGACACACCGGGGTAGGAGACTGAGGTTCGCAGGGAACGGCTCTGCTGAAGGCTCCCAGAGCCAGCAGCAGCGCTGCGGTGTCTGTGCCAAACCCCTTGGAGCTGCATCCCTACACAGGACATGCCAGGGGACAGGACAGCAGCCCCGGCACGGTTTTCAGGGACAGGTTGCTATTTTGGAAACACATTGCCAGTGCCAGGTGCTCTGTTAACCCCATCACCCAGGGCTGACTCTCCAGCACTTGCACCAAAGTATCAGGGAAAAGGAGGGAGGGGAGGGAGTCCAGGTGTTACCAGGCACCTTCAAGACCCCCTTCCCAGCCAGCCCTTCATCCCGCAGGTGAAATCCTCCCAGAAGCACCACAATGGAAAATATTTCACACAGTCACCTGATTTCCCCATAAAAATGGGAAATAAGACCATCTTGGCAGCCTCTCCCCACTGCTCCTTCCTCTCCCTCCTCCTGTAGTGCTTCAGTCCTAGTTTGTGTTGTGAAGAAACTCCCACGGGATTTGTCCTGGGACAGCCGATCCCTCGGAAAGCCTCAGAGTGCTGCCTCCCACCAGAAGACAAGACGAAAGCGAGTGAGGAGAGCAGGCAAAAACACATCACAAAAAAATCTCAATGATTTGGAAAACTTCCAATCAAGGGAAAAAACCATTTATCAAACGCAGGCCTAACAAACAGCAATGCTGAGGATCAAGGGCAGCCTGGGCAGAGCCGAAGTCCAAGGAAAAGATGGATGGATGCCCGCAGGGATCCTGGCAACAGGGAGGCTGAGCTCAGGGCAGCAGGAGCTCTCAGGGGGACACACCAGCACCCGGCAGCCTCCCAGACAAGTGTCGCCCCCACGGACACTGCTCTGCCCAGTTCTGGCATAAATCAGGCACAGACAGAGCTGGATACAGAGGTGCAAGCCCCCCCAGTTTTATTCCAGCAATAACCTGCCCCCCCTGCTGTCAGACCTCCCCAAAATACAGCCCCTGCACACGGGCTGGGAGATGGAGCACTCCAGTCATGACTGGAGCACTCATAACCTGCCTTCCACCTTATTTCAACCCTGCTCAGCCCTAACCTCTTGGGAAGGAAGGAGCTGCCAAGATAAGAAACGCTGCCACTTCCTCTGCAGAAAACAACAGCTCCGTGAAGGGAGGGCTGGAGCAGGGCAGCTCCAGCAGCACTCGGTGCTGGGGCAGAAAGCCATGGGCCACTCAGAGGATGCTCATTCCTGACTCCTGATGAGCGCTTGGTTTTCCTTGGCTCTGCTTATGCTCATCCTACCAGTGAGGCAGGCTCTGACCGAGGCAGGCTCTGGCCAAGCCAGGGCAGCAGGGACTGGCACAGGGCTCACACTGACTGCCAGCCCAGACTGGCTGGGCCTCGTGGGGCTTTGGGATCACCTGGCACCTTGCTGGGGCACAGAGAAGGGAGGGAAGGAGCGAGGAAAAGAGGGAGGGAGGCTGCTCGCTGCTCTCCTGGGCTCCAGCCAGGAGAGGAATGCTCACTTCCCGGGAGAGGTTTGCCAGCAGCACCATGAGCAGCAAAACCCCTCAGCACTGACCCTCGCAAGACAAGCACTCCCACGCTGCAGCCCCCTCGCGCCGCAGGAAGAGGAACAGCCTACACGGTGTCTGGTGGGTTTTCCTCCCTGGAAAAGAGGCCATTATCTCCTGACAAGCTGGAGCACCGGGTGTTATTGCACAGCAACATCTCTGCCTTGAAGACATTCAAAGGGCTGCAGCTGGCAAGATGCTCGTGTACTTGGCACTGTGTTTGATGCTCCACGGATAAGATATTAAAATAACATTTCCAACATGCAGATTTACTGTGTCTGCTCCCTCCTCGCTCCAGCCAGAGCTGGTTAGAACAAGGTTTTATTGATGCTGCCAGACAGGCAGCGCAGAGCTGGAGGAGTCACCTTGCTATGGGAGGAGTGGGCAGCTCTGTCCCGGGGATCTGTCTATCCCTGCCCCCAACCTTCCCCAGGGAAGCTCTGGGAAGAAGCACTGCGTAGGATGAGCTCAGGAACCTGCTCAAGGTGATGGCCATGGAAAGCTCGGACAGAGTAGCACCAGCCCTTGGCCAAGGTCAATGGAGAAGGTGAAATCAGACACTACCTGCAGGATCACATTAGGGGGAGTGTCTCAAAACACACTGCTGGGGAGGAGGAAATCAAACCTGCTCCACATTTTACCTCATTTTAAAAGGAATTACCATTTAGGTGAATTTTGTTTTAACAAAGTGGCTGAAGTGTTTGTCTTCTGCTGTCCTAAAAAACTCCATGAACCCAGGAACTGAGTTTGCTGTTCTTGGGGAACAGTCCTGTGCAATTACACACCGCTGGGTTCAATGAGAACCTTATCTGGGCTGGCAGCTCAAGGAGGAGGAGAGGAGAAAAGAGAGGAGCCGTTTTATTTACATGGAGCTCTGCAAAGAGCTTTCCTGGCTCACTTTGCCCGTCCACGTCCCTGCTGGCCAATATGACTTTATTAATGTTTACGATATGCCCTACTTTTTAATGCAGCTTTGTCCCGCTGAAAGAATCCATTTGCATTTTTAATGAAATTTGGATAAGCAATTTAGCGGATCCCCAGCTTGCCAGGCTTGGGAACCCTCGGCCAAAGCCCAGGGACCACAGCCCCCGGAGCTCCTGCCAGCCCTGGCGTCACCCGGAGCGGCCCTGGCACTGAGGGGGCACATTTCATCCCAATTCTGTGCAGGCACAGCTGGCACAGCACCCGCCCCGCCCCAGCCATCGTGCCCAGAGGCAGCTTTACATCCAGTCTATTTTAATAAAGCAATAAAGAGGAAAGCTCCATACATAAGAGACTAAGTGGGACAATAAAAATCTGTGAGCTTGCCCAAAATGTCTCCCAGCTGTTCTGCAGCACTTTAGAGAAAAAAAATAGGGCAGATTTCAGAAATACTGAGTTGTGCTTGTATATCCCCAACCAGTCTCTGCAGTTCACACCAGCCTCTTCCTGGGTCCCCTTTGCTAAGGAGACGAGAAGAGAGGAACCTTTCTGCTGAGCCCTGAGGAGCTCTCAGCAGAGGTGGGATGAGAAGAAAGAGAAGCTTCTGGTAACTCCTTGGAAGTTGCAGCACAGCTCCACAGCAAGCAGCAGCCCCCAGCTGTGTGCCCACCCTCGGCCATGCCGGCTCCTCTGTGCCAAGTTTTTCCATGCCACCAGTTTAATTTTTGGAATAAAAACCTGATCTTCAGCAGAAGAGACGCTCACCCTTTACCTGTGACATGCTACAGGGCCAGACCACCTCACCACGGCAGGAAAATCAGCTGCAGCAACTGGATCAAAAACCCCACCCCCATTCCCAGCAATCTCCGCACCTGGAGTTTCCCCTTCCCTTTGGAAGGGATCACGGTGCAGCATCCCCACAGCATCACCCACCCTCCAGTGCCTCAGAGCACCTGCAGAGCCCAGGGAATGCTGCAGAGATGGCCCCAAAACTGTTCTGCATGGCAGCCTCTTGCATATCCCTGCAGGAAGAATAATGTTCCTGGGAGATTAAAGGCTGCCTGGAACTGTTAGAGTTGAACAATGAGGAATGTACCCAACACCCAGCACCACTGAGGCGATGCTCCCCATCCACACTGCCTCCAAAGCTCCCACAAAGCCACTCAAAAGTTCTTACAACACAAACTTGTGTCTGTTTGAAGAGTTCGGGGTGAGAAAACCCCTAAAAGAGGTGCCCGTTCAAGCAGATCTCATTTTAATCCCATTCACTGTGCCTGTGCCTCACACCTGAGCCCCGCTGACCATCCCAGGGTCCCTCCAGCGCCACTTCCAGCCCCCAGCTGCTGCCTTCTGCCCTTCCCTCTCAGCCACATCCCAGACCCAGCCTCAGCCCAGATTGGCAGCTGCTCGGGGGCGGTTTTCCATTTCTGAGCGCACGGCAACCGCTCCTCAGCACATGATCGAGTAATAAATATTTGGAAAGATCTGTTATTTTTACATAAATAGTCACAACACATTTCAGAGGCTGGGGAAAGAGCCGACTCCTCGCTGCCGAGCGCTGCTCTGACCCCAGGTCCCTGCTGTCCCCTCCTGCCCGCCCAGCACCTGGAGAGGGAGCTCCAAGGGATGCCAAGCCCAGTAGTCGCTCATCCCAAGCTGCAGAGGCTCCTGGTGCCTCACTCAGGATCTCCTCAGCCCTTCTGAAGCCCCACCAAAGTTTTCCGGGAGCACAGCTCCATCACCTCTCCCAGCTCCCTTTCCATAAAATCACTGAATGGCCGAGGCTGGAAGGGATTTCTGGAGGTCATCTTGTCCAACGCCACTGCTCAAGCAGGGCCACCTGCCCAGGACCATGCCCAGATGGCTTTTGAATATCTCCAAGAAGGGAGACTCCACAACCTGTCTGAGCAGCCTGTTCCAGCCCTCCCCTTGCCACAGGACTCCTGTAACACAGAAAACCTCAGGCTCATCTTCCCTTCCCCCTGCACCTCCTGGCTGCTCCCATCTCCTGCTCCATCAGCCTGGCAAATCTGCCAAAGCCTCCAGAGCCCCCACGCAGCTCGGAGCTGGAATAAATTCGGTCCCTCTGTAAATCACTGCCTGCACCACAGGCAGCTTATCCCAAGAATTATGGAGACTGGAGCTAAAAGAGAGGAAGCAGGTTCAGCCCAGGACTCAAACTCATTTGCCAGCCACCCTGAGGGAAGCTCCTCTCTGCCCTTCAGGCTCTGGAACATCGAACACCTACCAAAAGGTGCCTCCCCAAAAATTCACGTTTTGCACCCCACCAGGATGCTAATTTGCAGCAAACTGGTTCTCAAATAAACTACATTTACATGGCTGCATCTCCTCCTGGACTGCACGTTTTCCTGCCTTACATCATCCTACCTCCTTCAGCAACTCCAGGACCTTCCTCTCCTCCCACCCTCACCGGGCACCACTGCTGGGCTGTGGCCCAACGTGACACTGCCTGCGTCAGCTCTCTTCCAACCTGGGGGCCATTAATAACAATTACCTTGTAATTCTCTTTCATTATCATATTATTCTGGATGGCAAAGGCTGACCCCAGCATATTCAGATCGTTAATGGAATTACAGCTCCTTCCGCAGCCCCGGATGCTGGAGCTGCCCTGTCCCCTCTCCGTGAGCTGCTGGGATGAGGCTGCAGCTCCAGGGCTTTGCCTTTGCTCAGGGAGCAGCTATTGCCACCCTCACCAGCTCACTCTGGGCTCCCACACCAACCTGTAAACACCTCCCATGCCATAATCCCCTCCTGAGAGCATCCCTGAGGATGCCCAGCACACAGGCTACAGCTGTGGAGAACTACAGGCTCACCCAGAAATGCCCAAAGTGACGAGAGCATGACTAAAACAAGGCTTGGATGCTGCCCCAGCCTTTTTCTCTTCACGGTGAATGTTTGCAGACCCACAGTCCCTACTCCCTGCCAGCCCCTGGCTCCTGACTGCTGTCCCAGTTCCCATCCTGGGATACAAGGGAAACATTAACATCTCATTTCAGAGCAGCTCTTTGCTCTATGAAGTTCTAACTCAACACAAACTCTTTCTGCTGCTCTTTCCAGTGTTACAGTTTCCCAGAGGAGCAGGAGTGAGTGGTGGAGCCCTGGGGGCTCAGGAAGGGCTGTGGAGCTGTGGCCCCAACACACACCCCTGGTTCTCATTCCCACCTGAACAAGCCACTGCCATGGGGGCTTAGAAAGTAGGAAAGGGTTTTCAGCAGCAAGAGAGGGTGAGCAAGCTCCCAGGAGCAGACCCAGCTTCTCACAGTGTTGTTCTGAATCTGCAGTGCTCATTCAAGAGGGCCAAGTTCACAAGGATAAATTTCAGCTAGGCTAACAATTCCTCTGGAGCTGCTTGCTCCAGGTCCAGGATTTGGCCTACATAAGATCCCATCGCTCCTCCAGCAGGCTGCTAATGTCCCTTCAGTGAGGCAGGAACATTCTGGATGGTATTTGTCAGAAAACCCAAATTTTCTAAAGAAATATCAAGAGCTTTGAGCATCACCTCCATCCTGCAAATTACAGGCTGGTTAAGGCCTCCCCTTCTGTACCTGCCACTGGTGCACCTGACAAAGACAGCAGCCTCTGCACTGGCAGTTTTATAGAAAAATATCCCAAATATAAATTGATGCAATATTAGAAGGTAAAATACTCTCTATGGCAACCTGAAAGGTCTTAATTATCCCCGCAGGTGGCAGAACGAGCAGCCCCACACACACCAAGCTGGTAAAGTGGGCTTTTGAGTGGGTATTGAGGGGAAAATCTCATTCAACCCCTTGAGAGTTCAGGCAGCTCCTTCATTAGGAAAAGATTTTTGAACTCTCTGCACCACCCCAAAAACTATTGTATTTGTGACTTCAAATCCATCTGAGTGTCTGAACTAGCAGGGAGAAGGAATCAAATGAGGTTTCCAACTCCAGAACGCCCGTTCCCGTAGCAACAGCAGCCCTGCACTGGCGTGTTGGGATGGGAATGCCGTGGGATGGGAATGCTGTGCAGAGTCTGCCATAACCTGGCACCAGGGACATGGGAACCCCCAGATGGCACTGACACAGCCAACCTGGGGCTGGGGCAGGTGGGGTGGCAGCAGAAATCACCGACTCCCAGAATGTTTTGGGTTGGGAAGGACCTCAAAGCCCACCCAGTGCCACACACTGCCAAGAGCAGGGACACCTTCCACTATCCCAGGCTGCTTCAAGTCCTGTCCAGCCTAGCCTTGGACACTCCCAGGGATCCAGGGACAGCCACAGCTTCTCTGGGCACCCTGTGCCAGGGCCTCCCCACCCTCACAGGGAAGGATTTCTTCCCAATATCTAACCTAAATCTCCCCTCTAAGTTTGAAACTGTTCTCCCTTGTCCCATCACTATCTGTCCATGCAGAAGTCTCCGACATAAAGCATATCCTGGTCTTGCAGGAATTCCCGTGCACAAACCAGCTGCTTTTTAAAGATGTGCTCTGATGGCTCAGAACAAACAGAGGAGCCAGTGGCATCTGCAGGGAGGAGAAGGTGTTTAACCACCACTGAAACAATAATTGTCTCCAGGGAAAAAGCATCCAGGTGGGCACACACAAACTGGGAGTCACTGCTGTACGAATATTTCCTTTGGAAATTATCAACTCTCCAGCGAATTCCTGCCCAGCTGGTAAGACAGTGGTTAGACATGATTATTTCTACAAATACAACAACCAGGAAAAAAAACCAGAACAATCAATCTTCACCAGAATCAGCCTGAAGTCAACTTCCAGGAGAAATTTGCTGAGTAACTCTGGAGCACAAAAAGCTCCTTTTCAATTCTTCCCTGTCATGGTGGGGAGGCCCTGGCACAGGGTGCCCAGAGAAGCTGTGGCTGCCCCTGGATCCCTGGAAGTGTCCAAGGCCAGGTTGAACGGGGCTTGAAACAGTCTGCAATGGTGGAAGGTGTCCCTGTCCATGGCAGGGGGTTGGAACTGTATGAGCTTTAAGGTCCCTTCTAACCCAGACCATTCCATGACTTGGTAGCTCTCCTTCCCCCAGCACTCCTGTTCCTTGCCAATGCTTTCCACACCATGGTGGATAGAGCTCCTTGAGAAAGATCCAACATTGGTGTCATAAAGGACTGGGCACATCTGACTGCAAAGAGACAGGAACACAGTTCTGCTGAGCTCTGCAAAGGCACCTGGGGAGAACAACACCTCAGCATCCACCTCAGTTGCCAACAGGGCCACTGAAACCTGGCTGTGAGGACCAGTGTTAGCAGATCCCAGACTCCAGGCTCCTACAGAAGCAGGGAAGTGCCAGCCAGCCCAGCACACCGGGCAGGGGAGAAGCAGCAGAATTTGAGAGCTCCAGGCAGGTTAGCAATGCTGTTTTGGAACACACTGCCCCTCCCCTGCAGGCAGCAGCATCATGGTAACACTGGCACAACCTCCAGAGAACAGTTCCTTCGGCAGGAGCATGATGGGCTGAGGGACAGCCCTGGCTCCATCGTGCCCAGGGAAAGCCCTGGCTCCCCTGTCCATCTCTGGGATCTGACAAGACTCAGCACCAGCAGAGCCTGCCTGGGTTCACACACTGCCACATGGCTTCACCACAGGAAATCCCTGAGCCACCATCTCCATGAAATCCAGGCTCCCACCTCAAAGCCCGGCCCCAGGGCTGTTGCTTTATACAATCCCAGACCATGATGAGCAGATCAGGGGAGCTCCTCCTGCACACCCCCACACTTTCCATCAGAAAAAACCTCCTACAAATTTTATTATCAGCTTCTAGTAACAAGTCTGGAGCAAGGAATTCTTTAGGCAAAGGCTGAGGATTGAGCCCTGCTCCCACACCTTCCCGTGGCTCCGCAGCACCCATGGGAACCGTCCCAAGCGCTCTCGCCCCCACTCAGGAGGTTTCACCACAGCCCTTGCATCCTCCACCACATCAAGAGGCAGATGGATCATTCTCACGTCAAGGGAAAGACGGACGGAGTCAAAACAGAGAAGGATTCCTTTTAAAGGGCCCCATTGTGGGGAGGGTGCTGGTGCAGCTGCCAGGGATGACAGAACCAGGCAGTGTCCCCAGGGATGCAGCTCAAGACAGCTCCTTGCTCACTCGAGTACAGAAGTGGGAGAGCAATTAGGAGGAACATCAACGAGCTGCTCCCCCTTCCAGCCTTCCCACTCACTCCCTCCCTCCATGGTGCTGCAGTGCTAGGGGACAGCCCCCCATAAATCCCAGCACAGCCAGACCCTCCAGCTAACCCCCAGCTTGGAAGGACTTGGACCTTTGGGCATCATGAGATGACAGCCAAACATCTCCTGAGGGTGCAGAAGGTGCTTGGCACCTTGTATGTGACCACCAGCACAGCCACTGCTCCTGCCCCAAAATCTCCTTGGAGCTCAGACAAGTAGGACCCCGCACAGGACTCACTGTCATACCACGGAATTGGTGCTCAAGCCCCATCAGACATGAAACAAGACAAGCTCAGGCTGGGTAGTGAGAACCTCCCTGCGACAGAAATAGCTTTGGGGAAGTGAAACCACAGACAACGCTCCAGGGCACACACGGGGACTTCTCGGGGAACAGCGCCTGGCACTGCTCAGCTGCTGCACCTTCCTGCTCTCCCACGGGCCCGGCACCAGCAGTGCCAGGGCTCCAAGGGGGGCTCAGAGCCCACAGCCTCACTGAGCAGCAGTGCTGCAGGAAGACCAGAGAAAGCTGAAGGTGCTGTTGCTGCATCTCGTGCACCTCCCACCCAGACCCCTTGTTGGTGCTCTGAGTGCAGCCTGACCTCAGGCTTCCTTTGGCTTCCCCCCAAACCAAGCCCCCAGCACAGCCTGCCTCATACCCAGGCACTGCCATCTTCCCTTCTTTGGATTCCTGTTCTCTGTCTTGACATGAAGTCATGTGTTGAAGTTATCTGAGAGCTGGAAGTGAGTCAGCACAGTAAAGACAGCCTAAGAATGAGACTGATTAAAACTACTCATTCAAGCCGGCATGTTCCACCAAAGCCAGGACCCCAAACAGCGCCAGTTGCATCAGTGGGATGCAGGACACAATCTCAGTGCTTTGGCTTCCATCTTCTGCAGCAGACTGCATGAAGAACGAGCCCCTTCATCAGGCAGAAGTCAGGGGCTGTGCTCCTCACCAGACACAGGTGGACTCTGAGGAGCTTTTCTTCAGCCTGATGACTGAAGAAGTCACACTCCAGCTGGGGAACACCTGAAGCCATCACCAACCCACCCAGGGGTGGTGGGACAGATTGGTGACTTGGAGGTAGCAAGTGAAACCAGCAGCAGAACAGAGCTGGGACTCGCCTCCAGGCCATGCAGGAGGAGCAGGTCAGACAAACACTTTCCCTGCCTTCCACAGTACTTACCCTTCCCTTCCCTTTTTTAGGGATAAGAGCCAAATTTCCTGGCCAAGACTAAAAGACCCCAAGGTCAAACAGGGATCTGAGCCCTCAGCATCCCACAGATCCAAAAGCAATGCCATAACCAGGTCTGAGCACTCCCAGGGACTGGGCAGGACCTGAACACTTCCCTGGCACTGGCTGCTGTTGCTGGTGTTATGGAAATGCTGTGCAAACAGATTCTGGGACATCCATCTGTGGGGTGACACCCACAGGGAAAGGCCTGGAAAGCCAGAAGAGGAGTGTGGGTTTGTGGGCATTCCATGGGCACAGCTGGAATAGAGTTGCCTTGGTCCTCCTCTGCCAGGCAAATACAACAGGGAGACCCCTCACCATGAACACAGAATCACTGGGGTTGGAAAAGCCCTCTGAGCCCACCTCAGACCCCAAACCCACCTGCTCTGGAGCTCGGGAGCATGGCAGAGCAAAAGCATTTTAATCACTGGCTTACATGACTAAAAAGCATTTAGCTAAACCCTCTCCACTGCTGAGAGCATGTCCTTTATGCAGCTGAGATGGAAAATGAGCATGAAACCAAACCAAATCCATGCAGTGGGCAGGGCGGACAGCAGAGCCCAGGCCTAGACAGTGGCTGGGGCAGGTCCTGGGTGGGCAGTGATGCCCCCTGAACCCAGCGACAGACCCAATGAAACGGGGAGACAACAGATTTACAACAGTTCTGTAGCAGTTTTTGGCATTAATGCACAGAGATGCTGAGGGCTTTATCGCTTGTCACCCTCCCAACCAAGTAAGACAAAGCAGATCCGAGCCCCTCTCATGGATTTATTATTTAATATCAGTGTGTAACCAGAGCCGCCTCATGCTAACAAACTCTGACAGGAGATAAGTAACCATCCAGGCACGAGCACTGCAAGAATCACACCAGACAATTAAACAGCCCTTCCAAAAATAGCCTACCTGACCTGCTACCACTCCTGACTATCAATCCAGCTCTCCCTGCAGAGAAGCTGCTACAGTTGAGTCAAACCTGAAAATACTCCCCCAAAATAGAGCCAAACCAGTGCCGTGTCTGTAAGCAATCCTCCCCTTCCTCAATTTAGATTGCTCAGAAACCTTCACAGAGAGAAAAATCACTATGTGTCAGGCAGAGCAGAGGCAGATATTGATGGCAAACACAGCAGCAGTGGGGGAAGGCTGCAAGCCCAGGGTGCAGCCAGCTGGGGTGGCACAGTGACAAGGAGCTGACAGGGTTCGGGACACCACACTGGGGAGCTCAGCCTGCTCACAGGGAGGTCTGGTAAGAAATTCAGAGTCTGGAGCCTTCAAAGGTCACTGGTTGGTGTTTTCCATGATCTCCAGTGCATGGGAATGCTGTGCCTGTGCAGGCAAGTGGGGCTCTGCCTGCATCCCACGGGGCTTCCAGAACCCCCCCTCTGCCTCTCCCACATCCCCCCGGCTTTGCTAATTCCCAGCCCCGTTTCACACCAAGGAGCTGCTGAGGACAAGGAGGGTTCTGTTCCTGGGCTCTCCCATCTCAGGTTTTATAACCCCACACTGCCTTGCTTCAGCCCTAAAGGCTGCACACAGTCACACCTGCCTTCTAGCTCCTATAGAAATGGGAGAAGATTGTGCCTGAGGAATCATGGGTGCTCCTGGTTCCAGAATCACAGAAGGGTTGGGGTTGGAAAGGACCTGTAAGACCATTCCATGCCACCCCCTGCCATGGGCAGGGACATCTTCCACTAGACCAGGCTGCTCCATCCAGCCTGGCCTTGGACACTTCCAGAAAGGACCTCACAGTGCCATGTGAAGGCAGTACATGCTCATCCCAGGCTGGCACAGCATGTTGCAAGCAGCATTCCTGTGGGAAGGCAGGGCATTCCATGGCATTAAGCTAAACCACACAGGAAAAGTTTCTGGGTACCAGAGAGGCTGGATGTCACCTCCCCCAGACACACAGCTGAGTTACCTCATGCCCTGACAGAGCAGGCTTCCCCATCAGTCATGTAGATGCAAATAAACTTTAAAAAAATGACCCTTTCTCACACACTACACAAAGTCCTGAAATGCACCCTTTGATTCTTCATTGAAGCTTTTTAAGCCTTTTTAAAGGCTGTATA
Organism: Pardalotus punctatus; assembly: GCA_013400915.1. NCBI lineage: Eukaryota > Metazoa > Chordata > Aves > Passeriformes > Pardalotidae > Pardalotus > Pardalotus punctatus. The sequence goes on from VZTX01024148.1 coordinate 127,555, forward strand.
ATTTTCATTCCTCTGCCAGTGAGAGTCACTCACAGGAAGTTACTGCACGGTTTCCATGTTACTTCAGCACAGCCCTGCTTACAAAACCTGGGCCTCGCACAGAAAGCTCCACAAGGCACCCCAGGAAGGCACCAAGGCCACTAGAACTGTCCTGCCACAATGTGCCACCTCCTGTCCAGCTCCCTGGGGTTTTGGGGGACACCAGAGCTGGATCCCAAAGGACAGACAGCGTGGTGGCAGCAGAGGCAGCGAGGAGCAGCAGAGGCTCTGCAGGAGACAAGCAGCATCCTCATCACGCAGTTCCACAGGGAACAGCGTAATTATCCAGTCCATCCTTCCCCTCCAAAAACAGCTCTGAGGCTGCAGCGGGCTGGCACTGGAGAGCACAGCTGAGCTCTGCTCCTCGGCAGGGGACACAGCAGGGAACAGCCCTGGCATCGCAAGGAGCTCCATGCAGAGGCTCTCGCCAAAACTCACCCTCACTGAGTACAAACATGTGGATTTTCGTGTCTGACTCCACCATCAGATCCACCATTGGATCCAGCTGTTCCCATAGGCTGCCCTGGTCACTGCCCCTGGAGCTCATCTTCTCCAGAAGCTCCTTCCCCACACTGCCACGGAGGGAAGGGGCTGCTCACTGCACACCCCAACAGCTTCAACAGCAGAGGAAAAGGAGGTTTTTATGGAATACATCACAAACTGCAGCTCTTCCGAGCTATTTCAGCACAGGTTTGTTCAGTCTCCCTAGGTACCAGCGTCGCTCCCTGGATTAGCAGCAGCAGCAGCACCAGTGCTCCCAGCTGGCTGTGCCGGGGGAGCAGCAGAGCTCCCGCGCCCAGCACGGGCAGTGCTGAGCCACAAGGTGATGCTGAGCCACAAGCCCTCGCAATTAAGCCGCTCGTTTCAGTGTAATGGCTTGGCAGGGCCTGGGCAGCAAATAAAACCTGAGCAGGACAAGACCTGAATGTGCAATAGCCCGATCAAAGGAACAGCTGTCCTGACAGGCAGCCACCCTCCCACAGCCACTGCAGAGCAATTAGAGGAGCCCAACAGTCCCCGCAGCAGAGGAAGATGAGACACGAGCTCTTTATTAGACATCCATCGGCCCCGGCTCATTAGAGGAAAAGGACATCAAAAGCAGAGGCCAACAAACTGGGACTGGAACGTGAGCAGCAGCATCCACACACTGACACCTCTGGTACTAAAACACCAGGTGATCCCACGGCTCCACCACTCCCGGCATGGGCCTGTCAGTGCTTCTGCGCTCCATAGTCACACACTTGGCACAGAAATTCTGTGTCTAAAATAAAGTGCTTGACCCCAGCTCTCCTGAAAGTTCTGTTTTAGCCTTGTAATACATGGACATCCCCAAAATCTGCGGGACATTCCAACAGCAGGATATGATGGTCCTGAGTGTGCCCATCCCAACACAGGTGGGGCCAAGCCACCGGCACCTCCGGTCTGGCTCCAGCCCACCAGCATTTTTGTTTCCTAAATTGTCATTCCTAAAGCCAAAAGCTTTAGCACCCCATGCAAGTCAGCAGGGAGCTGACAGCTATTATTTTAGGAGTCTCCATATGGACCCACTGCAGCATCTTGCTGCTCTAATTTAGGGCACAGGCTGACGGGGAGGGGATGCTGCTTCCACCCCCAGGGGATGTTGGACTTGGAGCACCTTCCAGTCCCTAAAGGGATTCCAAGAAAGCCATGGCTGCCCCTGGATCCCTGGAAGTGTCCAAGGCCAGGTTGAATGGGGCTTGGAGCAGCCTGGGATGGTGGAAGGTGTCCTTGCCCATGGCAGGGGTGGCACTGGATGAGCTTTAAGGTCCCATCCACCCCAGCCAACACCGCCATCCAGCTGGTCCCATGGAGTTTTCCTGAGTGCTCCAGCACAGGGCAAGGAGGGCAGCCCAGGCTGGGAGCCCTTTGCTTCCCCTTCCAGAAGGGACCAGATGGGCCACGTTATTTTGAACCTTCTGTAAGTGCTGACACAACACTGCTCCCTCACATGACTTTCCTCTTGCTTTTTAAAGAAGTTTTCTTGTTTCACTCTGACACAGTGGAAGTAAAATTACAGTTGAGGCAGGAGTGATAAGGGAAGAACTTGCTGCAGAGCCTGAGGCACCTGATCCAGGAATAAGATAAGTGAGCAGGCCCTACAGCGAGGAAGGGGCCCCCAGTGCTGGGGGGATGTAGGGCAGCCCCTCCACCCACAGCAGGAAAAGTTTGCTGCCTCCAAGCCCTACAGAGCAGCAAGAGGTCCTACAAAGGGCAAGATGACCACAATCATGGAGTTGGTTGTATATGGAGAATGATGGAGAAGGCTGCAAACCCCAGGCTGGAGGTGGGACAGATGATGGGGGACACCACAAAGCTACAAAGTCCCAGCTGCAGTGAGGATTGGCTGTTGTGCCTCTTCCAGGACCATCACACAGTGGTTTTGCTTCCAACCCCAACAAACCACACCAGAGCACAGGCGAGGGGTCCCTCACTTGTGCAGCTGCCCCCACAGCCCCTGGGTGGGGTGTGCAGAGTCAGAGGGTGAGGCTCCTTTGGTGGCCCTGGAGTGAAGCACCCAAAGCCACCAGCAGGTACCCACTGGAGCCAGTACTCTGTTACAAGAAACCCAGCCTTATAATTTCTGCAATTAAAAAGGGAGTTCTTCTACTGTGAGTTAAAATAGAAGTTTTTGTCACAAATTACCAGCTTTCACTCCCCTCATACCTGAGCTTAAACTGAAACTTAAATGGAAATTTACAGGAGAATGAGAAAGTGAGTCAGCCTGCCCTTCCTAACAGGCATTTATTTTCATCCTCTTGGACTCAGTTAATAGTAACAGCAGAGAAATTAAGATTATTCCAAATTTACAAAGCCCAGAAGAGGGGAGGTGGTTTTGGAGGGAACTCCACTGCACCGGGGACCATCAGCAGCACTGGGATTTGCTCCTGTCCCCATCCCAGCAGGCACCACAGGATACAGGGATCCTTCCTGCTCTGTGGGACCTGTCCCCAAGGCAGGAGATGCCACCGTGCATTATGCCACCCACATTATCCCACCTGTCCCACCCACACAAGTCAGTGACGCTCACACCACCCTGGGGAAACAGCTAAAATTACCTAAAAGATAAATCAGCCTCCTACCTCGACCTCTTGGGCCAGATTGCAGCCAGGTGAAAGCAGACGGACTTTACCTTCCAAAGTGTGGCCCAGAGGCCAAAACAGCTGGGAATTTCCAGCTCTTATTTGGGAAAGGAGCAGCAACCACTCACAGCAAAGCCATAGATGAAAGCAAAGCAATCCTCCCATGAGGAGGAGCAGGACCCAGGCAGGGCCAGGAGCTGCTCCCAAGGAGAGTCAGCCCAGGTGAGCAGGGGACCAGGACAGCCCATGAGGGTCTTGCCATGGCACATCACTGAGAGATGGTCACTCCTGCCCAGCACAAACCCTGGTGACAGAGCCCTCAAACCCCCAGCCCGTGACACCGGCTGCCAGCCTCACCTCGTGGGCAACACTGAGACACAGTCTGGAGCAGGAGCCAGCCCAAGGTTTGTTCTCGTTTTGCGTTTGTGCAAGCTGGCAACACACGAGACACCCAAAAAGTGTCCAAAACACATTTCAAAGTGTTCAGAACACATTTCAAAGCACCTTGTTCTCCAGCAGGAGCAGAGCTGAGGTTCAGGAGATGCAATGCAAAGCTTTCTGCCCTGCTACATGTCTCCTGGGTATTCAGGTCAACAGAGGACTGCTGGTAGAGCAGAAAAATCCTTTTAGGTACATAATATGGGAGAATTGAATTCTGCTCCAAGGTGGAGAGACAAAAGCCATTTGTCATGCAGCATTTGCTGACAGGACATGTCCACAGCCCAGCCCTCGCCTCCCTCCCTACAGAGCGAGTGCCGCAAACAAAGAAATTCAAACCCAAAGTGTTTGGGACCAAGACAGACATTCACCCAGTTGCAGAGAGGGAAGGAATATGAGCTATAGCTCGGAGTTATTTTAGAAAAATTCTCTACAAGGGTTCAGCACCTGACCAAAATGCAAATCACCATCATGGCTTCCTGAGCAAATGAGCTATTGCTGCATTTTTTCCAGTCCGGCAGCATCTTGCTCTGAAGATCTAATAGCAGCCCTACTGAGCAGCAGCTAATTAAAGCCTTTCCTCCTGCCAAAACCCCAGATTTAGTCTCTAAATGACCCAGTAAGTGAGACTTTTTCCACTTCAGAAGCCCTGGGAGACACCAGGTCGGCAGCTCTGCCCTTGTCACCACTGTGGCTGTGGCCGCCCTGCCAATGGCAGAGGCACCAGGGACTGATCCCTGCTCCTCCTCACAAGGATGGGCTCAAAGGCATCTCTCCAAGCAGCATCCCACCTTCTGCACCTTTTCCTCCAAGCCTGGCAAAGGCTGAGGAGAGCAGCACCTCTGCTGTTCCAGCAGAGTTTGTCTTCCAGCCACCGCACAGGCTGTCCCCTGCACCCAGGAGATGGCATCAAGGAGGAATCACAAAGGCTTCTGGGACAGGGCTCTGCCAACCCCCAAGCAGGACAGCTGACAGCACAAGCTGCCATACCATGAGCATGGAGACACGATGTCGGAGGCACGGAAAATCCCTGGAAGCAAACTCCAAATCAGCTCCTCCACTGCCACAAACGTCACTTTGTCCCACCCAGGAGAACACACACAGTTACAGACCCACAGGCCTCCTTTCCAGAAGATTCTGGCCCTGAGGCTCCTCTCCATCAAAGACAAGCAAGCAAGACAAATTTGGAAATTAATGGACTGAGCGATTGGAACAGTTCTTAGATGCATGATCACACAAATGTGAATTAGTCCAGTTTTAGAGCCATTCCTGGGGCAGAAAGCAGCAGAATCTCCCATGACAGGCTGGGGAGGGAACACACAGGTCCTGCTCAGCCTTTCTTTCCCTTGTACCCAGGGATGTCCCTCTTGGGAGCTCTGCCATCCTCAGAAACCCCCTGGCAATTACAGCTGTTGCATAAAAGGGCACTTGGCTCCGATCAGACCCCCAAAAAGCAAGTTATTCCATCCAACTCTTCAGAAACCAAGTGAGCATGGAGATGTTGATCCCTCCCCCATCAAGGCTGTTTGCCCAGGAGCCCGTACAAAAACTGGAGCAGACAAAAACAAAGCCTCTCCCAAACCCCATCTCCATCATCACAACCAAAGCCATCTCCAGAGCAAAAATGGTGTAGAGCCATAGAAAGTTATAAATAACCATAAATAACCATTTGGGGGGTTATTTCCAGCTGCGCCTAACTCTTTTGGGTGACAGTGACTTATCCTGAGTGACAGCAACTGCTGGGGACAGAGGGGCTCCAGCACTGTCCCCGCCAGCATGGCACAGTCTGGCACAGCACAACACACCTTCTGCACGATGGGGACGGTGCAGCTGTCCCAGCCAGCGGGGACACAGATGCACAACTTCTGTCCCTCAGGCAGCCTTCCCCTCCTGGCTACTCTCGGTTAAGGCCAAGCTATGGATTATTGCCAAGGATTTTTCCTAAGCCAAGCGCAAGTTGAGGTATTTAAGGGTAATGAATGCAAAGGAAGAAAAGACCTAAACGCAAATCACTCTGACTCCTGGGGCAGGCGCAACATGAAGAGCCCTGACAAGCACCATCGTTTTGCTTACACGGCAAGGGCTGGTCCCCGCCGCTGAGGCAGGGAGCTGTACCCATCTCTGAATCAGCCTCTCCACAGCAGCGCGCTGGGAAAGACACTGGAGCTGGAGACACAGTAAATAATGACTTTGCACTGCGTCAGGAGCTAATCCACTCAGTGATGCAAATGAAATTCGTGGGCCACTTCCCCCTCACTCCAGCTCCTCAGTGATATTATAAAACAATCCTCGCTCTGAGCCTGACTTCATCGCGATGTCACCGCGCGGCTGCAGGAAGCCATTCAGGGGAGCCAGGACGACTTTCACTCCTCTTCACCACCTCACTTTCTCATTCTTCTGCTATAATTGGAAATCATGAAAATGCATTTGTTCATGTGCTCCAAGTGTCAGCTATTGAATATGCTTGTGCTCTCTGTTCAGACCATCAGAATAAAGGTATTTAACTGTTCCCCCCAAAGGTGAAGCTATTCCTGTTGCATCCTTTCACATGGCAACAAAAGATAGGGAGGAATCCACCAGCAGGATCAGCTGGAACACACTGGCAACGCAGCATGAGGAAGAGGAAGAACAGCTGAAGGCTGAGATTTAGACATCTGAATCTTTTTTAGCTTCCCTGCTGCTGACTAAATATCAAATGTAGGAAGACGAGAGCAGAACTACAAGAGACTGAAGATTTTAAACATAGAATCACAGAATCCCAGAATAGTTTGGATTGGAAGGGACCTTAGACCCCATCCAGTCCCCCCCCCTGCCCTGGGCAGGGACACCTTCCACGATCCCAGGTTGCTCCAAGCCCCATTCAGCCTGGCCTTGGACACTTCCAGGGATCCAGGGGCAGCCACAGCTTCTCTGGGCACCCTGTGCCAGGGCCTCCCCACCCTCACAGGGAACAATGCCTAATTCCCAATATCCCATCTAACCCTACCCTCTGGCAGTGGGAAGCCATTCCCTGTGTCCTGTCCCTCCATCCCTTGTCCACAGTCCCTTTCCAGCTCTCCTGGAGCACCCCCAGGGCACCGGAAGAGGCTCTGAGGTCTCCCTGGATCCTTCCCTTCTCCAGGTGAACACCCCCAGCTCACCCAGCCTGGCTCCAGAGGGGTTCCAGACCTTGGAGCAGCTCCATGGCCTCCTCTGGACTCATTCCAACAGGTCCACATCCTCAAACCTGAGCCATGACTGACAGCACAGGCAGAGCCACCCAAGCACACAGCTCTGGCTCCAGACCAGCTGCTCCCAGGATCTCCCTGCACAGACACCAGTTATCCCCCATTTTCCCAACTGCATCCCCCAAAAATAAGCAATTCATTTCCTGCTTAGAGCTGGAAAGCTTCCCTTGCTCCAAAGATTGAGCTGAGGAGGGAGCTCCCACCCAAAGAAGGAAGCTCACAGACTGACTCTTTGGAAAAACCCAGATTTAAGTAGATGCAAGAAAACCAATTTTCAAGGAGCTGTGCCATAACAAGCCTCAAGTTTGCAAATCTAGTAACTTCCATGTACTGGAGCTTATTAATATTGGATTTTTTGGCAGGCACTGCCTTGTCCAGCTCGGATTAGCAGCAAGTATATTCTGCTTGTCAGATTTAAACAAGATGTATAAATCTGGCACAAAAGCAAGACCAAATATGGAAGCAAATTATTTAAATTGACAAGATGTAGCTCACAGGCATTAAGCACTCAGCAGTCAGTGCCCATCAGCTGGGGCAGGAAGGCTTATGGTCTGGGCCACAAGAGTTAAATTCTGAAAGCAAAGAGGCTAATGAGGTTACCCACCCAAACATTACTGATTCCAGTATCAAGCTGGATTGGAATCTTTCTTTTTAACATGATGGGAAGAGCAGGGTGGCTATAAAGAGCTGAGGGAGCGAGCCCAAAATCCCTCAAAAGCAAACAGCTCGTGCAGAGCCACAAGAGTGCCTGAGGTCAGTGCCTGGGCACAGAGCCTGGGGTCCTGCCAGCCCCTCCCCAACATCTGCACTGTGCAGGCAGCCCAGCAAGGCAAGAGCCGCACCTTGGAATAAAGAGAATTCCCAGCACCTGCAGCAGAGCTGGGACCGCCCAGCCCGGGCAGCTCCCAGGTCAGAGGCGCTCCATGGACAGGGACAGGAAGGCCCTGGCTCCCAGGAGGTGACACAGAGCCCTATCCCCATCGGTGACACGCGGCCGCAGGGGCCATCCCGCAGCCAGCCCATGCTGTGGAGCAGGATGTGGCCAGGGACAGTGCCCAGTGCCCAGCAGAGCCCAGCAGCTGCCAGGGCACAGCAGCGGGAGCAGCAGCTCCATCTGCCCTGCGATGCGGCGGGAGCAGAGCTGTCACGTCTCATGAAATGCATTTCCCTTCACAGGGAACCGGCATCGGCTGTCGGAAGTGATGGCAAGGGCTCACGGACTGCAGCAAGAGGGGCCCTGGGAGGGCTCATCGAGCTGCTCCCCATCCATGAACAGAAGCCATCCCGAACAGGAGAAAAACGAGCGTTGCTGGCAACTTATTAATTACACAGAATTCAGGTGCCTCCTCACAGGAAGGACATTTTAATTTGTTTTTTTTTTCCAGTGGAGGCCAATCTAAAACCAGGATGGATAAACCCCTCAGAGCCTGCATCAAAGTAGTCCCAACAGGCCAGGACTGACCACAGCAAAGCCAAACAAGCATCTCCACACAGGAGGAAGCTGTTTGGCCAGAGCCATCCCTTTGGCTAGTCCAGCCGAGCCTTGGCCACCCTCTCCAAAGGGGAGACACATTCTGGATGCTGAGAGAAGGAGATCCTAGGACACTGTCACCCCATGGGCACCCCAGGAGCTGCAGTCCCTCACCACAGTCACAGCCACTTGCTGCCCACAGCCCTCAGCTCCTCAGGGTGAGACACAGCAGGAGTGAACACAGCATTCCCAGGAGAGACCACACGGCTGCTCCTCCACAGTGCCCATTGGGATCCTGATCCCCTGGGGGATCCAGCCTCTGCCCCTGCACGGCTCTGGGTGCAGCTCAGCACGAGCAGGCTGTGGTTTGGAACAGTGCCTTCCCAGGAAGAGCTACAGCCAGCACAGCCACTTCTGGGAATTGCTTCTGCTTAACACAAAATTTGGCTGCTACTGACCACCACCGGGCTTTCTTCCTGTCTGCCCCATCCCTCCTGCGGCTTTTGTGGAAAAACTGACTTCCTGGTGCTGCGGAATGGCAGCACAGGGCCAGCCAGGGTCACACCTCTCCCCATCTCTGCTGGGGCAGCAGCCCCTGACACCAGCCCTGACAGGGCTGAAGAGCTCCAGAAAGATTTTCACCTTCATCCATTGGGTCACTGTCCGGAAAACCAAGGCAGTTACTGTGTCATTTTCCATCCCTGATGTTCACATCATTTTTCTGCCTCCAGGGACTCCTGGCCAAGGTACAGAGGCCACCAACACCAGCCCAGCCATGGGTGGGTGGCTCAGAGCTGGGGAACAGCAACCTACAGCTGTCCTTTCCCTGAAGAAAGTGAAACCTGAGGGACAGCCCTTGTCCTCATCACACTCAGGTGCAGATGCCCCAGCCCCACATCTCTGTTCAGGTACCAGGTGTGAACACAGTGTGTTACCCCAGGGAGCCCCTGCAGGGTCCCACTCCAAGGAGTACAGGGCCTGTGGTTTCTGCTAAATCTCAAAGTATGGGACAAGGCCATTCCAGGGGATGGACAAGTCTTTGGCCAGGCTTTATTTCCTACAGCATCACCGTAAAGGTCTCCACCCACACCCTGCTGCTCCATGCTCTCTCTGTCCGCTGCCCTCACCCAGCTGTGGGACAGGACAGCCATCACCCAGGTTTGTGGGGTAGCACACAGGGCAACCCCATAACATGGTGCAGGTAACCCAAGGCTGCATCCAGGACTCCCACTTCCCCGGTTTGGTTTTATTGCCTTTTCCAAAGGGCTTGTTTTTGGCAACCTGCAGCCCTTCAAGAGCACAAGGAACACACTGCCCAAAGACCTGTGGTTACTCTTCCCCTACAGGGAGCTCCTTACTCACCCTTTTCTGAGTGGCTCTAATTTATGGACGTGCAGAATAATGACTCATGAAGCCACGCTGGAGGGATTAATCTCACCAATAGCCTCCACCACACTCCATGCTGCCCTTGGAGAGTTGGACCACAGGCACACAAAGGCCACCAGCCCACAGTGGGGTCTGGCAGCTGTGTCCTTGAGCAGCACTAATCCTCTCACAGCTGGCTGCTGCAGGAAAAATCCACCCAAACACTTCTCCTGGGCACGATCCCATCCCACCCACCATTGTAAACATCCCCTCTTATAGTCACACACCTTCAATCCGAGGGAAAGCACTTCCACCTTCCCCTTCTGATCACACCCCTTGTAACAAGGTGTTTCAGGCAATCCTGCCCTCAGCTAAATTATGGGCACAGCCAGAAGTTAATTTCCTAGGCACTGTGATCATGCCACTTATTTGCTGATAGATCCGACGGGGGCCTGGATGGCACTGAGGAGCCTCTCCAGCACTTTTAGATTTTGGCCTGTTGAGCTGCAGGAGGAGGAGGAGCTGTGCTGGCTGAGAGGGAGGGAGGGCAGCAGCCCACAGCATGGGCTTGCGCAATTCCCCTCCCTCCAGTTCCTACAGAAACCCCAGCAGTTAACAGAATTCACACCAAGTTTTAAGAGCAAGATTCAAGCCCACCTCCTGTTCCACAGCAGACACCAGACCCTCAAGGTCTTGCTCTGTTTCACAGCATCTTCTGCTGGTGCCAAGACAGGTGAGCACCCCCACCCACACCCTGCTGCCAGTGAAGGATGCCCTACACACCCTGCCGGGAACCCGTGTGCTGCAGGAATTTGTAGGATCACATGTGTGTGAGTGAGCAGGCATGCAGAAATGCCTGCACTGTTTGTTGAGAAGTCTCCTTAGAGACCACCCAGGCATCAAATTCCCTGTGAAGGCTCAATAGCTGGAGAATAACCATGGCAGAGGCTCAAGACTGGGGTGGTTTAACCTCTGCAGTGGTGTCAGCACCAACAGGCACCAGGTAGATGCGCTGGAAACCCTCCTGCCACCCCCAAGGCACCCAAATACCCATGGGCCAGATCCAAACCCCACCCAGCATCCCCCATGGCTGGCACCAGTCAGAACGGATATCCTGGGAAGGAAACAGACCACCTCATTATCCGGGCCCAAGATCATTTTAGGATGACAGCTATCTCCGGAGATAAGAAAGAAAAATCCACCCTGATAACTGCAGGGGGGTGGGAAAGAGAAACCACTTCCACTGTGAGACTCGAGTGAGCCCTTGTGCACTGCAGGGGGACCCTGACAGGACTGCACGAATGAGCTGTCCCTGCTGAGCCTGACAGCCCCAGCACCGCCAGAGGCTTCTGCACATCCAAACTGCCTCCAAAACATCTCCTTCCAAAACACATCTCCTGCCCCAGCCGCTCCCCTGAGCCACAGGTATCCAGCGCAGGGAAGAGCGGGATTAGGGAGGCCAGTTCAGGTGACAGGATTTAAACCCAGCCTGGGAAGGGGCACACGTTTCCATCTCCTGTCAGCTCTGTGTTCACTCGGCCGTGCAGAACCACAGCCCATCTGTGCAGCGCAGGGGCCCAGACCCACTTCCCTTTTCTATTTGTACCTGCTCTGCAGCACTGCCCTGCTGCCAGGGCCAGGCTGCCCACGGGCTCCTCCTGCCCCAGGCTCTGCATGGGGACCCTGCTCCCGCTGCCCCGGGGACACGGCTCCAGCACCGAGAGCTGCGCTACCACCGCAAGGCGCACAAAAAACCCTCCGAAATCATGTTTCCAATTTCTGCAGCATTATATAATTAGCATCATTTGTGTTGCAAAAGTAATTGCAGTAACATTTTTAATTAGTCTATTTGAACACTAACATTTCTCCAGTGTGCATAATATGTTGACACGAAATTACTGGGTTTGAGGCAACTCCGAATGATTGGAGTTTGTTTTGCTTTTGTTTCTTACTTGTTTAATACAGTCAATAAGAGCCGGCACTGAACGGTGCCGAGCCCAGCCCGCAGAGTGGCTTGAGCTGCAATGGAGAGCAAAGTGTGATGGGTTTCACTTCCGTCTGGGGGGAGGAAGGGTGGGTTGTGAAGGCACAGAACAAGAGAGAAATACTTGCTTGAGAGGTAAGGCCTCGGTGACATTTTCCAGCTGCTCAGTTCTGGTCTCAGATGTTGACTCGTGAAAATACAAAACAGAATGAGAGTACCGGCCTAGGAGGACAGGGAGAGGAAAACCTGGAGGGAGGAATTCTATGTGGTATGAAGTTTGGAAGGAGATCTAATCTGAAGAGTATCTTTGCTTACTGAGTCATAAGCAGGGACAAGAAGTAAACATTCTCCCCAGAAGTTACAGCACAAGATCCAAGTATCCATTACCAAATTATGCTTTTTCCCCTTTCTCTTAAGGAAGAACCAAGATTCTCCTTTCCAAGATCTTTTCCACATTGTGCACATGAAAGCAGTAACAGATGCAGGTTATTTTTTGCTCCCAAGTGTGAATCACGTTCCACTGCTCCTCACCTCTGCCCAGGCCCCCAGGGTGGGAGCCCAGCCTAGCCACAGCAACTCCAGGTTGAGCAAACCCAGCTCCTGGGGACATGTCCCCCTCATCAAACCTCCACCACAGCCAGTACCCCCGATCCCCAGAGGGACCAAGAACTGTGTGGACAAGAAGAGAAATGGTCCCCGAGGATGCCAAGGCGGGGGAAACATGAGCAGGAAGGAGAAAGCTGCCAGCTCTCAGAAGCAGCACATTCCCAGAAGGCAATCAAGAACTTCTCTCTCAAAAGCTTTCAAAGCAATTCCCTTTCGTTTACCATCCTACAGCACTTCCTACATCAGGAGAACCAAGACTTGGCCACTTGTTCCTTCCCCACAACAGCCTACAGATACCAAGGGGCTGCTCCCTCCCTCCTAATGCATTCCCTGGTAATGGTGATGGATGGATCAATCCCCAAACCCAGAAAGGGCAGAACACACACTCCCCTTTCTCTTTGCTCCTGAGAAGTTTCTACACCTTCCAGCTACAACAGGTCGTTAGAGCAGGGCCAGAAAGCCCCTCTGTGCCACAGGCTGAGAGGCAGCCAGGGGGCATCGAGCTTCCCTCGTAAAGAGTTCATCTTCCTGGCAGCTCCAGGCACATCCTCAGCACTTCAGCTTCCAACACCCACAAGATATTGATTTCTTTTTGTTAACTTGCCAGAACCAGCCCTGCTCCTGAAGCGGCTGTGCACAGACCTCCCCTGCCCACACCCAGACACTTTCTGGCTCACAAGAGAGACGTTGGCCCAGGAAGTCTTCAGATGCGTACAAGGATAAGGAGGAGATTGTATACAAGGATAAGAAGCAGATTAGCAGGCAATTAAGTGGCATTTGTGGTATCCATTAGTATTTCAAGCTACAAAGAGTCAGTTTCTGCTAACTTCCTGCCAAAAGTCACAAGTAATGAGCTAATTAACAATCTAATTATTGCAAATGCCCTAGAAAGAAATCAGGGCACAGGTGAAAACCTACTTAAAGTGAGCACAGCAGTAGGAACAGCTGAGAGAGCAGACAGGCATGTGCCCCAGCTGCATTTCCAGACATCCCACAGAACAACGGGATAAAACACTTGGGGAAGTTGTGAAAGTAGAATTAAAGCTGCATGCAATAAAGAGAAAGGTAGACCCTCACTCCAGAGCTTCCTCCCAGCCCTGTGGGGCTGAAGAACGCCTAAACAAAAGCCAGCCCTGGGATTTTCTGCCTCCATGCCAATATTTGCCAGGTTTAACAGCAGCTGCAGCACAGCCTATGGGGCACAAACACAAAGCTAGTGGCACCTGCACGACCCAACACGAGCACGATTCCCCTGGAGCAGCCGGAGCTGCTGCAGGGACAGAGCAGGGCAGTGCCACCCCTGGTACCCCCAGTTCTGCCGCCCACCTTGTCCTCCCACAGGACAAGTACCGGGGCAGCTGTGATTCCAGAGCAGATGGCAGTGGGAGAAACTTCTGTGTTGACTTCCCAAGCTGGAAGCATCCTGCAGGGAGACACGGTGTGTCCCCCACCCCAGGGCACAGCTGCTCGTGCCCTCGCTGTGATGGGCGTCACCCCACAGCCACCTCACCCATGGGAGCACCTTCACCTGGGCACCCGGGCACCTCACAGGTGGGATCTGGAAAAATCCACAGATCACCGATTTCAGGAAAGTAAAGACTGGGCTGGTCTGCAGATCTCAATCTGCAAAATCCCCTGCTGCACAGTAAAGACTCCCTATTGCACATCCACGTCTGTAATACCAGAGGAACCTGGAAAGCTTCTTAAGGCAGAAAGGGATGCCACAGACCAGTCCCACACCCTCGGGGATGTCTCTGAGCACAGCAGGCTCCTGGCAGTGCTGTTGGTGTCACTGCAGGCTCACAAGGGCTCCTGCCCCAGGACAGCACTGCTCAACAACTCCGAGACCACCTCCGCAGGCCCACCTACTGCCCAAGCACTGAGGACTGATTTAACACTGGCTAAAAACATTTAAGGACCAACCTTGAAGCAAGAGCACAGTTACAGGTTTGGATAACAGTTCCTGACAGCTGGAAGAGACTTGGAAAGGCGCCAGTTATCTGACACTGGATGCTATAGGTAGAACTGAGCAGAGCTCTAGAAATAATGCAGGAAAACCCTGCTGAGCCAGTACATGATCCCCACCAGCTCCTCAACACACTCCAAATTTTACGGGCATTGTGTTTGCACAAATACACCATCACTGTAAGGAAAATCAGGAAATTAACAGCCAGGTAAGCCTGGGAAGATTCACAACAGAGATCCAAGGTGCACAAAATTCCTCTCAGTAATGTGACTGAACTGCCCATGTGTGAAACCTCAGGTAGCAGGGAAAGCTGTGACCTTGAGAAACAGCCCTAGGACACATTTTAATCTCCATATCCACTTTCCTCTGCTTGCCAACACCTGTCCAGGCCTTTAGGCTGGGGCTTGGGAGGTGGCAGGGAGATGGTTTTGGTATTTTAAGGTTATCCTTGTGTGGCAAGTGTTAAGGATGAGTAGCAGCATCATTTGAATTGGATTAGACTTAGACTGCTTGTACAGGCAGCTGCAGGGATGCTCCCGAGAGCACCCAAGGCAAAGCCCCCCACCTGCAGGTAAAGGAGCCCCCTGAGACCCAGACCCACCACAGCACCTCACACCCTGAGCCTGGACTCGGTGTCACACCAAAATCCCAAGGACAGCTGCCAGGAGGAGCCTTTTAGAGCTCTACAGCAGGTTGGTTTTTATGCCAAATACCTCAACTTGGGAGTCAGCCACCCACCAAAATAAAACTCTGTCCCAAATATTCACAAAAGCAAAATTTCACTGCCAGCAGCTGCGAGCACGAGCCCCATCTGAACCCCACGGCCAGAGCTCAACCCCACACAGGTGGGACCCACAGGCCAGGGCGAGCTGCAAGTAGGAGCAGCCCCCAGCTGGGCTGGCTACAACAGCAACCGGATAACGCCTGGGTAATTCAGCCGAATTTCCCGAGAGGACTTCCCAAATCCCTGAAGAGCCCCTCCAGAACCCCAACATTATCAGAACAAAGAATTCTGGTCATAGTAACCCAGCTACTGCAACATATTTTGTTATAAAGCCTCATTTTTTCCCCAGCAACACAACTAAGCCATTCAAGCCCTCGCCGGCTGTGCAGTTCCAGCCCCGGAGCAGCCCTCGCCCAGCCCGTTTGCCACCCAAACACATGTTTTGGTGTTAAGTATATTAAAAACAAACTCCCCTCGGCCTTTTTCGGGGGATTTAGCTGAAGTCCTGGGCGCTTATCTCTGCTAACGAGACCCGAACGGCTTAAAGGCACCGACTAGTTACTCGGTTGATTAAAAAATGACTAAGCTGCTTCCCGGTGCCGTGGGGATGCTCGGGGCCGGTGCCGCGGGGATGCTGCCCGCAGGGAGATGCGGGGCCAGTCTCGGGAGGCGGACACGGAGTGCGGGCCCCCTCAGCCTCCCCGGCGGCGCGACACTCACCTTGACACTGGAAGCCCTGCTTGCCGAAGCCCCTGCGGAGAGAGAGGCGGAGTGAGACACCGGCCCCGCGGCGCAACGACCCTGCCCGGAGCCGCCGGCCGGAGGGGAGCGGGGAGCAGGCACCGCGGGGAGCGGGATGGGATGGGGGGGAATGAGGGGAGCCGGGACAGGAGGGGAGGGGTGCCCGGAGGAGGGTGAGGATGCGCCCCACCGGGCTGGGCGAGCACGGGGAGGGATGTCCCGCAGAGCCGGTGTCCCGGAGCGGCTGCGAGAGTCCGGGGGAAGGCTCACCAGATGAAGTCGGTGCAGTGGCTGCAGAAGGTGGGCTGCTTGAAGAAGCGCGCGATGAATTTGTGCTCCTTCACCTCGTGCACGTTCTTCTGCCGCAGGGCGCCCTTGCGGGCGAAGCGCACCGGGCCCTCCTCGCCCTCGGGGGCCGGCGCTGCTGCTGGCGGCTCGGCCATGCTGTGCGGGGGCTGCCGGCCCGGCCCGGCCCG
>VZTX01024158.1:0-23629 GCA_013400915.1 Pardalotus punctatus
TATATATATATATATATATACCAAAAAAATCCACAAAGATCTTTTGTTAACATTATTTGTACAGATAGCCAGGAACAGCAACAAAGTTCGAACTTTTTCAATAACTCCAGCCAAGAATTACAAAGATTAATTATTTTCTTGCCTTTTTTTTCCTTTTTTTTTCCCACTTTGATTCCTTTTGCAGGATCCTGATGAGATTCTTTCCAAGCCTGCTTACAGCCTGTGAGACTGTTTTTCTTTTCATTTGTTCTTTGTTTGGTCATCTGGACACCTACACAGCATGTTTTTTGGCTTTTGTCAGATCAAGTTAGAATGAGCAAGTTGCAGGAAGTGGTAGAGCCATTTGTGCACAACAGCCACACTGAACAAAAGAGTTTCACTGTAAGGATCCATTTTCCAATCTATGCTTAGTCATGATGGAAATAGATGCATCTGTCTTTGGACTTCCACAACACTAACTATAAATAAAGGGTTTAATTTCAGCTTGCTTCCTGCTACTTCCTCCATGTTCAGAATTTATAGCCTGACAGTTTTTATCAATAAATTTCTCCAGACGATATTAAATTTAGAGATAGCATAATTAGTACCATAATAAGTGGCACAAACTCAACACTGTGTAACAATTGTGCAAGGAAAAAAGATACCTTGACATGATTTGCTTCAGTGAATGAAAACAGCATGACAAGTCCGAGCCTCACTGGACTTAAAGTGCAACAGCAGAATTGTAGTATCCCTATGAGAGTCTCACATAGGATTGTATCATCTCTCTTCTCAGTTCTCCCTTTATATTTTTCCTGTTATTCTGTAATTTAGAATGGATATAAAGTCACTTCACGTGCAATATAAACAAATGACAGATTTGAAGCAAAACTTTCATGTAACATTCTGGTTTGAAAGGGATCAAACAAATCCTCATTAAAATTTAGAAATTAAAGTTTGAGGGAAAATATAAGAAGAAATTAGTATCCTCTATAGTAGTCTAATTACTGTTCCCCACCTACAGTGGAGTGAAAAACATTACTTGATCCAGTAGATAATAAAATGAGACTGAGAAATAGAAAAAGGGAGAAAAACAATGTCAGAATGCCTAGAAATACTATGATTAGAAGTAATAGCATCAAAGGATAATACCTTTTTTTGTAAGGAAACACTTCCCATAGGATTGAAACTCACAAGATTAACTAATCACATTATGTTGCCAGATAGAAGCTTCAGTTTATGTGCATCTCAGTGGGAACCTGTGTTTTCAGCAGCACCCAAGAAGAGCTCAGAATGTGGCAGAAATAGCCCCACATTAGTGAATGTTCAAGTATGAAATCTTTAGCATGAATAAAACTGACTTAATTTAAATGTTATATTCACTTATAGGTGATTTTTTTGTAACTTCTAAATATTATTTTCAAAAGCTAAAGCCCCTCCAGCACCAAATGGAAAGTCTAGTGCAGTACATTGAGCAAAAATAAATGCCTTAGAAGTTCATTACCTTTATTTCCTCCATTTCACAGTGAAAGCGTAACTTTTCTGCCAAAGTTGGTGATAAGAGCAGCCAGCTCAAAAAATCAAGAATTTATTTGAAAAATTGTAAAACAAACTTGTCTGAGCTCCCACCTAGAGACTTTGGAAACTCTTTTGTGTATACTTTTAAAAGTCCTTCTCTGACTTATAATCAGGAAACTTGCTCAATATAAAAGAATCTTTTGGGCAATAGGAATCAAATATTTTGACAAAAAAGACAAAGTAATGCCAATGTACCAAGAACATGTCCAGTCCCACAGCACTTTGGGTAAAAGTTCTGTGTTTCAATTGAATAAAGATCCCAGCTCTGAAGAGCACCCATCCACTTCTTCCAGCAGGAACATAAAACTAAAGATCTCTTATGGAAGTTTAACCAAGACCAGGGTCAAACATTCATCTCAAGTGTGTCTCCAGTCTAATAAGAACATGAATGAAAGACATGCCTTGTCTCTGCTCTGCTCTGCTCTGCTCTGCACTGGTGTGGTCTCACCTTCAGTACTATGTGTAGTTTTGGGCACAACAGTATGAAAAGGATATAAAGCAATCAGACAACATCCAAAGGAGGGCTATGGAGATGATGAAGGGCCTTGAGGGGAAGCCATATGAAGAGCAGCTCAGGTCACTTGGTCTGTTCAGCCTGGAGAACAGGAGATTGAGGGGAAACCTCATTGCAGTTACAACTTCCTCCTGAGGGGAAGTGGAGGAGCAGGCACTGATCTCTGCTCTCTGGGGAGAAGTGACAGGACCTGAGGGAATGGTCTGACCCGTTGTGTTGGGGAGGTTTAGGTTGAATATTAAGAAGATGGTCTTTATCCAGAGGTGTTTGGACTCTGGAACAGACTTCCCAGGGAAGTGGTCAGAGCACCAGCCTGACAGAATTCAAGAAGCATTTGGACAATGCTCTGAGGCACATGGTGTGACTCTTGCGGATGTACTATGCAGGGCCAGGAGTTGGACTTCTACAAACTTTGTCCCTTCCAGCTCAGGATATTCTGTGATTCTTGACAGTCTCCAAATTTCTCTGCATTTTCACTGTATATCATTGCCTGCCACCACTCTACTACC
Source organism: Pardalotus punctatus (assembly GCA_013400915.1). Taxonomy (NCBI): domain Eukaryota; kingdom Metazoa; phylum Chordata; class Aves; order Passeriformes; family Pardalotidae; genus Pardalotus; species Pardalotus punctatus. The sequence goes on from VZTX01024158.1 coordinate 2,581, forward strand.
TCCATGTTAATAGCGCTCAACTTAGGTTTGAGTGAATCCATCACTTTTATTTAATTTGTCTCTGATCAATCACACTGAAGCTATTACATCATACAACAGAAATTGATGCATAGCTTAATATTGTTTATTACTTAATCAGGCATTTGTTTTCCATCAAAGCACAGGATGAAGTTGTGTAGCAAAACCTACTCCAGGCTTTATGCATGGCCACAGTTACAACTTATCTTTTTTACCTTAAACCTTCTTAGCAAAGTAGGACTGAAAAGTTATTAAACAGTATATGAAGAAAAAAATGAAAATAACTATCTTTTTCAACCATCCTTTCATGCTGAATATTAAGGGTATGTATATATAATTGTAGGCATTCCTAAAGCATTTTGTTAAATGCACTAGACTAACTGATAAAGATTACCAAAAAAGATGCACGTCTATATCAAACCACAGACAACATTTATTATGGGTTTTATACAACTCAAAATCCCATGCTAACATGATGACAAATGACAACATGATACCAAAACAAATAATGGTTTCTGTATTTCAAAGTAGAAGGTTTTGTATGCATATGTTCATCTGTTCTTTTCTCCAACAAACTCCATGCAAATATAGAATTTCCTGTGTAGGAGGAAAAAGCTTACATACTTACACCTGCAATTCATCCATTTAAATCAAATAAGGGGTTTAGGGTCCAAATATTCCCTTGTTGATTATTAATTTTTTTTGCATAGATAACTTTTTTATCAATGGATAGTAGAGCCTTCCAATTGCAATAAACATTATGACAGATATTTGAATTGTTCTGATTCTTCTCGTCCAAATTTGCAGAGCATCATCTGCAATTTTGCTTAACTGCTTTAAGAATAAATAATTGTTCAAGAAGAATGAAGGGGAAAAAACAGACACGGAAGACCATGTCTCATCCTTGCAGAATCTTGTGCTAAATGAAAACTCCATCACCTACATTTGTTCTTCACAATTTCCCTTACCAGTGAGTCTGGTGGGCAGAAAAACTTGATCATTGCTGAGTGCTTTTTGCCATTGCTGATCACAGCACTATCAGCTCCAATCTGTGTCACAAGCAAGCTGGTGACCAGGGCTTTAATAATTGTGCAATAACATAAGAACTCTTATCAGAGATCTCCTGTTGCTGACTTGCTGTAAAACATGAAATCCTATCAAGGAATTACATGATTCAAATTATCTCTTAGGATTTAACAGACAGTCCTAATTTCCAAATAAAGCATCCAGTCCAGACTGGATTCTAAACTACCAGTCTGATATTTTAAACTCTCCCTTCAGGACTGAAAGGAAAAGCTTGTTCAGCAAAAGACAACGGCTACAACCACTGAAAAAACAGCTGTGGCAAATTATTTCCTTTCTTCTAGCAGCTTCAATTTTTTGGCATTAAGGTCCATTGTCATAATTTAGTCTGATTGTATTTATTTACACTATTATTTTTTAATTTATTGAATGCTGAAAACATGCAGGATTAAAAAATAGGCTTTATTGCTTCCTCATCAGAGGGAGAGAACAATTAGGCAGAACACAGACACATTGTGAACAAAGATGGCTTACTTCACTGTTTGTTTACTTCACACATTTTCATGAAGGAAAGTACCACCCTGCTGTCAGGAAAGCAAGCCAAGATGTGTGCACAATGTAGACTGACCCCATGTACCTGCCATACGCGGGTATCAGGCATCCCTGAGTAACTACTGTGCCTCACTTGACTGAAAGCCCTAGGCAAGCAAGCAGGATACAAAGATGCTGATGGTGTGTACCAAGAACAGTCTTTCCAGGCAGCATCTTTGTTACTTGGTAATCTTTAGACTGGGACAGGGTTTGGAGCACGGTAGGCATACAGATGAACTAGAGGCATGTAGGGCTGAACTCAGCCTGGCTTAATGACTGCAACAAAGACAGTTTTTCCTGAAGTGAATGAGACCTGCTTTCTCAGTATACATGAATCATTAAGGCTATACTATCTTTCAGATTACCTGCTACTAGCAAAAGACAAGTAAACTATATCCAAAACCGTTTATTTCAACAAGGTTGATGGTTCCACAGCTTATTTTTTTATGCTCTTGGTGCACTCCTGACTTTCAGTTTTCTAGGAAAAGGTACTACAAACATCTCTTTTTGGTGTGGAGATTAAAGTGGTTATCTTCTCCGCTCTCATATTTACAGTTTATACATTTTTGTACAGATCAATATCTAGACCAAATTCTAGATTCATTCCCCTAGGCTTTAGACCCTTAGCTGCCTAAATTATGTATTCCCAATGTGTCTTGGGGTGATGTTATGATACTTGTATTCCCTATCGTTTGCATATGTGCTTAGAAATGTGGTCCTGTAGCTTTAAGTGCATCCAGCAGCCGGGAGAAACTGCCGGGTGCGGGTTGTTTTGAAAAAACTCCCACAGACCTATTGCTTAGTCTAGCCTCGCCACTCTCGATGGTTGCTGCTAAGTTTTTTTTTTTTCCTTCCCTGGGATTTTGGTTTTTCTCCTTTTTTTGTCCCCGTTCTGGATTTTTGCTATTCTGGACTGTTTTCTTTTTCTCGCCTGAGAAACCAAGAAGCCCCCAGAAGACAGTAGACAAGAATTCCCCAGGGAGCCACCGGAGCAACTCCACCCGGCTCTCCGGGGACCCCCGGAGTGGGGGAAGCTGCATCTGAGGAAAAGGACACTAAAGTTCTTCAGTTGTTCACCCAGGTTTACTAATTTGGGTTTGGTTTTTTTTTTCCCTCTTTCTCCCTTTCCCCTTCCCCTTGTGCTTTGCAGGGCACCCTGCGTGTGTTATTAAATAAACAGTTGGTTTTTTTTTCCACTTTCATCCAAGAGCTTCTGTTGTGGTGGGGGAGGGGGTGTCAAAGGCCTTTGCTGGGGGAGGCTTTTTATTCAGAGTGCTTCCCACCTGGAAAATTTGTCTTTAACCTGGGACACAATGTCATAGAGATAAAATGGTAGCGTAAGTTTCATTTCATGTATCTTACTCATCTAAATTTTGGGGCATAAAATAGATTTCTAAGAAGGGTGAATGGAGGCTGTTGCCGCATCTGTTTAGTAGGCATTCTAGGGCATGTTTCAGGTAAATTCTAGTCGAAACCTTCTAGAAATGGATATTTCACTTCCTGAATTACTATGTAAGCAAGTAAGATCTTGCATGAAAACAACAGCCAAATATGCTTTTAAGGAAAAGGCAGGAATAGTGGCATCTTCTGTAGAGTCTAATACCACTCAATTTGACATGTTTCAAATGTACCCCATTTAGGGGACTAAGGTGAAAAAATGTCTTATTTCTGCATGACAAGTGTATTCATGAATGAATGTAAATTGAGGTACTCACAGCAATGAGTCACAAAGTCAGCAGCAAAGTCACAAAGTCAAATAAAGACTCTTCATGACCGTGTGCATGTCCATAAAAATTCCAGACATAGAACAAGGACAAAACAATTATTTACTGTAATGCTCTGATGGAGTTTTAATGATACATCCAAAGTGACTTAATGGATATGCCCTGGAAGAGAGGTATTCACCACACTAAAAATACCCTCATAATAAACAGTTTTATTGTGTGGCCCTCTACAAAGGTTGACAAGGAAGGCAGATACATTTGCCTCTGTCTTTGTTTAAGGCAATTTACAGGGCAGACACTCCAAAATTAATTATCTGCCCTTTTAGTTTTAACCACTCCCCTTCACCAATAAGGAGAGATAAGTGAAATAATAACAGTTTACTAAAAAAGGAAACAGCAACAGGCAAAGTAACAGTAATAATCACTAGATCACAAAAGTGCTGAATCCCATGGATTCCCTGGGACAAAGAAGAAAAAATAGCAGATAAGCCCTTCCCCCAAGATGGCAGCCTCCATAGATGTCCAAGGGACAAAGGCAAGATGGGGGATAGGCCTCCTTCTCTCAACCATGTGTGGAGAGAGAGAACAAAGCGGAAAAAACCAACACAGCAACCAAACCTCCACAGTTAAAAAAACCTTCCTCTTCCCCCAAACAACAACCAACAGGGAACAAGGAAAAACAAAAAGAAACCTGGAGTCCAAAAACAGTCAAATGCCCCTTGAGCCATTTGCTCCACGCCACCTAACAGGCTGCTGGTGGCAGCAGCTGCGGCGACAATGACAGATGGAACTGAGTCAGGGCTGGAACTTGGGCAGTGTCTGGAACCGGAACATGGGCAGTGGCTGGAGGGTGGGGAGTGGATGGAAGCAGGACCTGGGGCAGGGGTAAAGCTGCAGTGTCAATTTTTCTGCTTCTTTTTCAGCCAGCTGGACGCAGCTGGTGTCGGCACTGCAGTTCTGAGTTGTTACTGCATTGTGAAATGAAAGAAGCAGACTTGCTGGGCACTGAAATAGGAAGCTCCCATTTGCAGAATTTGCCCTGAAACACTGAGAAATAGTTTCTTAGAGACCTGAGGCAAGCAAGGAGCCCAGAGAGAAAGAAAAAGAATGCTTCTGCTTTGGCTTGGTTAAGCAGCTCTCTCGGCAATCCAGCAAGAACAAAAAGAGAAAAAGGCTCTGCATGTGTCCTCTGATTCTTAAAGCAACCCTGACACAGCCCACCTTCCTGAACCTGGGGCCAGACACCTCCGTTCTGAATCTGGCCCCTGGGTGTTAGAGGGACAATAACAATCTTGGGAATATGACATAGCACGGACATGGAACACAGTGCATATTTTTTGGGTTACCCAGGACAGTCTCCTATTCGAGTCAATTGTGCCTGAAAGCTTGCAAATTAGCTCACTTAGCTCTGTATATTGTCTAGTTTTTTAGGGGATTTTGATCAGGCATGTTTCCCAACTCAGAAACACCAAATTCACTTAAGAAATGTGGAAAATAATTAACAATTACTGTGTTGCACCCAGGAAGTAATGGATACAAAACAAACTGCTTGAAAAGGGTTCTTGATATGCTTGTATGATAGAGTTGTCATAGACTTGATTCTGTAAACACTATAGAACAATTATCTAAATTAAAACTATAATGTGCTTTATCTATTTATCAACAATTTCTGTGATTTTTGTGCTACTAAGAGTACTTCAAAATAAAATATGCTATCCTAACTTCAACCAACCAATATGCAGAGAACACTGGGCTGTAAGATGGCCTACCTTAAATATGGCTTATATTGTCTCTAATGCAAGTCCTTTCATCCTTTATTGATCAAATCTACAAAGTCTGTTTTCCTGATTTACCTATATTAGCTTATATTACATATATTAACATATATAAGATATAGATCATATATTAATGTATCTATTATATATATACATGTCTATTACATATACTAACAACTATAATCTTTCATTTTGGCCAGCATTTATGCATAAACATGAGGTCATTACCACCAAATTACAGGTGCAAAGCAAAACAAGTTTTTGAGTGTTTTTTTTAATCTAAAAAGTGGAGCAGAGAAATGAAATGAACTGGTAAAGTGACATAGTTGAATGACTACCGAAAATGTGCCTTCTCTCAGTAAGAACAAGTAATTAATCACACAAAAGGAGGATTGTAAATCTAGACCTAACATAAAAGGTATCAGAGATAAATCAGTAGACTAGCAAAGAGCTTGGCTTTAAGCCAGAACAACTGGTTTGAAACTATAAGAAATGTGGCTGGAACAAGACAGCTTTTTTCAAAGAAAAATCCTACTTACCAAATTTTCTGTGTTCTTTGAGCACATCAGCAACATGGAAGAACTGTCAGACATAGTACATTTTGTTTCCAAAAGATCTGAGCTATGTCTTCACTAGAGACTGTTTCAAAAGTAATTATCCCAAATTATTTTATGAATGTGGATAAATCATGAAGGTAAAAAATTAGTTATCATGCACACAAATGACAATTAACTGCACTTTTCTTATATTTGAATCTATGTGTTCGTATGTTCAGTGTGTGGTTACCACTATAATCACAGACATGCAGTTAAAAAAAAAAGTAAACCCATTTCCTTTGGAGTCAGTCAATTTGCTTGAATCTGTTGCTGTTTACTGTCAGGAACCTACATACATCTGTCAAGAGGCAAAATTTTGCTCCTGTGGAACATGTTGACACAGTTGATTTATTTCAGGCTGCAGCAATTTACAAACATTTGCTGTCATCAGTGAACATCAGTTAGGAATTTTGGTGTGACTTTGTCTGTAGCAAAAAAGACAGGACTTTTGTCTGTCAAAAAGGCGATTTATTTACAGACAAGAGCATATGACTTGAGCAAGAAATTCAATATATTATAAAAAATCGCCTTCTTAATTAGTAGTTTCCATAGTCACCTGGTTCATTTGGTTTTGGGTGATACAAAGCCTGAGAGAATTCTTCCATCCTTCAGTTTTAAGCAAAGTCCAACAATCTGACCTGTATTATTTCTCTGTTTGTAAGTCCTATTGCAGGAGCTCTGGATGTCTTTTAGGTCTTCTTTTTACAATCTAATTGCTTATCTTGTTTGCTTATTTGGTTAAATACAAGAAAATCTCTTCTGGGTGTTGCCAAGCAATAGCATAAGAGGCAAAGGGCAGAAACTGATACACAGAAGTTCCACCTGAGCATGAGGAAGAACTTCTTTACTGTGCAGGTGACTGAGCACTGGAACAATTTGTCCAGAGAGGCTGTAGAGTCTCCTTCACTGAATATATGAAAGATCTGTCTGGACACAATCCTGTGCCATGTGCTCTGGGATGGCCCTGCTTGAGCAAGGAGGTTGGACCAGAGACCCACTGGGGTCCCTTCACTCATTCTGTGATACTGTGAAGGCATAAGCTGTATCAGTGCAAGTAGCAAAACAAGGTTACAGAGAAAAAACCCTTGATATTCCATTCTTCATTTCACATACTCCCTGAGCAAAACAGCAGCTGCTCCACATCCCCATTTTACCTAGCATTTTTCATGTAGATGTTTTCAGTACTTGATTTTTCATGGTTAAGGAACAAGCATTTGTGCATGTCAGAATAAATATTGGGACTATAAGTAATTCAGACATCCTGAAAGAAAATACTGATTTTTAATTTCTAAAAATATGTAAAGGTTTCCGTTTGAAATTATTTTATTTTATCTGTTGATTATTTAATATTACATGTTAGGGCCATAGAGGAAACAACACAAATCTGACACACAACACTATCAGTTTGAAATACTTCAATTGAAGTATTCAATTGAATTCACTAAAACTGAATTTGGGGTTTTTTTCCTGCATTCTTCATTTTGTTAACATTGAAGGACTTTGTTATAACAGTGCTAATATTTTTGTTTCCATTTTTAATTTTTAACAAATTGTATTTTCTGGCAGGATAATTTTCTATTAAATACTTGTGGTGATTTGTGATGTACCTATAAGTAAATAATGGAATATACATACACATGAATAAAGATGTCTGAACAAAACAATGACTGCAGTGAAAAATTAAGCTTATCCTGTGTTGTAGGAAATAGCTTGCTACCACATGCTGCCAGCAGGAAAAAAAAAGTCTTTTGTGAGTCTGCATAGCAAATATTAAATTTGCTATATGTTTGCTGGTTAGCCCAACTAGTTTTCACTGTGTGATTTATTACTTGGATATAAAACCAAGTAATAAGAAAATGCTTTAAAATATATGTATTATGTTTCTTGCTGTTATAAATTATGCAGCATTTACTGGTATAGAATTGTTATGGAAGTTTCACAAACCTGCTTCTCTATTTAGTTAACATTGCTGCAGAAATTAGCCCTGAAGTACTACAGATTTCCACAACCCTAATGACAGTCTGAATGCAAATGTAATAGATGCCTTTCCTCTCCCAGGTGTTACCTTTAGCCATCTGACATTATGTCAGTAATGAGAATCAGATCTGAAATAAAAATTCCATCACTTTCACAGAAGGATAAAAAAGGCATAATGAGAGACTCAAGGCTATGATACCAGAAAATGTGGGGTTTTTTTTCCCTTTTCTCAGTCAATTATGTTTTTATTTCAACCTTCTCTGCCTAAAGAGAACTGGCAGGATGATTAATACAATTTCCACAGGCAGCCTGGCACTTATTTTTCTAGCAGAGGAAGTGACAACCTAAAGCAATTCCCTGGTCTGCTAAATCCAGTATCAGACCTCTGGCAGTGGAAAACACTAGCAGCTTCAGAATAAGAAAAAAATAGTTCAGTTGTGAAATTTTTTAGTGATTTACAGCTGAGGCTTCATTCAATGAGCTAAGTACATTTTCTTAAAAATTGCTCCATCGGCCCAGTACTTTCTCACATCAAGATGAGGTGAAATAGAAATATTTCCCTGCTTTCATTGCACCCTGTGTCCTGTGGAGATCAACAAGAACAAATGGCTGACAAGAATTATGTGGTACATTACATTAAGAAATTGTATATAATTTGGAAATTTGGAGATTTAAAAATCGAGTGTCCAGTTTTTATCTTCTCTATCAGTTTGGGTTTTTTTCTTTTCCTTTTTATTTTATTATTTCAATATAACCAATGCAGAAAAATCAAAGATGCTGAGCATAATCCAACACTACCCTTCAGTGTGTATCTCCCCATATCTTCTTCTAATGACAGTGTCTTCACACAGTGAGCTACTAAATATTTGAGGTACTCTTTAAACTCTGAAGTGACTTACACGAGCACATGGACCTTTTAGATGGCAACATGTATTCCTTCTAATCAGTTCTTCTCAGGCACTCAGTAAGAGTTCTGCTTCTGTGACAGCATCTGAGTTGTACCATAACACAGTTACCTCCTGCTTCTAGTAGTTCTCTGACATCTGTAATACTTCTCTGAGTACTTCTGTTGCGGTGGTGGTATTATTTTCTGTTTAGGGTTATTCTTTTTTCTGTTTTTAGAAGTTGCACTGACCTATATTTAAGACCTGGACTGTTTTGACACATGAATGCAGTGTAAAAGCAGAAATGAAACAGTGTAGATGATAAGTGGGTGAAGGATGGAGTTCTTGAAAGTATTGGAATGGCTTTGAAAAATACTTGAAAGTACTGAAAAGATGCTGGCAGGACTCATGAGACGAGCAATTCTAAGACTTTGTCAGTGTACGGTATAGTATGGGTAAAAAGGCAGTTCTCTGCAGGTGCACTGAATTTCTGCAATGAGGTGCTGATGGAACTCTTACCAACTGCCTTTGCTGCGAAAATATTTTGGAGAAATTTGGCAGAAAAAAGTACACAAAGCCAAAGGATTATTGCAATGTGTAGGTGACATAAAATCACACGTGCTCTTTGTCAAGGCAAACTGAGATTACTGTACAATTACTGCAGAAAACATTAATTATTAATTATTAATTATTAACATACAATTATTGACCATAAGCCACAACATCTAGCCAATAAGAAGATACCTGCCACTGAATATATTGTATTGCTCTTTGACTACCCCAGCACTGACGTAAGACAAGAAGAGGTCCCAAAATATTTGTGCTCTTGAATTTATGTAAGCATCATAGATTTTTGGCAATAATAAAATCCTTAGAGTTGTTCAAAATCACAGACAATATGTAATAGCCCCAAAACTCTCATCCTTGATATCTTTCTACCTAAGCTAAACCCCATGCTCGCCTTATTTTTAATTTTTTTTTCCCTAGAGATGTTATTCAGATTTCTCTCTTTTGCCTCATGAGTTTTCATCAGACACTTACCTTTGAAATATCTGCTTCTGTGACAAAGCTGTTTGAAGTTAACCAAAACATTTATAAGGTTATTGTGGAGTCAGACAGGCAAACCAAGAGGCTGTACACATTCTGATCACATACCCAGGATTACAAATTCAGTGTTAATGATTACTACTGAGAACTAGTAGTTATATTCTACTCATTAAATTCCAGCACTTGGGCAGGAAATTTTATTTTCTGGCTGCATGGAGTTCTGTCTATCACTTTCTGGAGTCATGTTCAGCCGTCTGCCTCCCACTGCAGTTTTGGAACATGACTTGCTTGTTGAGTCCTGGGAGGGTCCTCTTTCAATAAAAAAATAATCAGCTAACTAAATAAATACATAAAGAAATCCATTCAATTGTTTTTTAAAAATGCTGTTCATGAATATTCTCAGCTTTACATGATGTTGTACTTGATCTTGTAGGACGTCACTGAGTTCTGCAGTTTTTGCCATCAAAGCTCTTGCCTCTCCTTCCAGTAAGGGGAAGGTTGTCTTTTTGTATGTCATGTAGTGGGTCTGTCTTAAGGTTGGAGGTTTGCTTCACAGAAACAGATAAGCCTGCTTCTCTAATTTAATCATTTGGTAAGTAGAAGATTATAATTTAAAATGAAAATTTTAAAACTACTCAGAGATTTCATGGATAAACTTACTTTGAGTTAGTGCTGCTTGATGGGGCCTGTCAATTATAGGTGTTCTTGAAGTAGTTTTTTCATCTTATTTAATCAGAATTTTGGACCATCATCTCCTGTTTTGTGATATAGGCTGCTTTCCTACATAGAAATATCCAAAGTCTTGAGATCGTGTCTCCCTCCTCTTCCCCCCGTAACATTTTACTAGCATCTATCCAGACAGCCACAGGTATCTATTACTGTTCTGTTAAATTTAGTTCCCTCCTTAGATCTCCCTCAAAGCTGAACATTTAATTTCCTTTCGATGACCTAGAGGACAGAAAGAAAAATAACATATTTTTATTCTTATGCTTAGAGACATATATTGAGGTTGTGTGAACTCTTTCCAGCCAGGTATTTATCTTATTCAATGAAATTTGTAAGGCAGGCAGTTATATTTCCTCTTCTATGTGTGAATGTTTCCTGCAATACATTTCAAACATTTACTATTCTCAGGATTATCTGCTGTCTCAAGACCTCCACCCTGACATTCTGACTCATTTCTCTTAGGGTTTGATGTGAGATTCTAAGTAGTGAAGTCTTGAGTGGAACCTACTTTATCTTTTTCTGATCCATTAAGCAGTATGAATGGGATTTCTCTGTTCTAATGCAGCACCAGAATTTAGAAGTCTTGATTTAAGGTAAGTGTGTAGGCTCCCGTCCCTTGTGGCCAGTGTCTTTTAGTCAGCAGTTGAGCCAAATTAATTAATCTCTCCATGCATCTACTTTTCTTCATTGATGACAGTAATTATCTTAGAGGTGCAGGTTTAACTCATACATCTGCAACTGGATCAGACCAATCTCTGCACGCATTCTGTGGTTACTCACCATGGTACTGCTGCCACTGTAAAGATGCTCACACTGGTTTTAACAATGCAGCAATGCAGCTATGACAATTTGCCATGAATAATTTCTATTTCTGGATTAGGTCAGCTACTGAACTGTGTGTTGTGGCATATTACATTGTTAGAAGTACCTGCTTTAAATGTAGTCCTGTTTAAAATGCAGCCATTGCAGAAACTCTTTTAAGATTAGATTTTTGCACTCCTATAGATTTACAGATCTTCACATAACTTTTAAAGTCATTCCACTAAGTCTGAGAGAAGAAGGAGTACTATAATTTCCATGCTGATAAAAAATATCTCTGCTAAGGAATTCAAGGAGCACCTCAGAACAGGGATTTTCTAATTAACCTGGCATCCCAGCAGAGGAAGTAATTAAAACCGAGACTCTGATGGTTTGTTCCTGGATCTTGTTATAGAGGGTCTCAGGTGCAGATTACTATAATCTACAGAGCTCTTCCAGTCTGAAATGGGTGGCTACCACTACTGAGTCTCTGAGAAAAATACATCCCACCCTTTACTCAGTGCTAGGGGTTTTAGAGAGATGTTAACAATGGAAACCCTACAGAATTTTCCTGCATATATTTTCCCCGTTAAAACTCAGTGAAGTACTACAACTTTAATTTTCCATGCTATCTCTCCTGCAAGAATAAACTCACACTTTTAGGGCTTAGCTGGTTTTTGGTTGTCTTGTTGGGGTTTTTTTTGTAGTTACAGAAACCCACTTTCCAGTGAAGTGTGGTTTAGGAAAATAATAACCTTCTATTTTTTTATAATAGAATGAAATAATCCTGAAATACAATTACATGTAATTCAGACACCACTAATAGAAATATATAGACATATATGCATGCATCTACTGTACTCAGTCTTGCCTATATTTTCCATGTGATAATAATAATAATTTTGTATTTAGTTGCACTTATCTGGTGACCTCCAAGAGCTTTGAAAAAATCACTTTAAGTAGCACTCTAACATTCTCTATAATTCATTATAACATTTTAAAAACATAATTATGCTGAAGGAAATATAAAAAATTAATTTTATTTATTAGGAAAGGAAAGGCAGTTTATAATAAAACCAATTAATATGGGTGAGTTTAGATATGGTAATTACACCTGGAGGTGAATGAACTATAAACACTGCAATGATTATACTACTACAACCCTGCTAATAAACCTTGGTTTTCACATGCCAGCAAAGAGCTCTGTTGAATCTTCCATAGTGATTCTTTCCTATCTAATCCAGATTTCAATTGTGGCATAGAAAGGCCAAGAAAAACAGCAGTGGACTAAGTCACTACACCATTTTAGACTAATTGTCAATTCTAATACTATTAAGGGCATTGCATATGTTATTTTTAACACGAAACATACACATATAGAAAAATATTGCTTCATGTTTCAAGTTATTGATTTCTCATATTTGAATGTATTAATTAAATCTAAATGCTGTAAATTTTGAAGCAGCTTAAATAGCCCTGTCTATTCTACATATTTTACAATTACTGAAACAGTTACCATTAGCAACAGATTTCATTTAAAATCATAACAACCTCTTTATAAGCATTAAGAAACTAAATTCATCTGAAATCCCAGCAAAAGGTTTTGAATCTTTGGCATGTCTTCTAGTACAGTAATTATGGTATTTTTTTCTGTATGCTCAGAATTATGAAATAAACTACACATACTGAAATAAATGTGTAGATATGTAACTTTCCAATCATAATGTGAATATATATGTCTGGAAATGCTCAAACATTATTTGCCATGCTCAGCCAGAGAGGGGTATTTTGCAGAAATATCTACAGCTAATAAAATTAGTGTGTAAAGGGCAAAAGGAATTCCAATGCTTCTTTCTATGCTGAAATATGTAAGAAATGAAAGAACTTCATAAGAAGGCTGAATTTTGGCCAAACTCAGTGTCCAGCCTTTCTCTTTGTACTTCAGTGTCGTGGTTTGACCCTGGCCAAATGCCAGGGACCTACGACGTTTGCTTTCTATGCCCTTTCCTGCTGCATTTTTTGCAGAGGAGAGGACTCAAACTAACACAAACACACTAAACTCATGAGTTGAGATGAGGCAGTGATGGGGAGGGGACGCACGAAAACATGAGCAAACAGGTGAGGGACTTAAGTTGCAAAGTGATTTATTAACCTAACAGAGTCGGAGGATAAATGAGAGGTAAAAATAAGCTTTTAAGACACCATTTCTTTACTCACCCCCCTTCCCTCTTAAGACACTGTTCCTCAGCTCACCCCCTCCCCTCCGTCAAACAACCAGCAGCTCCGGGTGGGGGGCAGGGTATGGGGCTTTTTTTAGTCAGTCCATCACCACAATTCTTCTGCTACAAACACTGTTTCTCTACNAGAGGTAAACTGGCATTTTGCAGCACTAAGAGCAGCTCCCACCTATATTCTGCTAAGCAGGGTTTTGCTGAGAGTCATTTTTCACAAACCCCACTGAGCTCCTGGTCTAGGTGAAGCATCCAACATAGAACTCTTGCAGTTGCCTTCCTTTTCCAGGCCTGCTTCCAAGAGTGCAATCCTGAAGACTGCAGAGGGCAATGTAATAAAATCACCTATAGTGACTTTAAATTCTCTCTGTCTAGGGGAATGGTCAGTTTGACTATTTTTCTGCCATCGTAAAAAAGGTACAGTGAGGCTGGAGTGGAATGCCTTGCTCTTTGCACTGCCTTGTTTCCTGCAAATTCTAGCATATCATTTACTGCTTTAATTAACCTTCTCTGAAATTCTAGTATTAAATCTTTTGAAGGGGTCCTATGAATGTGGGACTCAGCACCTACCCAGCTTGTAATATTGCTTTCTATAACAGGATTATGGTATTTATATGCCACTTTTCAATGCCTATAATTCATCCAAGCAACCTGTTTGCTGCCATACACCAAGTGGTCTTCATTGAACAATCACTCACATTCTTCTTAAGAGGGTCAGAGCTCCATGTTAACTTCTTTGCATTACTGATTGAGTAGAAAGAGAATCCTTAACTCCTGACAAGGAAATGAAGGAAGGGCTTTATCCTCTCAGGAACACTCAAATACTTATTGAGCCAGGACCAAAGCCCTTTAGAATGCACAAAAAATTCAGACAATTTTTTGCAAGTATGTATTAGCTAACATTTACCTAAATTGAATTCTGTCTGCCCTTATGCACCACCTACATTAAACATTTCTAAAAAAAAATTAATTTAAAGTCCTTTCTCCTGCATATCCTTTCAGACAGATTAAAAAATTACATGAGAAAGTGAAGAGGATGAGAGAGGTTCTAAATGAAACAAAAGAAAATGTGACCAAGTTTGATAGATGGAGAGGCCCTCATCTGAAAAGGGACTGAGCTTGACTAACTGCAGCTAACAGGCAGACCCATGGATTTTGCACATATGAACATAGGCGTGGCTACCCTCATTCAGATCAGCCTTGTTTATAGCACTAGCACTACCTGCTATCCTGAAACATTTGCAGAAAACAATCCAGTGATGGAAAATGTCTCATGCCTTAAATCAAAAGGATTTCTATTGCTTCCAATGTGTTTTCTTTTTCTTTTTTCCTGGTTCTTTTGATACAGGTATTTCAGTTCAACATCACTCTTCTTACCTCAGCTAACCAGCAAAAAAGAGTCTGTTTTTCAAAACCTTCTGGGGTCATGGCATCTGAATTCACAAAAATTATAAAATGCCTTAAATTAATGATGTCTAATGCCTGCTGACATGCTCGAAAGCCACTGTTTGTTGTAGCTCATGGATCCCGCCTCCATGGCTGCTGAGGGAGCATTCACGTTGGGTGCTCACATTGACCAGCAAACACCTTTAAAGAGCTGGGGATCCCCTGAGCCAGAGCACACCCGGGGTTCTTGGGTATTGCCAGATACACTGGGATGTCTCTGTCACAGAGAGTCTGTGTATTTTCTGTGTCCTTATATGGTAGGCTGGAGGCAGATATAGGTAGCATAGCAGACTGCATGCAAAGCTCTTTTCCAGAGATCATGCTTTCAGAGGATTGTAAACTAAATCAGTGGGGATTTACTACAATATCTCTGCGTTTCTTTTGCAAATCCTGTTGGAATCAATGTTGGTGCATTTTTAAGCACCTGGCTGCTTTATTAACTCTTGCCCTTACTCTTGTTGATACTGGGGATAATGAGTACTGCTGGATAATTATATGTTGTATAAAATAGTGTTTTCTAATCTCCTATCATTCAGTTTTACTCAGTATCCTTTTGTGTTTGTGTAATAAGAGGTGAAGAGTTCATTAAGTGTTTTTTCTGTTTCATTAACTGTTTCCTATATTGTCATACACAACTGTTTAAAGGTATTTCTAAATATTTCTGTATGTTCAACTTCATCTCACCATCAATTCAAAATACATTGCCAAGGGCTGTTGAGCTATGCAAAGGTAAGTTTATCACATTTTCTTGGATTGCCAGGAATCTGTTTCTGTTCCCTTTCTTTGATTACTGCAAAATAAAAACTCTTAACTTTTTTAAAGAATATGACTCCTAGATACAAACTCATGTTATTTTGTTTGGCTGTTCCTTTTTTTTGTCTCCCAAAAAACTTCCTTTCATTTAAGTTTCCTTCACCTTTATGTCAGATTAGTGTTGCAGGGAACTTAACAAAGGAGAAAGGTAGAGAATACTGATTTTTCAACAACTTCAGCCAGAGCCATGTTTTACAATGAATTAAATTATGAATTAAAATTAATAAATTATGAGAAAATGTGATATGACATGCAAACCTATGCAGAATAATGCCCTGAGACTTTCAAATTGCTTTTGAATCCCATCAATTAAAACTATGTAATAAGTAGAAAAAGGTTGGATTTTTACAATTTCTTAGATCCCCAAAGGCCATGCAGATGATCTCCACTTCCAGAAGAATTTGCTGCTCATGTCTCTACTTATACACTGCTCTCCCTCACCAGCAGCCCACATATACAGAGGAAGTGAGAATGTACAGCCCTTGCAATGGGTGAAATGTTCCTGTTCCTCACCAGTCCTGCTGCTGCTTCATAAGCAAAGAAAATAAAAACTATCCAGGAACAAACTTGTCTTCTTCAGGGTGAGAGATAAACCAGGGTCTGTGATATCCATCCTTGTTGCACACAGGCAAGAGCAGAATCAGGGCAATAAAATGGCCTATAACTTTCACTGCTGTAAATTTTCTGCCTCTATTGAAATCAATGGAGCTGGGAAAATTTATATTAGGTCAGGGATTGGTACCAGCAGTTTCTGGGCGTGATTCTCCTTTGCTTGTCACTAGTGTTTCTAGTTCAGCTATGCAAAGTAAATGCAAATCCTTCCATTCTGCACCGGTTGTGCTTTATGCCTACTATTTTCAATTACTGCTTATCTTTTCATCCTGCAGCTAGCAGACTGTGAAAAAGTTTTAGTTGTGTGTGTATATCCTGTGGTTGCTAGGCCTTTTAGGGCAGGATAGTTGCAAGCCTTTAATATTACAGGTCTAAGTGACTGTAAACAAATTGTGGCTTATATGATCAAACATATCTTCTAAGATAAATAAGCTATATTCATAGAATCACAGAATCACAGAATGGGAAAGGTTGGAAGGGACCACAGTGGGTCATTTGGTCAAATCTCCTGGCTCAAGCAGAGTCATCCTGGAGCACATTGCACATGATTGCATCCATTCAATTCTTGAATATTTTTGTATTAGATTCCACATATAAACAGAGTAAACAGATTAGACAAAAATCTAAAATAATACAAATTGTGTAAAAAAATAGATAATATTTGTTCTTAAGTCCAAATTTTAAATAGTTGGTAAATTAATGGAACTGTGTTTGTTTGGATACTCTAATACACAAAAATTTTAGATCTGGGATTGAGCAATGATACCAAACAAAAGTGTGATTCAAAGGAAAAGCGTTTTTGCTTCAGGGGAATATTCTTTCTTCTTAGTACAAGAAAGGACTGATGTAATCTTTTGAACTAAAACTTTAGGCTGTAAAAATCAGAATGACAATTAGAAAATATAGTAAATATTGTACTGCAGCAACTTTCATGTAGTGGAGACAGTAAAGCTACTTCATGCTTATTTGCATGTTATCCCCAATCCCAGAACTAAAACATTCTGTAATTGATGAGGTGATATATTCAGTGCAGAGTTTGATAATGAGTTTTTATATATGCTCACACATGTCAAGGCAGATACTGTTGTTACTTCCCATAAATGCATTCATTTCTTTTCTGCTTTCTGCATTGTGTCTGACAATTTTTTTTCTTTTTATGGGAGTACCTCACTCTTCCAAAAAGCATTATTAAATTATCATTTCAGTGAAAAGATATTTTAGAAATACATGTAAAGAATAAACAAGGACAAGCTCAAGAGTTATGCTGGTGGGAATGTCATGAGTTTTAACAGGACCAAGTGCAAGGGGTTGCAGCTGGGTCAGGGCACCCCCCTGTATCTACACAGGCTGGGGATGAACAGATCCAGAGCAGTCCTGCCAAGAAGGACTTGGGGTGCATGAGAGGCTGGACATGAGCAGGCAAAGTGCACTCACAGCCCAGAAAGCCAGTTGTATCCTGGGCTGCATCAAAAGCAGCGTGGCCAGCCAGGCAAGAAAGGGGGGTTCTGCCTCACTGCTCCACTCTGGGGAGATCCCACCTGGAGTGCTGCATCCAGCTCTGGGGCCCATCACAGGAAGGACATCAATCTGTTGGAATGAGTGCAGGGGAGGCCACCGCAGTGGTTAGAGAGTTAGAGTACTTCTCCAGTTGGGAAAGGCTGGGAGAATTGGGATTGTTTAACCTGGAAGAGAGAAGGTTTCAGAATGGCTTAATTGTGGCCTTCTAGTACCTGAAGGGAGCCTACAAGAATGATGCAGTCAGATTATTTACAAGAGCATGTAGTGACAGGGCAAGGGGAAATGGTTTCAAATGGAAACCAGAGTAGGTTTAAATTAGATATTGTGAAGAAATTCTTTACTGTGTAGGTGGTGAGGTGCTGGAACACTTAGGTGGAACAAAGAAGTTGTGGATGCCCTGTCCCTGGAAGTCTTCAAGGCCAGGCTGGATGGGGCTCTGAGCAACCTGGTCCAGTGAAAACTGTCCCTGCCCATGGCAGCTGGGTTGGAACCAGATGATCTTTAAGGTCCCTTCCAACCCAAGCCATTCTACAATTCTATAATTCTATGATGAATTTTGCATTATATAGGACCCATTTAAATATCTTAATACGGTCATTGGGCACCACTGAGTCTTCAAAATTATTATATCTGAACTTACGGCCATTTTTTCTTCCAGCTGAACTTTCTTCAACTTTATTTAATAAACTAGCAGGATTACTTTCTTGTATCCCTGTGTCACTAGATACAGCCACTTTGCAACTGAAACAGCAAAGAATGGGTCTTCACGGAAGCCAAAATTGATTCTTAAATTGAAAGTATGAGAAATTAAATGGGCATAGGGATATACTTTGCATCACACAAGCATCTTCTGTGAAAACCTTTCTGAGACTGACATGGTTACGTGACATGAGGACCTGGGCTATGTCCTCATGAGTAGAAGTAGCACAGCTTTGCTCCTCTGCACCAATATTCATTTTAAATTGTCTCACAGAGGAGCATGGCAAAAGGAAGCAAAAAGAAGGTTTAAAAATTATATACAAATGGGTACAACAGCCCTTTCTTAAATATCTCCACCTCAAGGATTAGACTTCTTCTAATAATGGTAGTTTAAACCACATCTTCTGGTCATCCCACCAAGGCACACAGATAGTGCAAGTCTGTATCTTTCCAAAACTGTGACATATATGGGAACATAAATAGTCCTGGCCTATTATAACTTTAATGTCAAAATACCAAGAAAGTACAGTCTAATAAAAAACTCAAAGAGTTACAGTAGAAATTAAATGCAAGTAAATTTCAAAAAAACCACACACACTCTTTAGCATGTAGAAAAATACAAAACCTCACAACGTATCTGGATTATAAAGAGGAGTTTGTGGACTGGGGTTTTTTTGTTGGATTTTATGTTTGGTTTTATTGTTATTTTCCTTTGATGTTTTTTTCTTGCTAATCTAAATGAAAAGATCATATATAGCTACCACTGTGGAGAAATGAAAATTATAAGATTAACCCCAGGCTTATACAAAAGAAAGTACAATTCATCTTTGCTTATTTTTAAACTGCATAATACAGATAAAAGTAATTTTATTAAATTTCTCTGTAAAAATCAGGAACTGTATCCTGATATTAGTTATTTTGTTATTTTTTTCCCAGCTAATATGATTACCCGTAGGACAAAGAGGTTAAAGGGAATATAAAGACCAATAACATTTAAACAGATGTCAAGAATTATTTTTTTTTCATAAGGAGAATCGTTAAAGTCTAGAGCAAACCTCCCAGGCAAGATTGTTGAGGCAAAAACTCTATGGTAATTAAAGAAAAAATTACATACCATCATGGAAATGGTACACTAAAGAATCATACTATCGTAGTAACATTAATGCTGGAAAAAGATAGCCAGGATCGTTGAGTACAGCCTTTGACCAATCAGCCCCATGTCAACTAAACCATAGCACTGAGTGTCATGTGCAGTCATTTTATGAACACTTCCAGGGATGGTGACTCCACCATATCCTTGGGCAGCCTGTTCTGCTGCTTGACAACCCTTTCAGTGAAGAAATTCCTCCTGATGTCCAACCTGAACCTTCCCTGGTGCGAGCTTCCTCTTGTCGTATTGCTGATTGCCTGAGAGAAGAAGATAATGACCTCTACCTGGCTACAGCCTCCTTTCAGGTGGTTGCAGAGAGTGATAAGGTCTCCCCTGAGTCCCCTTTTCTCCATGCTAAAGAGCCCCAGCTCCCTCAGCCACTCCTCATATGACACTCTCTTCATCAGCTCCGTTGCCCTTCTCTGGACTCACTCCAGCCCCTCAGTGTCTGTCTTGTAGTGAGAGACCCACAACTGGACACAAGATTCAAGGTGTGGCCTCACCAGTGCCAGTACAGAGGGACAGTCAGCTCCCCAGATCATGACCACCAACTCAAAAGAAAAGAAAAACTGAGCGTGCCACCTAGCATTAGAAGCAAGGGAATAATTTAACCAATAGGATAAGAGAATTGTGTAGCCAATGAATATTAATTCCTTTGCTTGTTACAATGTGACCTTGAGACCATCAGTATATGGTCTCGTTTTCACCTTAATTTGGGCAAAAACATTTCTCAATAATCATATGATACCAATAAGTCAATCAGCTTCACTAATTTTCTTGAGAATATTTTTCTCTTTAAGTCATATTTTTTTAAGCTTGAGAATATGTGGGATTTTTAAACTGGGAGAATGTGAGACCTAAAATGCAGGAAATATATGATAAAAAAGGAGTTATTAATAGATTAACCTCTCTTTAAGATACCAGGGGTCACACTTTATGTACGCAGTGTTGAAATAACAGCTGATGTTTTTTCCAGAGTTGTGATAACATTATGTAAACTTTTAACCTCATCATGTCAGTTAAACTGTTAGTATTAGCATAAACAGCTGTCACCCTGTTTTCTCTTTCTTTGCTTCTTTCTCCCTTTGTCCAGACTAAGAATCTCCTGCCATGTGTTTAATAACCACTTCAGAAAAATGGCTGATTCTCTCAGCCTATCAGACCAGTGCAAGGCTCCAGTCTCGGCAGTAGAGATCATGAGGGCCATGGCTTTATCTCCTATATGAAAAAAGCATGCAAGTTCTAGCACTGAAGAGTAGAAATAGCTTCAAAATACTTTTCTTCCTGTGGTGACACTCACCTAATAACAGGTCAAAGATTAAGACTAAGTGTTTAGTTCATGGGTGTTGCAAGTGCAGGAGCACATCTAATGAAACCATTATTTCAATCAAACTGGTACATTGTTGCGGGGGCACGGATCA
>VZTX01024160.1:0-35367 GCA_013400915.1 Pardalotus punctatus
GGATTCCCAGCCAGGTTTGTTGGAGGAAAACTCAAGAGACCAGGAACACATGGGTGTGCTATGTCCTCTCATCCACCAGCCCAGCCCCAGAGGCCAGCAACAATTGCAGTGCTGGGCATTCACTTGAAAAGAACTGCACACAGATGGGACAGATAAAGATTTTTTCTACTCTTTCCCCCACTGCATTCATTTTCAATATAGACAGAGTGAAGGTAGGAGTGTCCAAGGCTTTTTAGTTCCTTTGAATAGCCCTGGTGCTCCTGTTCCTTTATTAATACTTCCTCCTGTCGGTAGTTTGTCAATGCAGGACACTAAGCTGCTTTTTTGGATGAGACAGGCTATGCTTTACTTTTTCTTCCATTCTAAACTTCTTAAAATTAGCACTGCAGGCATTGTATTCACACTTTTCATGTTTGCCTGCCTGGGCATGGGAACCCAAGTTTAACTGTCAAAAATTAGTCATTTTCTGTGACATAATTATGAAGAATACAGAAAATAGAGTTAAAAGAGACCTCAAGATGATTACCTCACCCAACCAGCTTCAAGAAGCAAGAACCAACTCTGTGTAATGCATTTTTTATAACTATCAGTAAAAGTTCTTTAATATTTGTAATGATGATGATTTCCAGCCCTCCCAGGGAACTGATTTCCATCTTTCCCAAGAGAAGAAGCTCTCCTTGTTTCTCTCCTGTGGCTATTCTAATACCTTTTAAACCCATGTGTCCTTGAACACTTGACCATGTACATGGAAAAAATCTCAATCCCTTCTTTCTTCCCCACTTGGCTAAGGACAGGCTTTGCTCTTCCCTGTCAAGCACTGAACTGCTCTCACACCAAAAGGGCTCCCGTTGAATCAAAGCCCAGGCTACCCTATGCCTGTTGACTCACTGGGACGGACAGCTTCTCAATTTAAAATGTGAGGTATTTTTTCTACATGTGTAATATGTATCTTTTGAATGTATTTACTTTAATAAAATACTTGAGGCTTCAGTATGAAGCTGCCATATAAGCAGTATAAGCACTTTGTCTTCTCTTGCCTGACTAAATTTTCCAATTAATTTCAGCTTATCTCATACCTTAAAAAAACTACACTGAAACATGTAAATCAGAGAGGCTTTCTCTACCACTTTTCTTTAAACATTACTGTGTTTAGAGAAAAATTGGAGTCTTTCTCCTCAGCTGAATCAGAAAATCAGATCTCTTTACACTGCAAGAAGCAAAAAATATCTGTCCTGGATTCAAATATTCCCAAATGATATTTAATCCCAGGCCTCAAACACAGCTGCTTTCTGTGATACAGAATGTTCTTTAGTGTATAAAAGCCTTCCTGAGCATGGAGGGAAAGGCTCAGAGTTTAATGCTCTTATTTTCATGTTCATATTTTCATACAGAAGGCTGATCAGATAGAGGTGAAAGGTTATTTCATGCTTTCTTAACCTGATCAATATTACAGGGCTTCTTATCTCTTTAAGTAGAGTCACTGGTCTGGAAAAAGATCTTAAGGTGCAAGACTCATCCCACCTGCACAACTAAAGTAAAAAGCATCCCAAATCCTGGCAGCATAAATGTTTAAGGTCTGAAACAGGTTCTGGTTCAGCAAACTCCAGTTTTCTTAGTCCCCAGCAAAAGTGGGCATCCAGAGCCACACAGGGAGAGAGAAAGAGGGGGAAAAAAATCCAACGAAACCAAAAAGAATCCCAAACAAAAAAACCTACAAAAAAGTAATTGAACAAGCACTTTTCTGCTTCACTGAATTTCTATCCTATGAAGCATTAACCATTTATAATGTATACAGCCTTCTCCCTGAAGGCTACCGGAGCCTTTTGCAAGCATTTTATGCAAGACTCAGATATAACAGCGCTGAATTCTGTGTTTACAAAGCTTGACAACAATTTACTTCAGATTTTACAATAAACTCGGTGTGTGTATGAGTATGAGGAGTTTGAGGTACATATTTTCCCATGCTGCCTTCTAATGGCTTTTTCTTACAGGGCAGGCAAGGCACTACATCCATATCTGCTGTGAAAAGGTCTCATCTCAAACCCTGTGGACTTTCACACCAGGCAAGGCATTTATCTGCAGCCTCTTTATTGGAATATGTCATTCCAGGTGTTAGCTCTTGGCTTTTGTAAGCAAAAAGAAGACAAAAAACAAACCAGCGGAGCCAGGACATCAAGCTCTAAAAATATCCCAGAGAAGAAATAAAAGCAGACATGCAGACATATCCCTAGCATCTTTTCCCGTCAAATTTTGTGTGTTCGTTATGCACACCACAATTGCCTGCATTCTGGTTTGGATTTGACTGGTGTGGCTCATACCAGCACTGCTCCAGCCCACGGCATGGGTGAGTAGGGGCCACCCTTCTCCAGAGAATTCAGGGAGCTGCATGGATACATCAAACTGCAATTCCCTAATGCAAGGCAGGGAAGCAGGGAAACTGTCACCAGGAGAAATCTGGCATGTGATGGATATCTCTCAGCCCCAGTGAAGATCTGGAGTGAAGAATGGTCAAGCTGACTGAGAATAGGAAACAACTACCCAAGGTAACTTGCATTATTCATATTCTTTACTTCCAAGGATAACAGCGTGTTTAACAACCCAGTTTAAAAGCACATTTTTTGAAAATTACAGCCATTTCTGAGTGGTGGATCTATATTAGACCCCTTTGGGGCCTTATGGAAGGAGCTGTTTTCTGGTTAATTTCCATCCTTTAAAGAAGGTCAAAGGAAGATTTGTAGAAAATAACATCAGAAAGAAAGTACATGAACCCATTCAAAACACACAGATCCATTGAGACAGGCATTGAAATATTTTCCTGGTCTCAAGTATGCCTCACTGGAGAATCTGGAGCTTTCTCTTCCAGTTTGCAGGTGAGCAAATGCCACTGAACTAGTCCACATGGATTTTAGTTCTATCCATATAATCCAAGGGGATGAGAATTAGTAGTGACAGGGGCTAATTATGGTACTTGAACACAAGAATCTTAATTGAAATAAATCAATGTCAGCAACGATGGTAGGAAGAAAGAACTGATGGAAGAGATTTAAAATGGAAAAGAGGGGACTGAATTACCCTTTTAAAGTTCCCAGAGGGTCTGTGACTAGTTCAGAGCAGAATGTTTCTTCAAAGGGGAAAAAAACAAAGCAAAGAAAAGCAAAACAAAACAAAGCAAAGGAAAACAAAACTCCCCCCAAAGCTGCCACCACCACATGCAACTGCTCTGCTTTGTGTCACTCAGAATTATTGCCACAAGCATTTTGCAGATTTGAAACTGGGATGGCTTGCAGTTGTTATGACTATTTGGCTCAAAATTCAAGGAGATGTCTAAAACACTAGAGAAGTGGAATACAGAAGACAAAGACTAATTAAAAATATGGGCTGTGTTGCAGCTCTGTTCTCCCTAAACCATGTGGTCTCTGGACAGATGGTCATTTGAGCTTTCCTGGGTCTCTAGTGTTCCAGGAATTAGAAATATCTCAGAAAAAATTCTCTTCATTTATTTTTTTTTTCTTTTCCTCTGTAATGTGCCTAATAGAACTGATAAAAATATTTCTAACTTAGCTACCTCTCATCAAAAATAAAATGTAGTCATAAGAACTACACAATCTTAATTTCTTTCCAACCTCCTAAAATTTTTGGTGAAAAAGTTCTGGTACAGATTACAGGGTGATAAAATGATTTCTCAAGTTGCATTCTTGTTTCTGCTGCACCAAATGAGGCACAGTCTCATTTCTGATACTTTTGTTTGCCAGCTTTGTCACTCACTACTACACAGGTACATCTGTGTAAATCTGTAAGGATTTACAATGGCTTCATTGACAGCAGTGACACAAATTAAGGAGACACCATCATCTGTTGTTGCCATGGAAGGGTCAGAGCTGGAGACCAGAGCAACCCAGGTACCAGAAGCCAATCATCAATTATCCATTCTCCCACCCTGGTAACTCATTTATCCTTCGGAATTGGAAATGACCAAATTAAAATTGGAAAGATCAGCTGGAAACTCAGAATCTGTCTCTCCTGTTTAGATTCCACTTAATCCCAGTCCATGGTTTGCCTTGATTTTTTTCTTGGTCTACTCGTTTTCCCTCCCTTCTTGTCTGTCTCTCTGAAGCATCACTGCGTGTTACTCTCTCTGACAGCTGTTTGTATTGTCATGTATCCTCCTTGTTTATTGACACACGGCTAGACAGCTATTAGAAATTAATTAGAGGATTAATTACGCCAAAATCTGCTCCTGCACACAGCATTAAAGGCTATTGCCAGAGCTGGGTTTCAGGTTTCATCACATTTCTGGGATTAACCGTGTGAAGAGGAACATTCCTCTGTTTAGCAGGGATGGCAGGGAGGGCAGATCACTGCTGAGGGTCAGACTTGAAGGCTGCCCTCAGAGCAGGCATCCGTGAACTTCACCACCAGGACCCTCGGGCTGGGTTTCACCTTCCACTAATCCTTAACAGGGCTGATGTGTGGAGTGTGACCAGGTCAGCTGCCCATGGAGGACAGAAACCTTTCCCAGCCTTGCCTCCATGTCCATTTTGTGTTTGCATTTTTCATTATTTTTACCTTAAGAAATTGTTCAAACCCTAAACTAAGAGCTAGAATCACCTGACATTCAGCAGGTGCATTTAGGAAGCAAGTCCAGAACTCATCACTACCGGTCTGGAAAGTTAAAAAACCTGCTCTGGGTAACAACAAAACAGAACTTTATTCCATTTATTCTCATCTTCCTCTACAACACTGAATGCTCTTTTAGTGCAAGAAGAGTGTTTCTCCCATTAAACTCTCATCAGCTGGTGTGTATTCTTTTAGAAAAACAGGAGTTATCAATATGCTAGCAGCTAGATTAAGGTTCTGTTTTGCATGACCCAAATTTGGCCATGAATGCTTTTCCCATATATATCTGCATAATATTGCTGTACAAAAATATCTCAGTTATCTTTCACTTTTAATACCACTTCTTGGAAATACAGAGGTCAACAATTAATAAGCTCATTAAAACTTACAAGCTGCTTTGATTAGTATTCCTTGTCTAGTTCCTTGAGAAATGTACTGTATCTCCCAGGCTAATGAATACAAGGCAGAGTTATTTAGGTGTTTGTTAACAAAGCTGATTTGCATATAATTAACTGGAAAGAACTCTGTATTTACAAGGGAAACTCTGCCAATCTCTTTTGCTAGGGTGTTTTATGTAAACAGACTAAGTCCATGCCAAATTAACAAAGCAAGTTATGTTCTTAAAAAACTAAATTAACTGAAAGGGACACAATTTTCGTGCTATAACTGATAAAAAGTAAAGCACATATTAGAAAACAAAACTGACTTCTTTCAAATGCTGTTTATACTGTCATGTGGGATTTTTTTCTTGTATGCTCTCATTCTTTTAATTAGTTAGATTGGTTTTTAGACATTTAAATGAACAAAGAGTCTCATATTGGATTGCTCTTTCCTATGACCTACTTATGGAAAAAATTAGTACCATTTCATCAAAGCCATGCTTTTGCACCAGATGTCTTCTATAAGATTGCTTATTCTACACGCTGTATACCCTGAATGTCTGCATATGAAATATTATATAAAATAACTAGCACTTGCAGCCTGCAGGGTGACCAGACCATCATTTAAAATATATTCCAATTCAGACAAAAATAAAGACATGGGCCTTTAGTTATTCACTTGCTATTTTGTCATCATTATTCCTTCGCTAAAAGGGTTGTCAGGTGTTGGGAGAGGCCGTCTGGGGGCGTGGTTGGGTCACCACACCTGGACATCCTTGGAGGTCATGCAGATGTGCATCCTAGGGACATGGTTTGTACGTAGATTTGACACTGATGGGTTGGTGGTTGGACTTGATGATCTTGGAGATATTTTCCAACCAAAATAATTCTGTGATTCAGAGGAAAACTTGAGGGAGCAAAATCACCCTAAATTAACACCTAACCATCCAAAGAGATCTTAGAAGCCAGGATCATGAAAGGTTGCACAACAGCAAAACACAGTTGAAGGTACAGGAGCTGTAGATCCAATAGCAGAGAAGGACCCAAAAGCTATTTTTGGGTAGTAGTTCATGACCTGACCAGGCTACAGCATCCTGTATGACCTTGGCTGTGTCAGTTTTCTAAGACTAATAGGAAGTAGATTTCAAAAAAATTACAAAGTATAACCCTATTGAAACCTTATTTACATCAGGTTATATAAAAACTGTCTGATCTCACTGATTATGTTCAATTTCCAAAGTGCCTCTTCCACAATTACTCCAATTAATACAACTACTCTACTATTACTTCACTGTCCAGCTTTATACCCATTTCTCCCATTTATTTACCTAGAAAATATTTAATAAAAGAAAACAAAAGACATCACATCACAAGAATTCCTGCAGAGGATGATAAGTTTCAGGAAACTTTCCTGAAGAACTTTGTCTAGACCAAGAAAAACTCATGCAACAGGACAAGGCATTTAGGTCCTTAAATAAATAAAACTCTCAAAGCAGTGAGAGAAAATGATGAGCAACAGAACTTCCAGATTTCCAAGCCTTTCTCTGTTTTAGTTGCTACCATGGCAGCAAACAGAAGAAAAAGAATGTATTAAAGAAAACCTTGTGGACACTCTGGCACTTCCAGTCATGGACTTGTCATGTGAGATGGACAAAATCTGCTTTCTGTGGGGAAAAAATAAATAGCAAATAAACAAACAAACAGCCACCCCCAAATAATCAGTAATAAAAAACTAGTGCATCCAATGTTTGATCAGATCTGAAGAGAAAAAACCCAATCCACAAACCATCCACAAAGGAGCTGAAAGGGACCAAAGCTGGGAGCGGGAGCAAGGTGGAAAGAGTTTAATGAATCTGAGGGTCTTCCACTTTGTTGGTCTCGTTTGTTTCAGAGAAGTTGTTTTCTCAGCTGTCTCCATAGCTGAGAAGCTCAACGCAGCCCTTTGCTCCTGCTGACAGCCTGCTGGTGCATGACTGAGAACTGACCTATTTGCAAGGCAAGGAGAGACCAGAAAACTGCAAAAAAAGCAACACTTGGGGAAGCTGTCATGGTCTCCCTGTTACTGGTCTAAATCATAGCCAATTGCCCAGTGCAGATAACACAAAAAGGCAAACTTCCCAACAAAATATCTGACTCTGCACCAAATTGATTTGTTACAAGTAAAAACCAAAAATAGTAACATTAGTCTTGATTTTGGAATGCCATAGGGAAGTCAAAAGCTTCCTAGGCTAATAGCTCTGTTCTGAAATGGGGTATCCTATAGAACATTTATTATTGCTTTATTTTTAGTATATTACAGCTGAAACACTCAGGATCATTTTAAGATATTGTGTGAGAAAGTACCCTGGTGACTTGTCTTACTGAGTTGAGTACAAAAGCTAGTGGTGTAAAATGGACAAACCTGTTTAAGGATCAGTCTTTAATTGCAAGCATAATTGTCAGCCAGAACATGGATTATTCAATGGCGCTAAGCATGAAACCACTGGAAAGAACCTGAGAGACTAGAGAATGATATTAAATGGTAATTCACAATTTTCTCCTGACCTAGATCATTCTTATTTTCCCTCCTACAACATTTGTAAAACTTTATCACCTCATAAATATTGCTAAAAAAAAGAGAAAAAGAAGAGGAAAAAAATCAAAGAGATGGCACTAAAGAAAGTGTTTCTCCCACTGCTACTGGATAATTCAAGTCACACACAGACAAATGGACATACATGAGTTTTATGCCAATACTCATTTTGCTGCTTCATCATTAATAGTAGGATACTTACTCTAATCACAATTGCTACTCTCTAGACAGAGTCTACAAAATACAATAAATATGAATCAAGTCATTTACAAAAATTTACTCTGGAGAAGGATGAATATTCCAGGAGAAAAACTGTCTGGCACCGTAATGCATAGACCACTTGACACTGATCCCAGCCTTAGCATCTCCAATCTGAGAGCAAGACTGCTGTCACCAAGCTTTTTCTAGGTAGAACATTAATAAATACCCATTCTCTAGGATTTTTCCACATGCATAGTTTATTTAGAAGTTAACTTTTATATGGCAAAATTTGTGCCACCTTAGAAAACCACAGCAGTTAATTCAATGCTGTAAGGACAGAGTTGTGGAAAGGGACTCAGATGGAAAAGGATCAGGTCCCAGGAACCTCTCTAACAACCTGCTTTGCATCGACCTGAAACATTGATGCAACATTTACTGGCATGGGTAGGCAGTCCACAGTAAATCTAATTAAATTGAGGAACAAAAGGACCCTGGAGTGTGTGGAGCCATGAATGGAGCCTGCCTTTTAGGCCATTCACTCTGAATGATTGTGTGCTCCCAAGGCTTTCAGAGACTTTCTCTTTGGAAATAACGAAAGAGTGAAAAAGGGACTTTTCTTCCTACTGCAAGGTGAGGGAGTTAGATAATGCACCTCATTAATTACAGGGAAATCATCACCACTGCACATGAAGCCAAAGAAGAAGCCAGACTGACTTTTACTTTTTTATTATTGTTCAGTCACAGTGACAGAAAAATAAGTAATAAATCAGAATCAGAGTGCACTTGATGGTTTTATTTTGCAACTCATCTTGCTATTGTGACAGCCTGACACTAATTAGCACTCAATGCACAGGGGATGGATTGCTGTGGCCAATGGATCTCATTAACTGCTGTGAAATTTTCATGCCAAGACCAAGCACAACAAAGAACAGAGACCCCAGCAAATTGCCTGTCAGCAGCTGTAAGCATCACCACAGAGCCATGGGTGCACAGATCAAAGGGCACAAAGAGGTTCCACATAGCCAGCTGCCTAGATTTTCATGGATTTATTAACTTCTTGTCTCATGAAGGCAGAGAACTTGCCAAAGAGAAAAGCCCAGCGTCCACAGTCTCTCACCACTGAGTTGAGCCTGCCCATGCAGAGGGAAACTGAGGGCACCTCAGAGCCTGTGGCACTGCTTTTCACGTGTCTGTATTTGCAGATGTGCCGTTCCAGGGGTGACCCAGTTTGTGATCACCGTGGGGATAAGGATGGAAACACACGTTGTGGGCTCCCTGCTTTGACCAGCTGCCTATTTGCATTAAGCTTATAGGAAATTGATTCTTTTAGACTTGACAAGTACGTTTGGAACTGCCCAGCAGCTCCATTAATAAAAAAGGAAGGGCAAGAGGGAAGAAGAGTCAAGAGAGATATCAAAGCAATCACAGCCACGAGCACTGAGTGACTGCCTGATCCTCCTTTAGGAAACGGGGCTCCCAGCCTGCTCTCTCTTCAGCTGCACCCATCGCCTGTCCCCATGTGCCTTCCTCCCACAGGCACTGTCAGATCAGCCTGGGCACACCACCGAAACGAGACGACTCCATGAACAAAACCCTAACAGTCCAATGAATCACTGCAACAGCAGACTCCCTAGACCCTTTGTGGTCCAATCAGACCTGGCAGTCACAAAGTTTCCCCCAACAGCCTGTGCTTTACCTAACCCAAAACAGCAGGAGAGCCAAGAGTTTATGCTCCCAGGTGATCCCATATGAGAGGTGGGGTGTGACAGGCTCTGTGTCTAACAAGGAACACACAGGGAGGGGTTTCCTCACCTCAAGCCCCCGTATCTTGGCTGCAGGCACAGTGAGAGCTGCATCAGTTATTTAGGTGGTAATTGCATCCATACCAGACCTGCTCCAGCCCCTTGCAGGGTCAGGGGTTTCCCAGCCCAGGGACTGCCTGCATGACACAACAGCATCTCCCTTATCCTATCGTTCTTCTCAGAAACGTGGAGTCAACTCTGCTTAAAAATGTGTTTTAGGGAGAAGCTCATGTGGAGGCTGGCAGGTCCTTTGGATTACAGCAGCTTGCAGGAGGCAAAAACTCAATTAAACAATAAAACACCAGGACTATGAGTGGATCCATTTTCTTAACACCCTTCAAAGAATAAAGCACTTATTAGCCTAAATGTTTGTGCTGAGTATATAATTAGTCCTTTCTTTTTTTAAAAGGTGACTTCTGAACGGAAAATAAAAATAAACTTTTTTCTTAAAAGGGGATCATTTCATGTAAAATGTTTGTATGGAAAAAGGTTGCTTTTAACTAAGTTTTTTTTTTTTTTTTCTTTCTGTAAATAATTTCAAAAGTAATAGCAGATCAGAATCAGACTTCCAAGTAGCCTCAGTGATCTAACGGCTCTTGGATTTCCTTTTTCCCAAAGATGTGAGTCAAAATGCAGCATTTGTACTGCAGGCAATAAAAAAAGTTCATTAGTACCTTTTATTGTTTCTGAAATGAAACCCAAATATGTTGATTCCCTTTCAGAGATTGCCTGGGTTATTTAACCAAGAAAGAAGAGAAATGTCGTGTTTATGGTACAGCAGTCAAGAAGGCAGAGGTCTGCAATCTACCCACAACCTTCCAGGCTCAGCTGAACACATCATCAAACAGAAGACAGTTTCTGGCACACAGAACTGGAATATCTTGGACCATGCTGTTTCTGGTCAGGCCTGTGTATGTAGCTTATTTATTTATGGCATTTTTAATAGATGGAACATCAATATTTGATGATGTCCTATGAATGATTAAAAATCAAGAAAATCAAGAACATGAAATACAAACATCTACTTTTAAGTGACGATGGGGTTGTGATATCCATAAATAAATAATCTGGTGGCCAGTTCCAGCTTTCTGAGATTGAGTTAAATGAACAGGCACTTCAGTGGGTTTACAGCATGTTTACAGCCATGTGTGTGGGAGCAGAATCTGACCAAGGGATTTCAAAGCTGTCTCTAATGAAGTTATCCCAGAGCAGTGTGTGAATTTTTGGTTCCTTAGAAAATGTATTATTTAAATAAATATATATAAAATCTTTGGTTAGAAAGGGACAAGCAAATTAAATTTAGATAGATGTAGTTCTACTTTTGCTTTTTGGCTTCTTTATGATAAACAACAAAGGCCTAGTTTTACCTCAAAGAAATTTGCTCTAAAAAAAACCCCAAACAACAAAAAGCTTTTAAAATGTGTGAAACAATATACTGAAAATAAATTTCCACAGCTGAAGTGCTCTTCACACTTTATGCTCTCATAATTTAATTGACAGGTAATATTCATTAGACTTGCTGTTGTTGTTTAGGTGTTTGTTAAACAGAAGGTGTTAGTTAACCAGTAAGAAACACTCTTTTTTTTTGCAGCAGGGAACTGAGATGAAGGCCACAATGGGGAAGTATCTCTCTTGTATGTGATAAGACTTTATTGCCTAGAATGACAAAAGACAAAATGTGGGGGTAACCCTAATATCATAGTTTCACAGATGTGGTCTGATTCACAGAAAAATAAAATAAGGAAGTCTGGTAGTGCAATGACTGCATATAATTCTCAAGTATCCTCTGGTAACAAAATTCCTTTGTTCCATCACAGCTTGAGAAGCATGAAACTGTAAAATCCCACTTTCTTTTCTTTGTGTATAACAGGACACCAAGGAGGCAAAAGTGTGAGAACACAGAGACAAGACAAAGAACTAGGTTTTAGGGCCATTAAAGTTAAAACTTCTAGGATATTTATGCAAAAAAAACCTAAACTACTAATGATAACTCAAGAGAGACTGCTGCCACCTCTAATGGAAGATACCATGAACCAAAATTCAGATTTTGTCTAATGTGTTCTGAATCAGCACAATCATATTAACAAATTGAGTATGTATTTTCTGAATCCCAAATTAACTTTTTCCAAACATGTTTGTGTGTGCTTGTAGTTTGGGAAACAATGGATTAGCACAAGAGTGTACAGGCATATGTGCAGACTGAATTTACCCAGTGTCATTTCTCTGTTTCTCAGCACTAAGATGATGTCACCTCTTTCT
Organism: Pardalotus punctatus; assembly: GCA_013400915.1. Classification (NCBI taxonomy): domain Eukaryota; kingdom Metazoa; phylum Chordata; class Aves; order Passeriformes; family Pardalotidae; genus Pardalotus; species Pardalotus punctatus. Next base: position 11,832 of record VZTX01024160.1, read on the forward strand.
TGCCTTGTTGCCCTTTATTACTGCTTTGTGAATACATTTCTAAACACTACCTTTGACATCTCTGACTTTCCCAGACACTCTAAGTTGTTAACGAACTATTTGTTTCTGCAGTGAGTTCACCTGATTCCCTCACATTTTGTGTGCATAAGTGCCAGTAGGACACTGTAGTTCTGCTGGTTTTACCGATATAGTTTTATGTGCAGATCTCACACACCATTACAAGGCTGTATGGATTGTTATTTCCCAGCAGATAATACAGGGGTGTGGATAAGTTAAGAGAAATGTCCAAGAACTGACAATGAACTAATGGGTCAGCCATGAGCTGAGCTCTCTCGGCTCACACATCACTCGAAATCTTTCCAACAGCTCTATGAGCATCAGTATCACAACAAAGTGCAAACTGTCTTTTACCTTCATAACTGAAATATCAGTCGTTAAATGAAGGAACATGGAGCTTGCTTGTCTAGCAGCATCTCTTTTATCCCATCTAGAGATCGTACATCCCCAAGAGATAGACAGCTACAGTACCATTATTCACGCACAGTATCACCCTCAGAGAGGGATGGGGACCTCACATGACAGATCCAGCCTGACATGAAGATGTCCCTTGACACACAGATTTCTATTAAGGACATGAAGCCACTGAAGAATCCTGCTGGCAATATTGCAGGAGTGACAGCAATTAGACAGAACCCATCTGACACAGGGCTATCTTAAAGAACTGCAATTTTAATTAAAAGCTGCAGCCCATCACAGGTTTGCACAGTAGTCTCCTATCTGGTTCCTCTCTGTGGTGGTTGCAAATTACAGCTACCCCTTCCCTCCATTTTAATTAAATGTTGTTAACCTGATATAATTAACTCCCCGTAATTTTGGTGGTTTTGTTTTCTTTTTCTTTTTTTTAACAGTCATTAAAGAAACAGAACTCAAGTGCTAATTTAATCTTTGCCAGATTCACTGGTGGTTAAATACAATAATGCTCATCATTAGATGTCTCAGGGTTAACCTGATTAATTAATTTATCTCCTTTGGAAAATTTCCTTCCACGTTGACAAAAGATCAAATCACAGCAGAAAGGTTCTCTGCTCGAAAGGCATAAGTGTGCTGCCAGTGTGTCAAATGCAGCTGGTGGTGGTTCCATCCCAAACCATGGCCGTGCTGGGTCAGGGGCCTCTTTTGGGGACATGGACTCCCTGGCATTGCTGAGTTGCTGTGCATTTCATGGCTTCACTAACAGCAATGTTGGGGAGCTAAAGGTCTGCAGCAGAAGACTTTTCCTCTCTGTTCACCCTCTCACTTCCCCAGGGCATGTCCACGTGGGTGGGTTTAGCTCATGCTTTTGCTGAACATGATGTCTCTACTAAAAGACCTTTTACCCTACAGGGGATCATCTCCCGGTAGTGTTCAAAACGGATACAGCCTGTTCTTTACAAAACAATATAGATTTTGTCTGGTAAATTCTGTGCAGTATTTTGGGACAGACCCTAAGTCTAGAAAGAGAAAAGGATTCATGTGGACTCTGACTCTCTAGACTCTGACCCTGGCCAGAAACCTGGAGAAGAGCAAAAGAGCAAGTATACAGAGTGCTTTCCCGATATAATCTCCAGCCTCCAAACAATTGGAAGGTGGGAGCCTTTTTGAGCCAGACATAATCTCTATGTATTTAATAACAATCAGTGTATATATTTTTCATTAATTTGCCCAGCACAGCATGGAGCTGCACAGACCTTTGCCTTCCATAGGGTCCTTCAACCAGGAACGGGGGAACACTTCCCAAAACCTCATTGCCCTCAAGGATCCTGGGCAGACAGAAGGGGTGTGAAATGGAGAATTTAATGCCTCAAATTCAAATATTACCCCATTTTGGTACTGCTGAACTTTAAGAATATGTTTTGGAAGGTGGGTTAGGAAATGAGGTTCAAGTGAAAGGGGAGATAGGGGCTGAAACAGCCCCAGAGAGTCATACAAGGAATTTAAATTATGATTTAAACTAAGAGATCCTTTCTATTTTTCCAAATGAAGTTTAACCATCAGAGAGTGTGGCAAGTTTGATTTTGGCTCAAGGAGGAGTCTCTCCTTCTACCAGGAGCCATAAGGATTGGTCCCTCTGTTTGAAGCTTTTGCAAACTCTTCTTTCACATAAACTGTAGTGCTCCACCTGAGCAGTATCCTACCTGCAGCCATAGCCAGCAGCAGCTGCAGTGAGCTCATTTGGTTTCCATGAGGAGAGTCACTCCCAGCATCCAGCTAGACTGAGAAGCTGTTCATGTGCCTCCCAGGGCTTGACTCTGTGAAACCACTCTGAGGCTCATGTTTAGGATGCTCATGAAACAAGACTCGTGAGTGAGGTACTTTTCTAATACAAACTTCTCCCTTTAATTCCAATCTCATTTTCCTAAAGCTTCTCTGATGCTGCCTGGCATCCTGCCAAACAGTCATTCCTTTGCCTGTTTGTCACACATCAGTGAGGATTAATGTTGGTTTTGTTTGGTTTTGTTGTTTCTTTTTTTTTTTAAAGAGGTTAATTACAGGCTGATTCTAAGGCTAGGTACATACAGCCAGTTGCCCAGAAGGAAGCAGATGTATGTATCTATATCCTTAAAAATCTCGGTTGTTTTTTATTCCTCCTCCTTTACTTCCAGATTTTTTCCTCTGTGGATTTGTGTAAATCAGTTGCCAGGGCCAGGAATATTATCTTTGGCTGGCTTGATTTGATCGATCTATTTCAGCGCTCAGAACACATCATGGTAAAGCAATATTTTTTGCAGTAAGTTAATAGGAAAATAGAAATCACTAATAATAAGAGAGAGGAGGTTTTTATTTTTTAAACAGCTCTTTACCTACATAAAAGACCCTGGGCTGAACTATTCTTCCTACCTAGTTAGTAAATCCAGCTTGATTGCATTAACCGAGGTTGGAAGTTTTGTAACTGAAGATAGGATTTAACCAGGCAAACCTACCTTGCATTTTCATATCTCCTGCTGTCACTGATGCTCTATACTTACAGCTCCTACATCCCTTTGAGAGTGCAGAAGGCTATGTAAATGTTCATTATTGTTATTACCCACTTTACATCCCTGCACTGCATGCCTTTTACAGCATATGGTCCCCCATTCAGCAAGTTACATAACCATACGCTTAACATTAGACTTCCTAAGTGCTTTTTCTAAGTAGAGATAGTTTTTAAAGCTGGTTGATACTTTTACCTAAAATGTTTGCTTCAGTGTAGATTGGGATAAGACCTCCTCTGTTCAGCTGCTTTAATGTTTTAGGTTGAAATTTGAGGCTGGGAATCTACCTCAAACGGATTTTTTGAGGGAGTATTTGATGAAAAAGGATTGTGAAAGAATGCCTCCCCATTCACAGACACACACACAATTGCTCACTCTTGATTTAAAAAATAAAATACAGTAGTTCTGGCAACCAGCTAAGTAGGAAATTGTGGTGACCCTAATTTCTGGAACAGCCACTTGGAGTTTTGCACAATTACCCTATTTCCTGCCCAGAGGATCTGGGGATTCCCTTGGGATAAATGGAGGATGATTTTTTTCTTTTTTTATGGCTAAGCCAGTCATCCCCTTGGAATGCTTCGTGCTGAATAGAAAGCCTGGGAGCTCAGCCCAGGGTCTCAGATGCAAATTCCAGGTAGGCAGGCTGCATCCAGCTCTGAATACATGAGCACTCAAAATTGGTGGCCTCATTTATCTTAAAAATGAAATTGTGAACAATTTCCCCATGCTTCAATTTCTTTGCAATAAACTCGAGGTTGCAATGTCTCTTACTCCAGAAATGTGACATGGAAAGAAACACTTTATAATTTTAACTGGCTCCAATACTAAGTAGGAAGAAAACCCCTACCTTCAGGTTGGTCTAAAAGCAGAAAAATGATACATCTTTGTGTAAACTTCAACCGGTGGTTCTTGATTTACAGCCAGGGACTCCAGCTTTTCATATAGGGTTTACACACGCACATACACAAGAAACACACAGAGCAAAATCTGCCTGAGGAAATAAACAACCTTCTCCATCAGGAAGCAAGAGAAAACACAATGTCCAATTAAGGGAAGAGCCATTTTTGTCTCTATCTCCATCCTTGATCTGCTTAAATTTTAATAATTTCAGATGCTAGCTATAACAAATGTCTGCTTTCACCAAAAGTGTATGATTTTTATTTTGACACACATCACTGTCCCAGGGAGACAGTAGATGATGAATTTCTTGGCAGCAAGTTCATTACCTGGAGGCTGTGTATTATCAGCCTTCCACCAGCTCCTCTCTGCTCTGTTTCACTGGGCTCCAGGTACCAAAATTGTTCCCTTTTTCTGTGCTTTTTAAAAGCCTCTCCAATTCAAATCCATTCGGCAATCACATGCGGTTTGCATGTGATTGAGTGGGTCAGGCTTTCAGCAGACTGAAAAAATCATGGGTCACATCATCTGGGAACTTAACAAATAAGAATAACAAGGAAATTCAGTGGCAAACAATATTAATAATTCACCTGTCCGTCACTGCAGCTCACAATTGGAGGAAGATCCTCTCTCCTCTTGATAGATAGGCAGGAGGAAAAGCCCTGTCTTTTAAATGATTAAAGGAGGCAGTATATATCCCAGCTTTCCCCATGCTGAGAGTGCCAAGAGAGAGGCTGGTCAATGATATTTAAACACACATTATCCTTCCATCTTCCTGTCATTTTGCTCTGCAAGCTGTTCAGATTCGTCTGTGCCAGTAAGGCGGCTGTGAAAAGCAGCTGAGCAAACAAAGAGAAAAATCAGTCTGAGAGTAGGATTTGGATTTCAAAATCTGTCCCTGGATTTTTTTTACCCATTTCCCTTCTTCTTCCCTCTCTTCTCTTTCCGACCCAGCATCCCATTAACTTTTAAATACACCAACGCCAAAGCAGAAGAGAAGCAATGCAGCCAAGTGGAGAAAACGCGAAAGGATGCAGAGAATTTTAACATGAGGAGGAAAACATAGCCTCAAACTTTTTTAATTTTCTCTCAAGGTAGTGTCTGAAGCAGTGGTGAAATTCTTTATGTCTCTCTGTATGCCCTGCCTGCTTCACCCGTTCCCACAGAAGCCTTAGCTAAACAGGGCACACTTCAGGATTTATACCAGCCTGGAATAATGCCTAGATTTTATTTGCAACGTGGGTAGTCACAAAGGATCTTAAAAACAACATGTAATACGTTAGAAATGGCTAAACTTGTTCTCCTTCCACTTGGATGTAAACAAAGATCCACGGAAAGCAAAAGAGGTATTTATTCAGCCTTTCTCTATAATAGATTTCCTTTTAAGCTTTAACATCAGGTTGGCTATGGAAGAAAGGATGGAGCTGGCCCACCAGACAGAGCTGGATGGAAAAGTAGTCCTGGTTGTTATGTAAGAGATCTGCATGACTCAGCACAGTGCTAATGAAGATTGGCTAACCTCCTAATTTCTGGCCTTTATTATTCTTGACCAGCCACTTCAGGTCTTTAAAAGGCCAACACTCTGCCTGTCCCCAGGATAAATTGATACAGGCAGGAGAAATCCAAGTTGGCAAAGAATTTAGTAATCCTTGTAGATTTTTTTTATATTCTGACCCTTTGTAGATTTCGAAAGTGTTAACCCATAATATTTGGGGGTTTACAGTATTTTTTAATATGCTTCAAAGCTCAGGTATATGTGAATGAAGTCATATTTGTTTCATTGCTACGAGAGAAAGATGTCATTCTGTTGGCAAGTGAAAAGGCCTCTGAAAGAACAGAAATGATAATGGAATTTTTGAACCCCAAAAATGTCATGCTATTGGAAAGCAACTGTATGTACATAAATCCATCCTTAATCAAAAAACGTGCTTATGGCTCCCATGATTTTCAGAGAATTATGTACTTAGAAACTTCTCTAAGGTGAAATGAATGAAGCAAAGTCAGAGCTTCCTTCTAAGGTTTCTTTCAGGACCCCTCATTCTGTATGTTTGTATGGAGGCTCTTGACATTTGTAGCAGCTGCTAACCATATCAGCTGCAGTTTAGAACAGATTAGTGATAAGATACCTTAGTTATAGCAACCAGCAGCCCAAATTAGATCTGTAGAATAAAATGATCTTTCGATTTCACAGTCAGACTGAATGCATTGGTTTGGAAAAAAATCAATTCTTTTGGAAGCAGATTCAAAATTCTGGACTTCAGGAAGTTGCTTTGTTTAATGTGGCTGTTCTGATCAGAAGAAAAGAAAATTCATTCGGCTGCCCTGAAAATAAATCCAAGAAAAGAAGAAAAAATTACCTGTGTGTATTGGATTGCCAGAAAAATGAGATTTCGACCACATCAAGTCAGGTTAAAGTCTATTTTAGTTTATTAATAGGCAGGTTTAATTCTCTTTAAAATCACTGATTAGGGGGTGTCTTATTAGTTGAGCTTTGTGTTCAAAGTACACTGTAGCTATCAAGCTGTCTCTTTATCTTACATTTCAAAGATTTAAATAAGATACACAAACACAATCTATGTTATGCAGTTTAATGGAGTAGCTTAATTGCTCCCCAGCTTTTCTGCACACATTATAAATAATTGCAAGACACAGAGAGCAAAAGGAGCAGGCACATAGATGACACCATAACCTTCCAGTGACTCACTCTGCCACTCCTCTGCATTGAGCACTTAGCAGCACACACTAAATACACAGCCTCAGACAGAAAAGTGTTTCAGTCCAGGGCAAGCTAAAGATTTATTTTCAAAAAAGGAAGAAAAACATGGTCACCCTGATTATGCAATTGAGACAAAAAAAAGCTGTAAAATGGAACACCTATTAGTCACGGTTTTATTGTTGTTACTCCCAACCTGTGGATCTGCCAAGAAAGCCATGGCACTTAATCCTTGGATGCATCTGGAAAGATGCTCCAGGCCACAGCTAGATCTGTGTGTGTGGTGGTGGGAAATGCTTCTCATTGCCCCCTGCCAGGTGGAAATCAGTCTCTCCTGCTGGAGCTGAGGAGAGTATACACTTTGGAGGCTTTCAAGGAAAATTTGCAGGGAGAGAACCTTTGCTGCAGTGGTAGATGGAAGGTGGAGGAGTTCCCATGTTACTGCTCATTTTGGAGCCCTCGTGCCCCAGAGGCCAAGCAGGAATGTCACTTGGTTGCCTGTCAAGGAGATGCCCCTCTGAGGCCAGGTTTTCATGCATTTGGTGTTAATGCCTTTGGCCCATACTTGTCATGAGTTCCCTCAGGCCTCCCTTCACTTTGTTTCTCTAAGGAAATGGCACATGGATCCATGCTGAGTCTAAAACTGAAGATAAATGTTAGCTTTTTATAAACATTGGGCTTGATCTCATGGAACAAGCTCAATTACTCAAGGGAAAGTTAAGACAAATTTTTTCCTACACAGTCTGAGTAGAGCTACTTAGAAGAAAAAATATCCACAAACAAAACCCCTTCCTTTAAAGGAATTATCTCCTGTTGTAAAATCAGCTAGATTTTTCCAGAACTGTATCTGGATATGTGTGTATATTTTTGTGTGTGTGTATTTTTCAACTTTATTCTCTCTGTGTTGGGGAGGAAAGTCTAACAATCTCAAGATATTTAATGTCAAAACTGCTGAAGCAGGATAATTTGATTGCTATATCAACAAAACATTCTGCTGAATTTAATTTTCATCATTACATTTTACTCTGTGTGATTAAAAAGGAGAAGCGAGGGTAGAGGCTGGTCAGCAAAGCTTGTTTGGATGTATAATATGGAGTTTTTTCAACTTTATTTCATCAAAGATTATTTTTTAATTCCTTTTTATCCATTAAGGATAGGAAAGCAGCAAATATGGAAACCTCAACATTGTCATACAAAGAATGAGATCACCTGAGAGCTGCAGAGCTTCACAATTTTTAGCAATTTTTCCTGATCTTGAGTTTGCCAACCTGATTGACATGGAGGTTTGGTGGAACTCTGGGTGGATCTAGTTCCCTGGCTCTGCTCTGTGCACAGGAATTGTGTCTTTTCAGTCCTTGCAGCTGGCTGAAGGAGCTGTTCAGAAAGCCACTGAGCCAAGGGAAAGATATCTTTTAATATCAAGGAGTTTTAAGTCAGATCTTATTATCAAATATTACTGGGATGAGAGTCAGAAAATGTAGATCGGCAGATGAAAAGACAGATCACTAGAACTACTTCAATATCTTTTTGAAATAACTAGAATAAAGGGATACATAACACATATATTACAAAAGGAAAGAATCAAATTTGCTTCTGCTCTGCGAGATAATGTGTTCAATCTTGTGGCTGCTCTCCAGCCATGTTATTTTCACATTGAAGAGATAATGCAAAAGTCCTTTGTACCTAATCAAAGCTTTGTCACTTAAAATAACAAAGACTTGTTAATGACAGTGATGGTAGAAGACTGAGTATCTGCAGGGTCTGGTGAAAAATTATGACCTAAGATTTGAGAACAATACCTCCCTGACCCCCATCTTCCAAAACCCCAAAGCCAGCAACTTTACAAATCCTTCATCTGATGCTGGCATGGGGTGATTCATACATGAATTTGTTTAAGAAAGCAGGTGGATGTTGTAGGTGTTGCAATTCTCTGCTATCAATAGAGGTGGAATTACTTGCCACCCAGCAAGACCATCACGCTTCACTAATGTCTATGCAAATACTCCAGGTCAGCATTCCCACAATAGATTTATGTTTGTTCTAAAGCTGGGATTCTTGACTGTTATTGAAATATTGACTCCCTAATCACTCACTACCATTACATTGAATGTCATGTATTTTAAAACTATAATTTATCCCCCTCCCTCTTTTTACTGATTTTGCCCTAAAATTTAAAAGGTATGTCTTTTCTGAGCAACAGTAAGATTGACACCTGGCACCCTTCTCCACTGCATAACCTCTATCATACTGAAACTGTACAAAGCCATCACCTCACACAGAAGAAAAGAATATGTTAAAATGGGACAGAATAATTTCTTCCTTTGGCTCACTGCTTGCACCTTTTCCCTTGAGTCATGAGAAGTTGCACTTTACGAGCCCATGAGGTCAGCAATAGCGAAGTTCTTGAGCATTTCCCAGTAATAGAGATATAAAGAAGGAATAATCTTTAACTTACAGTAATGGGGTACTTTCTTTAAAGTCAGGATGTTATAACCATTTAATTCAGATAATAATGGGGCACTTACATAAGAACAGAGCTTGCTTGGTATACATCATCTTGGAAAATTCCCTCTCTCACCCTCAAACTAACAGGTCGTATTGGATGTCATTAATTCAGCAATTCAGCTAAGCAGCTCTAGGGCACTCCTGAACTTCAACCCAGAGCACAAGGGAGCAGAGGCAGGCTGCCAGCTAGTAATTCACTGAAAGGAAGAATGAAGTAAAAAAGAAAAAGGAAAAAAGGAAGGGAGGAAAAGAAAAAAAAATGACCTCAGTTAGACAATGATTTTCATCTAACTGAAGATGAGCTGCCCACATATGTTGAGTTATGGATATTAAGGAGAGAGAAGTGCTGTTAAAAATAAATTGTGCTGGAGGATTCCTCATCAACCAAATTTGTTTTTCCAGGCTGCAAGATTGCAAACAGTTCTGAGGCGGAGGGTGGTTCTTTCGGGAGTGTAACTCCATCCCCTTGCAAACACAGGATTTGACATCAGCAAGCAAAATGTTAACATTCATCCTCAGGCTTGACATCTTCAAGGAAGGGTCTGCAGAGACCAAGTCTGTCCTCCATCGTCCCAGCAGGAATCCCAGAAACCCTCGAAATGTTGGATTCAGTGAGCTCTGGAAAATGACAGTTGCCAAAAGAGCTTACTCAAGAGAAGAGTTTGGCTTTCAAAAGTCTTAACAATGACATAGTTTTGTGGCTTTGAAGAAGATGGGTGAAAAAGAGGTATCCAAGTTGTGATTTGAGGGAAGCATTAGCACTCCTTTCCCAAGATATCTCTTTTCCACTCATGGTTACCCTGAATTCAACAAAATGGTGAATACAAGTGGATGTGCAAAGTGGGAGGAAATAAAGAATATGTGCCAGTCACTGAGCTTTTCTTAGAAAAGGACAAGAGTGGTAAGGGAATCATAATTGGGAAAAAAAAAGTGTCTACCACTTAGTGGTGATAGGTGGTAGCAAAATCCAACATAGGCGGTGACAAAGAACATTTTCACACTTCTACAACAGCTCTGTAAGGAGGATTTTTAAAGGGGGCCAGAGGTTCATTTCGGGCCCGGTGTTAAGCTTCACCATAATTCTTCTACCTCATTAGTCTGTGCACAGGTTTAATCTTTTCTGACAGCAGCTTTACGGGGGAAAGATTTAAACTACTGGAACAGCAGATCACCTCAAACAAGACTTGTCCAAGTTCCTGAAGCCAAAGCAGTCTCAAAACTAATATATGCCAGTTACGTTAATAGTTTTCCCAGTGTTTTATTTAATCAGGATGGGTTGTTCAAACAGGCCTGGATTGGTAGTGAAGCCACTAAAATACAATTTATTTACAAAATAAATAAATGGAGGAATTAAACTCTCTGTGGAGAAGTAAAATTGTTTATTAGCATCCCTGTTAGCAAAGAGTAGCTGTGTATACACTTAACAGAGGTGAACTCTAGGTGCAGCAATTCTGTCTCTAAGTGCTTCCTGGATTTACAGAATAATATTGATTGGGAAAAACAAAACAAAAACAAATGCAGTCAGTGGGAACTCTAATAACACCTGAAATCTGTCATTATATGATTTATTTTCTTCCTCCTCCTCAATACTGGAGAGTTTTACCCCATATTTATTTTAAATGCATTCTGTTGTGTCCCAGCTGTGAGTTATCTTTTGCAAATGGATCTTGTGAATTGTAATATTTGAACCATGGAAAGGGAAATTCTACATCCATGATCATTCCCTAGATCTTTACAGAATCAGACTCCAAGATAAATGTGTGTTAATGTGCACAGAAGAGGCAAAACTAAACCCAAACACAATGTGAGCCTTTTGAAAATGAAATGGGAATGAGACTGACAAAAACAGTAACACCAGCCCACCTACATTATTTATTTGTACCATCACTAAATCCATTTTTTTTGCTCATTTTGAAAATAAAGTCACTGTATTTCCCATGATAAAGAATACCAGATCAAGCATCTCTCCCCAGAAAAATGCAGATCAAAAATTATGACAGATTTCATCAAGGGTTTTTAAAAACTCTTACAGCAGAAGAAGTATCTCTGAATTATCCATGCCCTTTAATCCAACAAGATGCATCTACTGCTTTCTTCAGAGAATATAACAATGCCATACTCCCCATCACTGTCCTACAGGCCACTGATGGCAAATGTTACTAAATAAATTTCCCCTACCTGTCAATTCCATTCATCCCATACTAATAGAATCCTTCTTCCTGCTGCTGTGACCACTGTGGTCCAAAAATATAGAAAAACTGAGAAAGGTTATCCTGTGGATCAACACATCCATCTCCAGACTCTGACAGTGCTTTCCTATGGCATAAATTCAGCCTGGATTTCATAAATACCAAGGTTGCATTTCTCATTATGTATAACCTCTTTCAAGGTCAACAACATCAAGCTGGCACATTCACTCCTTTCCTCTTCAGCCATGTGCTCACATGGGCTCTCATCACCTTGGTTGAGGCACGGATAAAGCTCCAGCACTAAATGCTACAAGTTTCCCTGTGGCGTCCCCTCAAAGAGCAGAGAGACCTCAAAATAGCCCGCAACCTGCACTATATAGCACCTCTCTTCTGGGCAACATTTTAATACAGCTCAGGCTCTATTTTGATTAAAAAGAAAACCAAACAAAAACAGCTACAAGCCTCTAAAAAAATTCCACAGAAGGTTAGAGAAAAAAAATGTACTCACTGCTACCACAGGGCTGCACAGGTGTGCTCTGCATGTGAGGTGTCCCTCTGGAAGTACTTCATTTACAGATAAATTGCCAGTAGACTCCACTCAAGATTGTATATTGCCATAATAGGGTTTTGTAGGACCAGTACGAAGGGTACGAATGGGCTGTGTTTTTCTCTGTTCAGCTTTTTACCTAAAACCTCTCAAGGCAATCCACAAACACGAACACCTATACCCTGCCTTTGGAGCAAGGCTGACCACCACCCCTCTCTGGCAGAGCTTTGGGGCCAGGCACGATCACTGCTCTTTTCTGTCATCACATATCCTCATTTCATAAGTCATGGACAGACCAAAATAAGGAAAAGAAGCATAATCCAATACCATCCAGAATCAAAATTCCCAAACTCAGTTCTTCCTAAGCAGAACTAATGAATGACAGGCTGACAGACAGCAATAAGAATAGTAAGCTCATGGATAAAATGGGATTATGCTAATTCAAATCAATTTTAGTACAGGAGACTTCAGTGATATCCTGAAAAATTGTCAGGTTAAACACAGACATACCACTGCAATCTCTTCTGTTTAATTCATTTTTTTCCTCCTCTGTGTTAGTGAAATCTTTGCAATGTAGTTTCCTATTTTGTTATTTGCAAAAATCTTTTCATTGTATGACTGAGCCAAATTGGCCTGAAGTAGCCATAATGTAGTCAGATCTTTTTATTACCTGTGTGAAACCGAAGTCTTTTGTTTTCTGTTGTGGGTTTGTTTTTTTTTTCCCAAGCAATAGTTCTTTGAGTTATGTGGTTAAATATGTTAACCTTGTCCTCTTTAAAAAATAATCCACTGAATTGTTCTGAGGTTGCTTGACCTGTAGGAAAACTTAAAAGGAAACAGAGTCAGCAGAAGGCTCATCCACTTTGTACCAGGCAGAGACAAATTAAAAGAGACTTTGAATCCATCGTTACATTTTAGAACTCATGATCTTTAAGCCACTTTGTGATAGAAGCTCCTCCATCATCTGGAAGGAGTGTGATTTGCAACACCAGAGTGTTAGAGCTGCAGTCCCAGAACTCATCCATATCCCTGCCCCTTTCCAGAGGCTCATGACCTGCAGGTTGCCAGTAACAAACACAACGTGCCCTGGGGAGCAGGTAATGGATGAAACTGTGCCTGTGGAAGGGAACTCCCCTTTGTCCTGCTCTCCGTTCTCCGCGCATCAACCTGTCCTTTTGCAACCTACTCATGTGTAGGTTAAATGTATGCCATGAAAGGTGAGAAATTTCCTGGGATCATCCTAGTGCTGACCTATATCAAATAGAGACCCAACCAAATCAATTAGGTGCAACTGCTGTTACTGATTTTCTAAGCTGATGGTTTCCAAGCCGTATTCTCTCTGTCTTTTATCACAGCTGTTGTATACAAACCATTCTACCAGATCTGGTGTTTTAGTTTTCAAATTACTTATTGATTCATATACAAGGAAGAGGACACAAGGGGCAGATATTTTAAATCTAAAAATATCTCTTCCACTCTTCTTTTTTAGTGGATAACAAAGAAGAATAAGTGGTACACTGTGATGTTCCTTTGACTGAGGCTTGAGAAAAGTATTGCAGTGAACTTCTACTTGAGAAGGTTGGAATTTAAGGTATTTTAGCTAAATCAGGGACTTAGTTTTCAGAAAAGACCTCTTATCTTACTTCCAAGGCTCTTAAGAACACTAAGAACATGCAGGTCAAAGAAAGCTCTTCTTGGTTTTGAAATTTTTGTGTTTGTCATAAGAGCTGCTGTGCTATTTTTTTCTCCACCAGGAAATGCATTGCTTTCTGTGAGAACTGTAAATTTGCAGCTCTGCTCCAACAGCATATATCAAATCAGCAAATTTAGAGATGCACTAACTGCGATATACAAGAACAAAAAGCCAGCAACACCACCAACAAAAAGACTTTTCAGGGCAAATCAGTACAGACATTCTATTACCATAGAAAACCAGCCCTACATCCAGCACAGTAATATCCCTTAATGTTTATCACAAGCCTTTGGTCAAAGATGTTCAGATCTTAGGCAAACATTACAAAAAGGACAGTTGTTTCATTTATTCATCCAAGTTGTATTTGTCAGCACAAATATTTAAAAACCCCAAAACTGTCCCGTAAACATTTGTCATACTCTGGTAACACACTTCAAGCCAACTTTCCACATCCAGTTTTAGCAGAATAATATTTTCAGATCTAAAACCCTGCCTTACACAGGTAGCATAGCCAATACATAAAAAAACTTGTTGTGGTGGAAGTTTCTGAATGCAACAACTGTTTTTTAACCAGTAATAAGAACCTTTTACCTGTATGCAAAAAATAACATTTGGAGAATCAAAGTTCCTATAACTTCATTAAACAATCGAGTAAGCTCTGCTTTTCAGGCTCCAAGTCTGCGTTCAGTAGAAAAATCTACAGACAAAGAGGAGATCATTGCTCAAGGCATGAATGGTTGATTGTGGCAGGAACCAAAATGTGGTGTTCAGGTAATTTCTCGGAGATAGCAACAGGTTGGATGCCAGAGAAAGAGCTGTGAGGAAGATATCACAGGAGGAAGGAAGGATGTTTTGTCTGGCACAGAGCTCATGAGTCACACAGAGGGGATCTCCGCTCAGAGAAATTGCCTACTACTGGTTTTTTTCCACATATACTTCACTCATGTCAATTAAAAAAAGAAATATCTAAGGGCTGTTTGAGTGATAACATCAGAGCTTCCTCTTAAGAGAAATAGCCTTGCAAACCCTAAATATTGGACAACTTGTAACAAAGGGAAATACTCTATTTTTTAAAGAAAAATAATTATATAGAAATATAAAGCAAGATCATTCATCATTCCTGCTATAACCTTATGAAACCTCTGTGGGTCAGTTCATACAGTAAAAGAGAACATAGCTTTTTAATATTTTGAAGGTTTTTTTACTATTCCCCAGCATGGAAAAAGCAATCTTGAGAGCAGAACACTCAAAGGGAACACTGAGTCTTTCTGTTTCTGCCCCCCACCGCCCTCTGTAAAGACAGTTAAAATTAATTTCTAGCTAAGTTTTACTAAATAAAATAGTTAAATAATTATCTGCAAGATAAATTTTTGGGTTGCTAGTAATTTTGAACAAAATATATATAATAAAGTAATTGTTAATTAATTAGCAATAAGTGTGCCCTGTATTTTTATAAGGAAGTACAAGTAAAATGTGAATAAGGTGAGTCACGAACATTCATTATAAAATACTTCATTCCATAGGAGATGAGCTGGAAGATTAAAGCTGGGACAGCCAATCTTCTGATTTCTTGCCACTCACTTTGAAAACCAGTCTGAGAACTGAACTTTGAAAACTGTCTTGAAAACCAGGAAGGAGACAGATCTACCCTCATGGAGGTATTTTCTCAAGCTTAGTGACATGAAGCAGGTCTTTGAGCTATGATGTCCCCCTGCAACAAAAGAACTGTAGCATAACAACCGAAAAACCAGCCAAAGAAAAAAGAACAAACCACCCCAGAACCAGGCCTGGAGGATCTTATACATTAAAGAAGTGGTTTCCAGCTGATTTCTCCTAACGACTACCTGAATTTCTGCTTGTTTCTATTTCCTCTGCTGGGCTCCATGGCTTCACGTCTCAGTGGAACAAATCCACTAAACATCCGAGAGCTGGAACAGGACAGGGCAGTGCTGAGGGGCTGCACATGGACCAGAGCAGAGCCCTCCGTGTCCCTCCCTGCCCACACAAGTCCAGCAGCACGCAGCTGGCTGGGGCAGCACCCTGGGCACTCTGCACAGGAACTCCTGTTTTCACACTTCCCGATGCCGTTAGTTTTCAGCTCCCTGATTTCAGAGATAACTTTTGCCTTATTCATGAAGAAGAGACAGAAGGATCATCCTTTCAGGCTTGTTTGGTTGTGGAAAAGTGGGTCCACAAGACACAAATCTCATCTGGAGTTACTCCAGGGGCTCAGTAAGTTTTGTAAAACCA
This sequence comes from Pardalotus punctatus, assembly GCA_013400915.1. Taxonomy (NCBI): domain Eukaryota; kingdom Metazoa; phylum Chordata; class Aves; order Passeriformes; family Pardalotidae; genus Pardalotus; species Pardalotus punctatus. The sequence goes on from VZTX01024160.1 coordinate 27,637, forward strand.
GGAGGAGGTTTTCTACAGTTCTCGCAGTACTGTGAGGGGAGCACTAGGGAATGCTCACCATTTTTCAGTGCTCTCATACTTTGCCTTATCTGAAAGAGGACAAAATATGACTGTCATCCACTTGTACTAGAACAAGGTAACAGCCCAGAGAGCAGTAATTCTGCTAAACTACCTTGTCTCTGAAAAATAATCCACTTCGTATTCCAGCATCACATGAAAGGGATTTTCCAATTCAGCTACTAGATATTCCTGGCACTTTGAAACACTGGAAGTTGCTCGGCATAGCAAGAACTATGAAGTAGCATGGCAAAGGACACCACTGCCAAGGCCCTTCGGGCATGCAAAACTCAAATCTTGGGAGCTTGTTTAAATAAACTAATTTAAAAATTATGTTGATGATGACAAAGGCAAAATTAAATTTTATCATCCAAACAGATTTACAGCTTAACATTTCAGACTGAGTGGACTGTCAGCAAAGCCTGCTCTTGAGGGAAACAAGTGGCAGCACTGAACTCCAATGTATGCTCCCCTTTCTGTAGGAAGTGTCACTTTAACAATCCCAGGAAATGGATGTACTGTTGAGAAGTCACTAATCTCTGTGTTTCATTTGGAGGATTTCCATTGTAATGCCTGTTAAGCTCAGATTATCATTGCTGTTAGACTGTCAGAGAGCAAACAACAGGGAAATGAACTTCTGATCAGCATATATTACTTTTTTATCTCTGATTAATATTAATGAACAAGTAACTGCAAAGCTAGTGCTGTGCAAAATCCTGTGACAGCACTATTCTGAAGAAGGTGGGCCCAGGAAACAATGTAGAGTTTCTCTCTGTTGGACTGTCCTGATATTGGTGTGCAAGTGTTGAGAGAGCTAAACGCAGAAACATTTGGGAAAAAAAAACCAAACAATGAAAGAGTTAGTCAGTATGAAATGTAGGTTGTCTACCTGCTGATCAATACCTGCCAGATATCACATGGGATTAAATTAATTTTATCCAATTAATTAAATTACATTTCTCCATCACTGACATCCCCCGGCACTCTGGGTACCAGCACTGTGAGGTGTGGAAGAGAAGGGGCTGCGTTATCTCAGAAAACAACCCTCAGTCTAAGCATGCTCAGAAAATAAGAATCTGTTGTACTGAATAACATATCCTGACCTCTTTGGAAGATTTGAGTGTGCAGCTATTGAAAGCTCCATCTAAGTTCTGAATGTATAATTCCTGCAGCACAAATACTCCTAAACACATCTTTGATTAGCTGAAAATGCAATTATTTTTATAATAATGCTTTACAGACAGCTTGTAGGAATATCAATGACCTTATTTTTTCCTTTTCCTTCCTTATTTTAAAATCAGTTTCTGTTAGAACAGCAGAAGATTTACTGGAGAAATAAGTGCTTCACTTGCATTTAAACCATGTAAAAGACAGATTGGCTGTGGTTTTAGACACTTGCATCAAAGTAATTACAGCACTATATAAAGTACTGGATTCATTAAGAGGCTCTCAAACAATTTTTTATATACTATTAAGTAAAAGGGAAAATAATAAAGAATGGGAAACTATAAATTAAACCTTATGACTTGCCTTCTCTGTCAAGTAAACTCCTCCCAGCTCTCAGAAACAAAGACCCTTGACAAAAGGTAACATCAGGTACAAAATGAAAGAGTGAATAAAATGTTGGACAGGGACTCAGGAGGTTTTACATGCAGTGTCCATCTCGACAGAGTGTTCCTGTGAGCAGTAGGGCAGTTAGTCCATGTGTCCTTGCAATTTATCCTGTATTTAGCTCAACAAAGGTGGAATTTTCTTTCTGCCTGGTCCCTTCAAATTGCAGTCTGTTTAAGGAGGTCAGAATCTCATTGCGAGCATTTATTCAGTGCTTACAGCAGTAGGACACTGGCTTTGCTTAGCTACCAAGATTACATGATTCTGCTATTTGAAGACACAAATAGCAATATGGGAAAAGAGGGTTCAAAACAGCCATAGCACAAACAGGCCAAAGTTAGTAAAAAAGATAGTTATCAAAGAAAATATTCAGGTAATGAAACCCCTAACCAAGAACATGTGCTTGTGGAGAGTGTCTCAAGTGCTCAGATGAGACAGCGTATTCTAAACTAGATTGCGCAACACAGCTGGAAACATTACAGAAGGAGCGTCAGCTGTGGGGTTGATGTATGCTAATGCCCAAACAAATACATCTGTCTGAGATGGTTACAAGAACTACACACTTACTCTGGAAATTCTGGCACCATTTATTTCTGAAACTAAAACCAGTTTCCCGTGAACAAAGTTGCAAAAGGAGTGGGCAATCTCTTTCCTTACTTGTAACCTTCTTCCTATGGCTTGACAATTGGGAAAGAAAAAGATACATCCAGGGACCAGCATGCCTTGAATGCTTTAGTGTCTATTTTACACATTAATTTCCCAAGTGTTTCCTGATTCTTATTTGGTTAACACATTAAAGTATCTAATTCTTATTTGCTACGCAAATCGCTCATTTGCAATCAAATTTCCATCAGTATTTACTATCTTATTATCTTGGTTAACATCACTTTTGCACTTTACTATTAACTAGAGAGACATTCTGAAGAGCAATCCAGTGTTATAAGTCGAGAATACCATGGCTGTGTTTTTCTAACAAAGAAAATTGCTGTAATGTCACTGGGTCATTCCAGTTATCAAATCCCAGCATCCCAAAGGTTTATCAAGAAACCATCTCAGGCTTGCAGTTTCACTGTTTCCATTTCTGAGAGCTAATTAAATTTTGTCCTCAGTAGGACAAAACTGGAACTGCAGCAGCTGGACTAAAAGCCAACTTCCCCTCAAACTCAAAGCCGTATTGACCACACAGAGAGTGGTGTGGCTCTGCCTGGTGTCAGCTGCTCCACAACTCAGGTGTGTGCATGTTCTGTAGCACCATGACAGTGTCAGTGTGCACCTTTCCAGAGATACCTTTATGTGAGTAGGACGCAGCGTAATTCTCTTCAGAGCACTCCTCCAAGGCCCGAAGACTCAAACTCACATGCAACAATCTCAGCTGATGCCAGCAACACTTTTTGGTTTTGTCTCTGAGAACAATCCTGTGAGAAGTAGAAATTCTACTCCTGACTTAAGAAAGAAGCTGAAAAGTGTAGAGCTGTCTCCTTGATTAAGAGTACAGCATGAAATAATTGCTAAAGCATTATTATAGCAGCACTGTCCACTCATTACTGCCTTTTCCCCACTGCAAGGCAGCTTCACTTTTCTTTGTACCCACAGAGCTTCAGCCTGTCATTTTCAGTGCATTTCCATTAATGTTCCCAGGTAATTGTCCCATCCTTTTGGTTAGACTTAATACTGCTTTGACATCTGAGCAACTTATTCCTTCTTATGCTACTTCAGTGATGCATGAAGCTTTCACCTTCCCTCCCATTCATTGCCAATGCCTGACTGCAAACTAAGGAGAATATATTGTAATAGGAGGAATGCGATGGAGAATGATCTGGGTAAAAATGAAAAGCTGAGTTATAGGAGGAGACAGCAAAGCTATTGAACCACAGATGAGTTTGTGTAACCTACATTTTCAAAAGTCTCTGTCAAAAATTAGTTTGAGATCTCTGTGAACACAAAGTCACTAATTTTGAATTTACTAGGAATATGGGCTGTCAGACATAAAGCCATCTAAAGAATCAATGTCCCAGATAGCCAAATGACAAGGAAGTTAAGAACCAACCTCATCAAACTTGGCTTTTAATTTTATCCCCCAGGCTTATCTTGGATAATTCAAAATTATACAGATGGGATTCCTAACCAATGAAATACGCTTTTGAATCCTGAAAGAATGGCTGTTATAAAGAAGAAAAGATTTGAGAAGGGTGTGATGCTACATACATTGAACCAGATTTTTCCTACAGCTATTAAATTTACAGCCAAGAGATATTGAAAATATGGCAGTCAGTGGCAAGATTTACAGTAAATTATCCATATTTTGAATTAGAGACTTCTAGATACTTAATAGTAATTGCGAAAGTGTTATCTCTTAGTAAAATGCACATTAATCTTGCTCTTTCCCACTTTAAGAAGGATCATTCCCTGGTTATTATTCAACTCAGTGTTCCAGCAATTTTCAATCCTATCTTCTCTCTTTCCCTCAATTTCTGCTGACACCAGAAGAGAGGCTGCTTGTCAGCTGGGTGCTGTTCTCTGCTAGTTTTCTCTGGCATTAGGGCAGTTCCCATAACCCAGAGCTGTGGAGTGTTTTTGCCACGTTACCAGGCTTTTGCAGCATCTGGAAGGGGCAGAGTAATGCAGAGTTTGATTCTGACCTTCTCCAGGGGTAACCTGGCTTTTTCCCTGTGCCAGCCAGCTCTGCAAGGCTCCCTGGTGCTCCCAGCTGTGTCTGCAGGACCTCACTGTAGCACTTGCCCTGGAAGCCCATGGGAAGATGGAAGGAGAGCTGCGGGGAGGTGGAGGCAGATGGAGAAGGGCCCTCCTTCTCTTGACTATTAATTCACTTTCCTACTTGCTCAAAAAGTGGGTGTTGTGTGCTGATATCCCTATATACTTACTAATTAGTGTCCCATTAACCTTGAACTGCAGAGCTCCCAGCTGCCAGCTGCAGCTTGTGATATCTTGAGTGTGTGTTTGACGAACTCTGGAGACATTTTCATCTGTTAAATATAGAAAAGCTGAACAGCTTCCCAGGACAGGCATTGCAGCACAGAATCATATGCTTGTCAAGGCCATGTCTGCTCTCCTGACTTCAAGCTAATAGAGCTGCAAAGTTAGAGAAACTGTGCAATTCCTTCTGGCTCAGACCCAGGCTAATTTCCCAGACAAATATCCATGTGACAGAAATTAGCTGCTACATTGGGCATTAACCACTGCTTTCACTGGTTTGATGACCAAGAGAATACCATAAACACCATGCCAAAAGTCTGCCAGTTAGACTTCGGTGCACTTAATGTCTTTGTTTCCATATTTATTATGCTGCCATTGTAAATAGCTCAGATGCCAGCAGATTTCTACAGTGTTAAAAGGAATTAAGGAACAATCTTGATACTTCCAAGGAAATTAAATGCAAAGGAAATACTACTAGCCATTTATACCAGATTTTAGAAGATCAAGCTGAATATATATTTTCCAGGCATTTAATATGTATTTAACCATTATATGTTAATATGTAACTATATGTTACCACTGAGGATATGGTAGAACCATCCTGTACTTTAACTTTCTAGAAGAAAAGAAATAGGAAGACATAAGCATGTTCTGTGCTAATGTAGTACTGAAAATATTAGGAGATTAAATGCATACTTTACAATTAGAAATAGTGGTAAGTGGTCAGCATATTTAGTCAAAGCCCTGCATTGACTTCAACAGCTCTAAAGAAAAAAAGGAGTCATTTATTGTTGGAAGGATTTATATGAGGATAATTAGGTGTCCTGACTGTTAACCTTAATGCCCAAGCATGTGTGCAAGGTAAACAGCCAATGCAACAAGGCTTTTGATATTTTACTTCTTCTGTTTCCTCCCTTTTATCTAGCTATTTCTTTGGGTTTTTTTCAAGCTTCTAGCTTCTCCAAACTAGGCCAGCCTCCCTCTCTGAAATAAGAATGCTTTGCTCGTGCTCATGGAAAGGGTTTGGGTTTCCTTTGTATATCATCCATTCAGAAATATTGCTCTGTGCTAGTGGTATGAACAGTCATTTTAGAGTCTTAGGAGCATGAGGGGAATGTTTTCTTCAAGAAAATACTAACTGTTTAGTTTATATTAATATATAAAATATAAAATAAAACCAGAGACAATGAGATGCTGTGTAATTAATTGGATTAGGAGAGATGGCACAAGTGAAAAAATAATTATATGTCCATAGTAATTGAGTTTCCCATCCTGGGGTAGTTAGAGGGGAAAGTGTCCAGCAAAAGATTTTGCTAAATTATTAAAACTGATGAAAGTACAGAACCAAAGTAATATGGATTGATGGAGACACTGAAATCAATATTTTATTACAGTTGCTAATGAAATATTTACCAGACTAATTAAAAAGATACAATCCTTACACTAACACCTAGGCTGACGTGCTTTTTCATATGTTTGTGTTTATAAGAAAGCCAACTAAGTAAATTCATCTGTGACAACAAGATTCTCGTCTATGGATTACACTCAAGCCTTTTGTTTCCATGGTACCTCACTTCCACTCCTGGCTAATCTTACAGAGCATTCCGAGGGGATTGATCCAACAGCCATTGAAATGAATACGTAGCACAAACACTGGAGAGTATGAAAATCGATGCAAAGACTTGCATTAACATCACGGTATTTTGGCCTGAACTCATCATTCTTTAATGACAGCTACGAAGAATTGCATTCAGGAACGGATTCTTAAATGCAATGTTGACCATCTCAGTATGAAAAGAAAAAAACTGCTACAGGCTGGTGAGAATGGGATATTAGAAAAGACCAGAAGCAACCTGTTGAGAGATGCAAGTAAATTCCCAATCTCAACACTCACTGCACTGACAGTGACCAACAAGGTGAAGGCAGACAGTGTTCTGACATACCTGATGCACTGGAAAGTGCCTTCTCTCTTCCTCAGTTAGTTTAAGATGCAAAAGTGGCACAAAAACATCATTTTTCATGCTATATTCACGCACGTATTTGGTGCAGGTAACATATTTTAAACAGTTGCACAAATATTTTAGGGATATTAGCTAAACAAAAATAATTCAAGAACATGCACACTTTACTGCTTGTATAAAGGTTCCCATGAGTGAAATAAAGCTAGGCTCAAAGGGGGTAAAAATACCCACAAACAAATCAACTGGAGACATCTCCAAACAGAAATTAGGATATTTTCTTTCCATAGGAATTAAACATCAAGTACTTTGAGTCAAACACCAGAGGATCTTCAAGAGTTTGAGTTTACCCATAAGCTAAAACTACAAATTTCTCTTTTTTTTTTTTCTAGGGTCATAAAGTTTGAGTTCCTAATTCTACAGGAACACTGACTGTCAGTCTTCACAACTCCTTCAGGAACATGGCAAGATCCAAGTAGGAGTGATTTGGCAATACGGGTGAAAACTGGAAACATTTCTCTAGCAAGCTTTCAAAGCCCAGCCTAAAAGGATCTAATGCATCTGTTTGAAACTGCAGCAGAATGAATCAACCTCAGTGGGGAAAGCAGAAGTGAAATAGGAATGCAGGAAAAGCGCAACTTTTCCGCTCTCACTGCCTCCGGGAGCTGTTCCTGTGACAGGGGAGTTATTTATGGTGCCCATCTGCAGCCGCTTTTGCACAGGCACATCCAGCACAGGAGTAGGATCCAGCCTGGAAGATCTAACCCAGAAGAGTGCGATCCTTATTGCTTATTTGTACCCCTTTCCTGCATCTCATGGATACAATTCTGCACCGTTCATGGCTGCCATTCCAATCCCTCTCTTTCGTTCCTGGTTTCAGTCATGCACATCTCAAACCCGCTCTACACAACACCATAAAAATACAGAATAATTGTACTACAGCTCCTCTTGCAGAAAAAAATACCACCAGAGATCTCCTACATGACACCTCCAAACAGAGAAATAATGTGTTCTTCTCAGAAGAATTTGAGAGTCCTTAGGTATAGGGAAATATCAACCTGTAAAGCTGATAAAATATAGCAAACACTCAATCTATTTTTTGACCTCGTTGGAAACCTTTCCTTCCCTAATAACAAAGTTCTTCCTCTCTGCTCCTTCCCTTCCCTTCCCT
>VZTX01024160.1:35482-61258 GCA_013400915.1 Pardalotus punctatus
CCCTTCCCTTCCCTTCCCAGTTTCTCGCTCACTATTGCTGTCAGGGGCTTAGCATTCTATTTGGAGAGAGGACTCTCCATGCTGCCATTAAATATTTTCTTTGGCAAATTCTTCTCCTAATGGCTTTTAAAGCACACAGGCTGCAAGGGTGATCTCTACATAATTTTGTTTTTTGTTTTTTGTTTTTTTTTAAACTTAAGAAAGGCAAAAGCAGAGCTTGGGTCAAACTCAGCAGGAAGCAGTACTTCAGTAGTTTGAGTACTTTGCACACCACATCCTCCCTACTCCTTTTCGGTGCTAATTGCTCAGTGGTACTGTTGTAAGAGTCTTCTCCTTCACAGCTTATGCAACATTCAGAAGGAATAAAAAAAATCTTTCTGCCTCAGTTACACGTTTCTTTTCTCATCAGTTTTCTTGTCATTCTCCTCTTATATCATCTTGAGATCAATAAACTTACCAGTGTTCTATACCAAATGGACATAACAATGCACTACATTTAGCTTCTCTAATGCAAATATTACTTTTACCATACATAAAAATCTCTCCGTTTCAAAGACTCACAGCCCAGACAGATGACATGCTTACTGAAAACATTTCTAAATCCCAAAGCCAGTCATTGTGAATATAACTATGGCTCTTCTCTGACATAAATAGTTCCCTGCAATAGGCCATATGTTGAAGATAAATTAGAGGAACATTAATTAAGAAGCAGGTATAAAGAAAGTGAAGAGACTTGATTTTCTTTCTCTTGATTAAAAAGACAAAAACATCTACTGCAGAGATGCTTGGTTGGTGAACTTCTCAAAGCTGATGTTACTGTGAGTCTTTACCAAAATAATGAACCCAACACAGCACCAGCATCCTTTGACAGGTATTGCACAGAAAGCCAACTGTAGGAGCATTAATTGTTATTTTAAAATAACCAAATTCCCCTTCCAGGAGGCAGCTATAAGAGAAGAGATGTACACAGCTGCCCAGATGTGATCCCTCCTCAGAAGAGTATCTGGGTTACAAAATCCTTCACTCAGTCTGTCCCCAGTGGACAGGTAGACAAATACAAAAGTACTCACATGCACGGACTGCTCTGTCCTCTCCCTGTGCTCTCTGGCTCTGCCAGACCGCCCCAAACAAGCCCTGCAAGCAAGAAAAATTTGGTGAGTTCCTGGTATTTTCCTCATTACATCTGCAGCCACACTTGCAAAACTGGCACCTACAAAGACAGACAAATTGGGGGTTTTTTGGAAACCCTGAGAATTACCTATGTAATGAGATGTAAAGTCGTTATAGAAACATATTTTAAAGGTAGTAATGAGTCTGCTATAACCACAGGAGCACAGCAAGTGTGCTTTTGCTAAGGAGGACCAAGCACCACCTCCAATAAAACCACACCTGGAAGCAACAAGGCAATCACACAATTTTGTGAATCTCATTTGTTTTAAAGCCTGTTTTATAACAGTGGTCTTCAATTTCTATATATCACCATTTCAAATACAAAGGTCTGTTACTTAATTAAAAGAGCGAAAATGAAATCAAGATTTAATGAAAAAGCTTTTGAAGTATGAGGACATGAGGTGATTAAACAAAATCTTATGTCTGGGCTTAAGCCAGACATTTGTTATTTTTTCAAAAACTAAAAGCAGAGAAGGAATTAATTTTAATTATTTCCACCATATATATATATCCACACACGTATACTTAATAAAAACGTAACAAATAAAGTTTTCCAGTTATAACCAAACTGCATAAAACCCATTAGTGTCTGCCGGTGTTCAGCTGTAGAGGAAAATGAAGAGATGGTTCCGAGTATTAAGACATACTTTCCAAAGCTGTGGTTTGAGTTCCATTTTCGTGTGGCTTCATTTCTATTCCCACTAGATGGCACTCTAGAAATATTCCTAAATTCTGGATTCCTTTCCATTGACTTTCAGAAAGCCAACAAATTAGTGATTTCCCTCAAACCTTCTATTGTTTACAGCCTACTGAAAAAGGCAAGTGAATTACACAGAGCAGTACAGAAAATTAGCATTGTTAAATGTGTCACATATATCACTAATAAAGTTTCATTATTTATACTGTCAACTTGAAAAGCACTTATTTCCTAATCAATCAATTCACAACTAAATAAACAGTCATATAGGCATACAACAAGAATGCACAGTACTCCTAAATCAGGTCTTCCTGAGATTAAGTGTATGCTGGTTGATACCAGGAGAAGAATAACAAAGAAGGATCCTCCTCAGTTTGCTCACTTCTCCCCACCTCCTTAGCTACCTACTTTTATTGAATAAAATAATACATGTATGTGTTTTAGGATAGCTATTATTTTCTGCTTCTATTTTTTTTTAAATCAATAAATGCTACACTTCACCCCAAAGGTGATCCTGAAGCACAAGTTAGGACAGACACATTAAATAAATTGGCAAAAGCTGGAGATGCATTTAAAATTAGCCCATTTCTATTTGGAGATTGGGGATACAGAAAAGAAAAAGAGATTTAAACAGTCACTTGAAGGGCTTTGTACCATCTAAATCCAGCTGCAGTCTCACAGACGTCCCTTTTGATGTTCACTAATGCTGGAGATGAGTTCTAGTAAACAGATGTCCTTGTCAGGGAAAATAAACAAACTAAAAACCATCAAATTTGGTACTGTCTGGTAGCTGGAAGGGAATGGCAAACAGTTCTTTGCTGGGTTGCTACGGGAATGGGCTGATGTGGCACTGATACAGGAGTGGAGACACAGCCATAAATACAGGGACATCGACATGGACTCGGTGATCGTTGCAGGTCCCTCCCATCTGGGCATATTCTGTGGTTCTGTGTGATGCTCTGATGGCTCCTTGCCTGTGAAGGGCTCTGGCATCAGGGCTTTGGTGTATGCTGGGGAACCAGGAAAAGGAAAGTGCCACAGCCTCTTTCCTTCCTGGCTTTCCATCCTAACCCCACAACATTTGCAGGTATTTTTTAAACATTTAGGTTACATGCTTGCCTCTGGGAGAGACAAACCCCAGCCATGGCTGCCAGCTAGGAACTCTTCTCTTACTTCTTGCTGCTCATTTGTGATAATTTTAGGTGACTATCAGAGAGTTTGCAAATCACAGGCTTAGCACAGAAATCTATACATAGCAGCACAGGTCACCTGGGTGACACAGGAAGGGTTTTGGGCTCACAAAAGGGAAGACGCCCTGCAGACACAGCCAGAATATCTGTTCCAGAGATTTGGGCATCCTTTTTGAATTTACCTGCTGAGACAGAGCACAGAAAGCCTCCATGGTGGTGGAAGAAGCCTGGATAACTGACCTGGCTTCTTACCTAGAAGGCAGGGTCAAATATTTCCCAATTGTTTAGGTCAAACTTAGCTCAAAATCCAAGCATTTCTTGCAGACAGAAAGTGTAGGGTAAGTCTTGTTGATCCAAGTACATCCAAAAGTGCATGAAAATACAGACCTCAGGGTATCCTGTAGACCAGGAGTTAAGGGTAATGAAACATATGAGCCTTCAGGAAAGCTGATGAGCTGGCTGACTTCAAACCCGGATGGTGTCACTGGTGGCATAAAGGCTCCCTCCTATCACTCCACAACGTTATGAGAGAAAATCTGCATCTCTTTGCAGACAGCAGGAACTCCTCACAGCCCTGGTGGTTTGCAGATTTCTCTGTTCCTAAGAGAAACACAGGAGCCCACCCCAAATGTAAGCATTCCAGCGGCTGGGGTGGCTTTTGTTGCCCATATTGCTGACTGTGAGCCAACGCACTTTGGTTCACCACCTCAGCATCTTAGAAAAAAGGCAAGTGGGGACAGAGGTGTTGGGCAAAAGCCCTTCCCTGGTTCTACTTCTCTCCTTGTTCTTAGCAATGAACTTCTGGGGTCTACAAAGACTGGCATTTCCTACTCCAGAAAGTCTCCACAGATCAGGCTGAGCCTGTGTCAGAGCACAATCTCAATTGTGAGTCAGCAGGATGGTGGGCAAGTGACTCAACACAGCCCCCCAGGCCCTCTTATAATGAGGTAGATTTCATCAGGCAAGAGGAGTTTTGGTCACCTGAGCCACAGAGAGAGAATATGACTGTTTGTCTTTACAGCAGCATGGCTAAATCAATAATCTGTGGAATGAGAGGTTTAGGGTGGATGAAAAGTGCATTATCTTACATACATATGTTGGAAAGTGCTGGCAACACACTGCAGTTTTGAACAAATAAATGAATTTACTAGGGGGAAGAGAAAGATTGCTGATAAAACAGAAAAAAATACTATACTCAGGTGGTCATTTCAGTCTGAGTGCTAATATTTTATACAACAAAATATTGAATTTGGGGAGAGACTTTTTCATTCATTTGGCTTTTTAACTTTCCAAAGTGCTTTTATTGACTTATTTTTGTTTGTGGCAGCTAATATTACTGTCACTGTAACAATATTTTTTCCTTATTTAGCTCCCCATGATGCCGTTTGCCATCTGAAGTCATTTACCTTTCAGTTTTTAAAATGAAACTACTTTTTAAAAACTCAGAGATGATTCACATTTCATTTGAGCCTCCATTTGCTCAGATAAAACTGAACTGCCAACACTTCAAAAACTGTTGCATTTTCTGAGACCCAAGGTGCATTTGCTGTGAATTTAATTGCAGCCATACTAATTAACAAGACATCTGGACTATGCAAGTAAGAGATATATCCTCTTCCTTCCAGGTTAACCTTCCCTCCAAACTTCAAACTATTTATCCTGAAAACAACATTCAACTGCTACGAGAAAATATATACATGAGCAGAATTTCTTCAGTTTCAGATCTAGTTTTATATAACCTCAGCATAGCATTGCCAGATGCTCTTAATCACCAAGTCACGGAGATGCCATTCCCATAGAGGGTGTACAACAGGAGATACTCCAGCAACACCAGCTTACTCCCATTTAAAACTCATTTCATTCAGCATTATTCTTTCTCTGAAGCTGCAGGCAGCTTTCTGGGTTGGAGTACTGCCATTCCAGCAGACTACAGAGGAACAAATACATTTTGAACTTGAACTATATTTGCCGAGGGCAAGGCTGCAAGTTGCAGCTAAAGCAGGCATCAGCTCTGAGCTCCAGCCTTTGGATGGGAGGCAAGGAGGTATTACTTCTGCAGAACTCAGCTGGATTCAGTGTGAAAGTAAAACAAAAATTGCTCCCAGGCCTATGAAAAAATAATTTTTTCTGTCTCTGGAGGAGCAGAGTTCATGCCTTTCATCCTTTCCTGCAAAAGCTGAGCAAACCACCCACCACCAGACCTGGGGAACCCCAGGTGATACTCAGGTCATGGACATGAATGTTTATTTGACTGAGTCTGTGATGGTTTTCCACTTTCCAGTGGGGTGAAGTGTTGTACTTTGGCTTTCAGCAAAATAGAGGAGTGATCAACCTAATAACTCACTTTGCCAGTTTGATCACAAGGCCTCTAGCAGGTTGCAGAAGTCCTCGGGGCTGCAAAAGTGGCAGCTATGGCCGAGTTGTGCATTGTGATTCAGTTCTTGGAGAGAGATTGCATACCAGATGGTCAGACAGGAGATGGAAGGGAGCAAAACCCTACAAGATAGAAGGACAACCGCAATTTTCTATCATCCCTGAATTTTGTCAATAGACTGATCAACTCCCACTATTTTTGAAGCTTAGAAAATGTATTAATTCGTTTTATTTAATGAGAAAATATTTCATTCCTTCCATATTGCTCCCCTAATGTCGTCAGAAACAGCCTTTCCCCTGCTTCAAGCTGTATCAGCTTTAGCTCTAGCATCAGTAAGATGTATGGATATTCATGGAGAGGTCTTAGTGATATTCATCAGTCCCTATCCCCTGATCCCATCTGTCATCTACAAGGGAAATGGTTCAGCTTATTGCCTATTCCCTGAATGGCCAGCTGTGATATGGCCACAATCTCATAAATGTTCTGAGAATGGGAATGGTTAGGACAGCCTCAGATTCACTCGCATTCTGCCCATGATGGCTGCAGCAGCACTGATTGCTCAGGAGGAAAGACTGTCTCCCTCTTTTATTCCCAGGCGGGGAAATGAGCCAGTGCTGATTGCCTGGACAATCGAAAAGCAGCCCAGGTGTTGGTGGTGTCCCTCTGTGTTCTGGGCAGATCGTTCCAGAGATTTTGGTATGCTAAACATTTGGAGAGTAGCATGAAGATAAGGGCTGGTGATATTTTTTGCAGGATGTAATGGGTAGAGAGTGGTTGCTCTGGAATGGTATCATGGGAACCTGCTAACAGTGTGATTGATCTGCCAGAGGGAGGGGAGTTTGCTAATTCACTAATGTAGTAGAACTAATGATAGATGCTGATGTGGTCTGGTTTTGTCCTAGTGATTTATGGTTGCACCTACGAGTTAAAATTAACCGCCACCTTAGCAGGGAGTTTTAACCCAATTGGCAATTTGGCACTGAGAGTCTCAACTCTGAGCACCAAAAGGAACAAGAGAAGAAACAGAATACTGAGTAAAGCTGACATCAGAGAACTAGGGATGAGTTTTTCTGAAATAACAATATTTTTGGCGTTCTGTGTTCTTAGTGAAAGGTCTATAGTTTCTAAGGTGTCTGCAAAGATTGAACGTGGGGTTTGGGCTGCCCCACATCTCCTCTGGTTTTACCTATGTAATTTTAGGTTGAACTAGTCTGAAACAGAAGATAAAAAATTAGGCAACTTTTTTTCCAGGTAGATAAATGTCCTGGTACATGCTTTCTGAAAGAGCTTTCTGATTAGAGAGGTTACAAACTAAAATTCACAATACCTTAACACACTTTCTGCATTACCCACAAGTTTCTAGTCTTGCCTTGGACATATTATTTATCCTGTTTAGATAAGTTGCTACAACTTAGAGTATAAGACAGAAAGTTCCATTACTGTTTAAATAATAAAAAGCATTCAGGTTTCCTGCTGAAGAAAAGAACTTTAGAATTATTTTTACAACAGCACTTTAAAAAAAGTAACATTTTATTTTTACCATTTCCAAAATGTTTTTTCATGTTTCATAAAACAACCTCACTGTGTAGAATGCTTAGACAATTACACACATTTATATTTCCATCCATGTGCAACATAAAGTTGACACAAATATCCAATATCCCATTTTTAGCAAAATAAAACCTTTTCAAGTTTTCTTGGGTGAAAGTCTTATTTCACAGGACACTTTCTCCTAAAATCTCTATTCTCTCTAGATGAAAATACTATTTTAAAAGCACAAGCCTTCCCTTCTGTTAGAAAATCCATTCCTCATCTTGCATTAGCAGCAGATGTTTTTGGTAGGGAAACCTTATCTTGCTCCATTGAGGTGCTCATTGCTGACAAATGTAAGAAAGTTGGAGTCTCCACACTTTGCTTTCTTGTTGTAAATAATGAGTAGCCCAGTTCACTTCTTAAGAACTCAGTATTTCCAGAGAGATGGCAGGAACTTACTTGCCTAACTTGATAACTGACATCACCACATCCCTGAAAAACAGCAACATCAAGCATTCAAATTAATTATTTCACAAAACAAGGAATATCAGCACAGCTTCAGGGCCTTCAACACAACAGCTACATTTAAATTAATGCAGGAGGGCAGGCAATGCCCGAGCTGATAATCCCAAACATATTTTCTCTGCTTGTGCATCAGCAATGGGTAATTGCAGGTGCATTGGCAGCAGACAGACATGCACGAGGCTCTGTGAGGCAGGAAGAGTCCTGCTGGCTTGTGGATTCCCAAACTCCCATCAGCCAGGGAGAAAAGCCATGAAGAGGACCAGACTAAACACAGACAAGCATAATGCTGATAAAGGCAAGGGATATGAGCAGACTACAGCAGCACCTAACAGATGCCTTTCACACAAAATGGGCAGCATAAACGAGAAAAAGAAATAATGAGGAGCATATACTTCCACAAAGAATTTACAATCATGTGATAAATACAGTTCATAGATTAATAAAAATCTGAGGAGGTTGTAATTTGCTTTGATATTAGCACTACCCAGGAAATTTGAATATTACTTGAATATACTACCCAGTGATATCTACGAGCCCTGCTCCCACTGACATCAATGGACTTAACCCTTTAAAGA
The DNA here is from genome assembly GCA_013400915.1 of Pardalotus punctatus. Classification (NCBI taxonomy): domain Eukaryota; kingdom Metazoa; phylum Chordata; class Aves; order Passeriformes; family Pardalotidae; genus Pardalotus; species Pardalotus punctatus. The sequence goes on from VZTX01024160.1 coordinate 43,547, forward strand.
AGAATGTCAGTATTGGATTCTGTCTGTAGTTCTGAGCCTGGTGCTCTCCCAGAGGAGGTGCTGTGTAGAAAGGAGGCAGAATCCATATGACCTTAGGAACTCAAATGAGCAGGTTAATCAAAGCTGCCTTTGGTCCCTGGGGATAGAGGCATCACAGCAGCCAGAGAATTCAGCAAACAACTCAGGCTCCTACTCTGAAAGTGTTTCTGGAGGTACCTCTCCATCTGCAAAGAAAAACTAATTTCATCAGATGACCAAAGCTGGGGTGTCTGAATGCCTCCTCCTTCATAGAGATTTTATTGTTGTTGGTTTTGTCTTTCAAATGAAGACATAGAGGGCATGCCCAGTCACTGCAGCTTTTCCCTCTCCTCCACTGAATATCTGCTTATTCAGAGAGTGAGAACATTTGCGGTAGAATAGGCCTGGAGTAGCCAAAAGTGGCACGGTGGCATGGTAGGAAGCAAAACCTGATGCTCCTAACAAAGCTGGTGAGAAAAATCAATAGTGTGTTTCTACTGAGCTGCATCCCTTTTCAAAACAGTCTTCCCATCCTGCAGCTAAGGGAAACATTTTCAGGCAAAAGTTGTCAAAACATATCCAGATTTGCTGGTAGATTTAATTAATCAACGTTTTCCTACTGTGTTTGCTTCTGAAAACTTCCTGCCCAGCTACAGGAGCTCTAAGCCCCACTAAGGGAGTTTATAAACAGCACTTCATTTACTGTGGATAGTTATCCATTTATAGTCCACTTAACTACAACATCAGTCCTCAGGCTTTCATTTGCATTCACTAAAGGCTTTTCTTTACTATCTGTCAACACACAAGGGACAACAGTAGTGTGTACAAACTGGTAACCATTATCCTGTTAGGGAAATGAAACAATTGATATTTTTAATCCAGTAAATCATGAACTCTATAATGTGTATCCCTAAGCGTAGAAAGGGAAATTTGATTTGAGTAGAATCTCAGAGGAAAAATAGGTATATATGGAAAATAGGTTTGTCCCCATATCGAGAGCCTGTTCTTTGGAGACTGTGCAGAGGAAAACAGACAGTGATATAAATATCATGTTAACTTTTTGAATGGTTGAACCATACAGTGAATCTTTTGGAGCTAAATTACTGTTTATATACTTACAAAACATTTGTCTTTTATTTTGCACTACTAAATTCAGTAACTGTTTGAATAGTCTGCACATTAAGACGAAATTAATGCCTTTTTTTGGGTGTGTGTGCTCTCATGTGCTGAGACGTTTTAAGGTATATGTAAAAAAAAATCTAAAACTGGAGATAATTAGTCATTCAAACAAAGAGTGCTGAGAATGGTGGGACAGAATTGTATTTCTGTATCTAAAGAATGTGGTGAATTCTCCACACCAGTCTCCAAAGGAAGATGCCTTGGCACATTTTGCTTGTGATGACCATTCTTCCCTGCTGCATTCATAAATTCTCACCTTATTGTCCGGTCACCCACACCTGGAGAGATCCATTTCCATGTCATGCACAACACACACTGCAGATTCCCGAATCAGCCGGCTACAGAGAGTCTGATGTAATTGCCCCTCTCTTCAGGGCCAGAGGTAAGACAAAACTAATAAAAAATCCAGCAACTTTAGTAGACTTTTTCCTGCATTCATTGGGATACAGGTGAGAAGTTAAAGACAAAAAGAATTGTTAACAGCTCAAAATGGCACATTCCTCTCATTGGTGCCACTGGGTATAATCATAAAGTGAAAAAACTCAAACCCAACCAACCAAACAGAAAAGTAAATTTGCAATTAAAAGCAATGGTTAAAGCTTAATGTAATTAATAATCTGAGTTTGCTTTGATTGCAGGGAACAGGTTTATTCAGCACTGCCTCAAGCTTTCATCTGCTAAAGGTCACTGACTGCCCATAATGACCAGGGTAGGGAAATGAGTCAGTCTGTTGGAAAACACTACTAATAACGGTAGTGCTTGGAAACAGATATCATGGCAGCACACAGGTAGGCAAGGGGAAGAGGGGAAGAGCAGCTGCAAAAGCTGAAATGTACCTGCTGTTTGCTTATTCTTAAAACTGGCCTTTCCTCGGGTCCCAGAAGCTCTCAGTCCACATACTCTAGAACAGGCAGTCTTAAGAACACATAGAGAAATCTGTCTTCCAAATTAACTTTAAAAGCATCCAAGACTGAAAAAATGCTTGCCATTAGAAACAACTGAACCTTGAACTTTTACCTACAGGAAAATCAGTTACCGCTTTTATAGCTCAAGACTCCAGGTTAGACAAGGTGCTGCAGTGTGGAATGAGGGACAAATGCTTCTATTATAGCCCTTCCATTTTGCCTTTTGAATATTTTACTTATGCACTGAGAGAATGAATTTTACACAAGATAATTATGAATTGATACAAATTATTCTCATAAATATGAATGATGATCTGTTTTCTGAACTGGTTGCAATGAAAAGTACAAAGGCATTCAAAAGACATGGGGTTTAATTTTTTAATTTTTTTTTTAATGAAGTCTCGCATTTTGTGCTTACAAATATGCCTCAACTAATGTTGCTTGTTCTTGGTGAAATTTAGATTGCATGTCAGATTATTTGTCACAGCTTTGGTTCCAAGAGTGGTTTTCCCAGTGGATGAGTCTTGTGGCTTGTTTGTATTTCCAAGTCTTGTTTCAGCTGAGTAACAAGAAGGGCTCTTTCTCAGACAGTGAATTTGCCCAACCATAGCTATGCAACCTCTGAAAGGAAATAGATGCAAGAATACAAACAAATTTTTAACTCCCTTACAGGCAAATTGTCCATAAGCAAGGGGTTTCTATGTTTAGTTTTCATCTATGGAACAGAGGGGCCTCTGGTCCTATCCCCCATAGGGAAGTAGAAATTGTCTGATCGTCTGGAAACTCGGCACTGATATGCTGTAGCTCTCAAGAATTATCAGAGTTTCTGGGTTCTTTTTTTCTTCTCCTATCTTTTTCCAAAGAAGGGAGGAAGATAATCTCCAGGCTAAGTGTGCTGAAAAAACAGTCTTCAGAAATCTACAGAGATGGTCTTCAAAGACCTTCAGCTCCACTGAAGTACCATGGGAATTGCAAAGGACCAAACAAGTACAAAATTGATAAAGCTGAACTATCTAACTTGGAAATACAGTGAGAAATTTGCTGAGAGCAAGAAAACAGCACAGAAAGGCAAAGAGAGACAAGAAGTGCAAAGAGAGAACCAGGAGTATTTTTCCTTAGCTAGAAAAAAATTGCTTCCATTTCAAACATACCTTAAACTCTAAGGGATCTGCTGGCATGGGTTCATAACTTTGCATTTTTTCCACTTACCATGTCAGATAAAAAGTCTACCTTTGATGCTAATTGATAATTTCCTTTTCACTGGCACACTTTTCAAACAGATGCTTGCTCCAACCTTTTGTTCCTAAGCACCATCTTGAATATTTGAAATAACCAGTGATAGAAATGAATCGAATAATTCAGCGTAACCTCGTTCTGCCTGTCCCCTACCTCCTCTATCAAAGCTGACTTCTAACAGGGGTCCAATGAGTTTATGTCCACTCTGGCCTTCAATCCACATCTTCCTCCTACAGAAAAGTTTCACATCTCCCGATTTCTGTCTCCAGAATCAGAGTGGGTGACATTTTCCAGTCATAGCTGCCCACTGATAGGAGGTTATGTTTTTTGAGGAAAGAATATTTCAGAAGGAGTGCCCAGTTTTTATGGGGAACTTCATTATTTAAAAAGAAAGCACACAAAATCACCTCCATATACTTGAAAAGTGAGACTACTCCACTTTTCCCTGAAAAAAGGAAACATACTTCCCCTTGGGTATAGTGCTGCCATGAATCATGGGAATTATGGTTCAATTCTATAGATCTCTGTCCTGCTTTATAAGCCAACTTCTAAAGCCAGGCCATGTTCTAGAAATCCATCTTTTTACTAAAACAGAGATAAAGACATTAAAAAATATACATCTACAAAGAAAATAAAGGAAATTAAAGCTTTAAAGAGGCTTAATATTTTTTTTAAAATCACTCTAGCATGAGGCTTTATCTTAAATAAACAGAAACATAAAATGTATGGATCAGTAGCTAATCCTTCTCAACTGCTTCTATCCAGCGTCTTAATTATGGCATAAGGTTGCATTGTACACAGGCATGCCAAATGACCCCAATTCCCCTCCATGCAGCATCTGCCACATTACATTATCCTGCTTCCCATCATATTGCCTGCGAAGGGCCTTGGCCTCCATTTGTGAGATCACCCCCGTGCTGAGCATTAGCTGATGGAGCATCTGAGCGGATTTGTTGGTTTGTTGCTCCTCTCTGGAGCTCTGTGGTTCCTCGCGCCCGGCGGTGCCAGCGCGGCTGGACTGTCCCCGTCGCACCCTAAGCCACCCAGGTCACCACAGCTCTGCCACAGCCTCGTGGTCTCAGGGCATGTAGAATATGATCCATGGGGAGGGAGAAGGTGTACTTCTTGTGGGAAGCAGGTCTGCAGAGCTCTGAACGTTGTGCTTACCTCTAAAACTGCCTGCTTGGAAATTAAACACTCAGCAGAGACAACCGAATCCTTGTCATTTATTTATTCGAGGAAGAGCTAATCATATCAATTATTCCTATGTTTGTTACTTGGTTTATCAGGCTAAAGCTCCTCTGATTACATCTGTGGTGTTTTCAGAGATATTGCAAGATTCACCTTTAAACAAAACAAAAATAAGGGCTGAATTCTGGAATGGCTGTCCCACTGCTATAGCATGACATAATAACCCTAAAAAAGGTGAAATAATAATGTGACTTAAAGAGATTGCTCACTAAACTCCAATGTTTCATATATCTGTTGGCTTTAGTAGTAGTAGTGCTATTACTATTTTAAAATCTCTCAGAATAAATTTAGGAATTATATTTATGGAATAGATTGGCCTGATTACAACACAGAGATATGCAGGCATATCTCTGAAAATGTGCTCAAAGACACAAAGGAGATTTGCAAGCCATACAAAAAGACTAAGAAAAATAAGTAAAAAATTAACATTGGCAGAGAAAAATTTTAAACTTGTTAGAATGAACATGTCTGTGCAGAGATCTGGAATATCAAGGCACAAAAAAGGTTAAAAATCTTTGTAAAAGATCATACTTTCCTTTTAAATTGTTTGATTGTTACTTACACAAACACACACATTTAGGTTATGCATGCACAAATCCTTTAACAGCTACATTTCAACTGTTGATTCTATGGAATTATACTTCCAGAATTCTAATTTACACATCTGAAAACTTTGGTTAAGTGTAGTATTTCAGGACTTCATCAGTATTTGGGAAAAAAAAGAAAAAAAAAATCTATCAAAAGTCTGCATGCCAGTGAACTCTGAGGACAGATGAAATTGAAGAAACCAAGGTACAAAGGTACCTGAGCCCTGCATGAAAGCAAAGGTAGTCATTGATAATCTGTAAACCTGATCTAAATGCACTGAATCCTTGGATATACCAAATCTCCTTTTTCCAAATCAGACCACAACACACTCTTTTCACCACTGGTAACCAGCCTAATATCCTAATTCCCTCAGGAATTATTTATTTACTTTTACTAATTGCATCTTCCCTCCTTACACAATCAAAATTTGTTTAGAGCTGCAGTAATGAGGGCTTTGGAGAAGGAAAGAATCACAGAGTAAAGCTGGGAAATACCATAATTCCTTGCCAGCCCTTGGCATTCAAACTTCATCACATCTCCAAAAGTTCATTATAATAGGAATTGGACTTGATTGGCTGAGTGGGCAGTAAGACAGAGTCAACATTCATGAGGGAAAGCATAGAATTTTCAAAACCGATCATCAAGCAGCCTCAGCAATTGAATTTATAAACGAGGGACTTACTTCATAAGACAGAGAAAAGATTGATGCTGTTGAAGGAGTGCTGCAATTAACTAAATTAATGAAATCAGGAAGCCACACCTGCTCCACATGACTGACTCACTCCTCTGGCTCTGTCTCCAGCTTGAAAAGGTGGATTTAGTAAATTGAAGGGTTTAACATGGAACGAGCACGGTAAGTTATGTACATCTAACAAGCTCCTTCGAAGTGTTGTGAGAAGCACAGCATGGTTGAGAGATCATGGCAGTTAATTATTTCCCTGCCTTGGAAGAAGAGAGCCACACATCCCCGGAGGGAGTCCTTGCATTTCAACAAAAGCCTTTTCTCCAGGGAGGGAAGTTTTACAAGCAGAAGTTGGTTTACATACCAGGATGATCAGAGCCACTGCTGCCTTTGAAGGTACAGTCAGGTCTTGCAAGGTATTATGGTACAAATCCTCATTCTACCACCTGGTAAAAGTTTTTTTTAGAAATGTCCAAACCCAAAGCCATAATAGATGTAACGTGCAGCCTTTGATAAAGGATGGGTCATGTGCAGGGCCACCTCCATCCATAGGAAGACACTGAGGCTGATAGAAGCAGCCGCTGCTTTGCTGCCTCCTGCTCACCTCTGGAAAGGCAGAAAAGTTGTCTCTCTAACAGGAAGATTTAGGGAACATAGGAGACAGTACTGTAGCAAGCATGGGTCCTTTAGGATGTTTACTGTCCCAGGTCTGCACAGTCTCCCCTATTTCCTGGAGCAGTGCCTCTGTGGCAGTTGATGCCACACTTCTCTGGCCCCTGTTGCTCTGTCCTTGCAGGGAAGAATTCCTTGGGCATCTGTTCACCTCAGGAGGTAGACACAGTTTTGGTGGCAAGACATAGAAGCCTGAAGCCATGTAGGACTGATGACAAGGAAACAGCTTCGCCAGTGATGTTATCCAGTTCCACTCATATGGAGAGACTGCCCAGTGCCACAGATGGCAAATAAGAATTTTTTCATCATTTCTTAGAAGAATGCATGTAACAGGAAGGCTAAACCATGAAGCAAAAATGATTGAGACCAGAATACCCATCCTGACATACTGGGCTGACTTCAGGTGCAGCTATTTGCTTTCTCTGAGACATGTACTGTTTACAAGTTTTATGAGACTGATTGCAATTAATTTGCAATAACCTCAAAACTACTAAAACTCATGGAGGGATGTGATTACACATAAACTGAATATAATTTTCTTTTTTTAGCCCTCTGATATCTTATTTGGCGGGTCCAAACCGGATAATTCTGTCAGCAACAAAGGCCAGAGTAGAACTACAGTAAGAAAGAAAGACTGACTTACAAGAAAAACATTTTTTTCTATCATAAGTGCTTCAGAAAGCTACCAATCTTCTGAAAATCAAGTTGACTTGAGAATAAGAGTTTTTTAACAGAGATGGAGACAAATACAAGTATATAGAAATATACTGAGAGATGGTTGTTAACTTGAGAAGGATGCTTATTAGCATCATGGTAACTCACCAAGCAAGCATGGGCCCTGCACCAATACATAAAAATAAATTATTTTTGGCCAGGAAAAGCTAGAAATAACTGTGAAGAGAGAAAGAGTGAAAAAGAAAAGCTCAAAGCAATGTGAGATCCTAAAAGAGAAAATCAATTGAAATCAAATTTTCAGAAGAAATCTCTTACATTTTCTTTCCTCAGTTGTTTTGAGATGATACAGACAAGTGAAATAGATCTTAAATAGTCCAGAGTTTCTTGGTGAACTGATATTTCCTTTAGAAGAGTAGCAAAAAAAACAACAAAAAACCCCCAAACCAAGCACATAAACAAAAAAAACCCTAAACCCAAAAAACAAAAACAAAAAGACCAACCCCCCAAAACAAAGCCAAAACACCAAACAAAAGAAACCACCCCCCCACCAACCCCCCCCCATATTTAGACTATAATAAATAGGTCTGTTTCTGATTCCTTGTTGTTCTGGATGTTGACATCACTATACTACCTGTGTTTTATCAGGTTAGTGCACATTTTCCATTTACCATCTCAATCACATAATCAGCCTCTTGGAGGGGTGGGTGGAAATTATTCCTTTAAAGGTTAATCATCATTCAATTGCTGGACTGAGTTTGCTAATGTACAGTGCCTAACCCTTTCTTTTCCCTACCATTATTGTCCTTCAGTTTATAAAGTTCTTCCTCCCTCATGCTTAATCCTCTCCAGTGCATTTATTTAGAATAATCCTATCTTCTCTCAGCCTTCAATTTGCAGCCTTCAACTGCTAAGCCAGCTAAGCTCTTTTCATCTTCTCCTGCAGACACGTGCTCCATTCTTTGGTAGTCTCTCTTTGCCCTTCTCCCCATTTCAGCCTCATGAACTGAAGTGACAAAATCACAGAGTACATTCACGTAGCCTTGGACCACAGCTAATCACCCTACATGTGCTCCAGCCTCTCCCCAGTACTCTGCTGGGGCTGCAGGTTTTGTGCCACATCAGCTGCACAGCAGTGGGTTCAGGTTTACCCAGAGACTTCCTCCCTTCAAAACTGAGGTACTTCTCCTCTGCTTCCAGAGGAGGCATCCTCCAATTATAGTAACAACTCCTGCATTAATCTGTAATGAATGATTTCACATTATTGAGATTAGACTGCTAGTGGGCCATGCTCCCATCTGAAATGCAGAGTGAATCTTGATTCATTTCATTAGCTAAAACAAAGTGACCTCAGATTTCCAGCCATGTAACAGATCCATCTTCAGGCAGCCTCCTGGATGAGCTATCTACAGCTACTCTGGAGGCCATTAAAAAGTTGTGTTTATAACATATTGTTTTGTGCATAATGTTCTACAAAGAGAGGGTGCTTTTGCCATGACATATGGTGTACAATGTAAATGAACTCTGGTGTAACAAATTAAAAAGCTTTTACAGCAACCTCTAAATACTATTTATGGCTCCCAAGAGCTACCTAGGCTGGCCACCAGTCAAATAATTGCAGTCACTACAGCAAGTGCCAGAGTGCATTTTGTTGACTAACTGCTTCTTCAGCGAGCTGTGCAATCTATTTCCATGAGATGTACCAGCCATAAAACACCATCCATTTTGACAGCAAAATTGCAAAAGCACAATGTGTTACCGGGTGTCATTCACAGAATGGAGGCAGTAATGAGGGGGCCATTTTTTAAAATCTCCCTGATCCTTAACACTTGCAGCCTTTGTTGCGGCAAAAAGAAATTCATCGTGATGCAAGGCCTCTCCAAAGCTGAAACCTCTCATGGGCACAAGAGCCCTCTCCTGTCTGTGCATGCTGGGAAAACTGGAGAGAAGGGCTGACTGAAATAGCAACTGAAAACCTTTCCAGTGAGTGAAGAGGTTCAGTTCTGAGGGGACGGAGAACCTGCCAGAAAACATCAGTTTTCCTGAAACCTGATTTTGTATTTAAGAGAAAATTCTACTTATTTGCATTTAGAAACATTCTGGGAAAAAAGGGAAACCAACAAAATCATCACTGTCTTTCACACCTGTTTTATAGAGTTATAGAATGGTTTGGGTTGGAAGGTACTTCAAAGTTTATCTAGTTCCAGCCCCCTGCCATGGGCAGGGACACCTCCCACTAAACCAGGTTACTCAAAGCCCCATCCAACCTGGCCTTGAACACTTCCAGAGATGGGGCATCCACAGCTTCTCTGGGCCACTTGTTCCAGTGCCTCGCCACCCCCAGAGAACAGAATTTCTCCCTAATATCCAACCTAAACCTACTCTCCTTCTCCTTAGAGCCATTACCCCTAGTCCTATCAATTACACACCCTTGCCAAAAGTCCCTCTCCATCTTTATTGCAAACTTCATTCAGGTACTGAAAGGCCACAATATGATTTCCCTGGAACCTTCTCTTCTCTGGGCTGAACAGCCCCAACTCTCTCAGCCTTTCCTCTTAGGAGAGTTGTTCCATTCCATCATGTTTGTGGCTTTCCTCTGGACTCACTCCAACAGGTCTAAGTCCTTCCTGTGGTGGGCAACCCAGAGCTGTTCCTGGGAATTAAAAACCAACCAACCAACAAAAACCCTGAAGATGAGCTCTTTTTACTCTTTAAAAAAGTTGTGTGTTAAATCATCTAAAGGTTGGGTTGTTCATGTGTGTGTTGTCAGGGTTTTTTGGTTGGTTTGAAACCAATGCAATAGCGTACATGGTAAAATCTCCTTGTTTGTCCCACCTGAGAACAGCAAAGGTAAGGCAAACAATGGCTATTCCATAGCTCTGAAAAATGTCCCATTTATCACATGAAAATCGCCTCTTGTTTTTCTGGCCCAGGAATATATAAATACACTCATTCTAGTATTGTTACATGTCTCCACATGGATTCCAAAGGGGACAGCAACAGCCACAGCCCCATTATTTGAGGCTGTGACTTGTTTTGAGGCACAGACCCCAGAATTATGGCTTCATAACTGAGCCATCCCCCTTGAGCTGTCTGCAATCCATGCTTAAACCTACACTGCCATTTTCCACAGCCAAAGGTTTACTGTCAAATGAGCCGTACTGGTTCATGACAAAATTGCTATGACATTATGACTTTAATAGGCATTGGCAATACAATCATCAATCATGGATACTATATTTAAGCTGGAAAACACTTGTGTGGCTTAGAAAAAAGAAAAAATATTGAATACCTACATAGCAAGTGAGAGTATATGTTTGTAGTCATTTGGTGTAAAGAAGTTTTGAAAGCAGTAATTTGCTGGTAAAGACTATCAAGAGGATGCCTGCAGAATTTAAAGCAAGTAAAAAGGTGAATGGCAAAGAACCAGGGGCTCTGGCCTTTTCCTGTGTTCTGTATTTATTAACCATTTTTTAACATTGTGGAAAAGAAATAACTGTGCCCAGAACACAAAGTGTTATGCAGTAATTTAGGAAATGCTCTTCCCTCAGGTATTTATGTCCCTTTCTTCCAGACATTGCAATCCCAGATATCCTTTGTAAAAAAGCAAAATAAATTTAAAGGTTCTGAAATGATAATATCAGAGAAGTAATGTTTTTTCCAGCAGATTTCTGAAACTCCATTCCAGATTCCCAGCTCAAAGGGAATGAAAAAAAAGCAATGGTTTTACAGCATTATTTGTGACTAGCAGGTTTCAGTCAAAGCCAATTGAAGCGCCAGGCCAATATTGCTCTGTACTCGGGGCCATGTCTACCACTGAGAACAAAATACGATTTACAAAGGGGAAAGGTTCCCACAAATCACAGTCCAGACATACTAGATTTTCTAACTGTCTAGACAAACAGGACCATCCCTGTGCCAATATTAATAAACCTTCACACGTTCCAGTAAACACTTGGTATCTGCATCTCTCTGTCAATCATTTTTAGCCCCTAATGAGAATGCTTTTAACTGTTGATATTTGACTCTTAACACCAATTCCCTTAACTCAATGTCCCTTTGCCAAGCAAACAGCTTCAGTCTGGCCATTATGCATGGTAGAAATCTCCATTTCCCATTATCGGTGACTGCATTTATATTTGAAGACTAAAGGATTAAAAAAACTCAGGGTGAAAATATTCTTGCTAGCTAATTTGAACAAGGAAAAGTGTTAACCCTGACAAGCACATATTGAGTTGAAAATAAGGCAATTAGAGAGAACCTAATTTTTTTATAACACAAATTTAACAGAATTAAGTCTATACCACTTCACACATTAACAACATTCTTGCATTTGCCAAGCAACAATAAAAAAACCCACCAGACTTTAATTCCTCTAATGTGTTTCTAATGGCAGTGAATGTGTCCCTAAATATTAGTGGTCTTGTAACAGAGAAATTACAATTGTGCACTCAGTTTCATAAATGAGTATTTGTACAATAAATCTATTATATACCTCCTCTCTCTAAAAAACAAGGAGACTATGCTTTTTGATATAATTAGATAATAATATAACATTTAAATAACTTCTCAATTGCTTATTGGGGTTCAAACATGCTGACTTGAAATCTGATTAAGCAATTACGAACAAATTTTCTGTTATTTTGACCAGTCTATTAGCCATCTAATTTGGTTCCTGAGGGTAGTAGATAAAAAATAACAACTAAAGCTATTTCAACTCCATAGCTGGGATACAGCAGCAGATTACCAATTACACTCAGAAGATGAATTACTAGTAGATTTCATCTTCCTTAAATAAATACCAATTTAAGTCAAGTAGGTCTGAAAATCACTGCATGTTGAGGAGTAGCTGTATTTCTACCTTTAATGGAAAATTAGCAGTGGGCTGGAAGATCTGTGAAGGAGCTGAGGGCATTTTCTGTTTCCACTGGATTAGGGCTCAGCTGCTTCCAGCACAGTATAGGTAAACTGAAAGGATCAGAGGAAATCTGGAGCAGGAGTCCAAAATCTGCTGCACTGTCACTGAACACAGGTCTTCATTTAATATTCACATCCATTTCTGCCAGACTTGACTGGCAGACTTTTTCAAATTTCACAAAAATTAAGGGCATAACAATAAAATTATAATGCATTTAAAATCACATTTTCTCAGTATCCAGGAAAGTTCATACAGAGAAGTAATTGTTGTCCATTTAATTGCAGGACTATTTATATTGTTAATTGCATCTTGTTATAGGTTAAATACAGTTGCTTTGGATTTAACTTTATGATTTAAAAGCAATTATGTAATAGACTTAGTTATAAGAAACATATAATTACTGTATAGGCTGGGAAGCTGGATTAGCATTGCAACATAAATAAAAGAGCCTTTACTGCCCCTGTTATTAACACTGAGCAGGCACTTAAATTGCTGACAAATTTTTACTTGTTCCTTTGGTCATTATCTGAATGGTTTGTGGACTTTTTCCTCAGTATGGAAAATGAAGATTTCATGTCACAAGAGCTGTAAATGGCCAGGTAATGGGAAGCCATTAGCAGCAGCTCACCACATAAATCCAGCCTGTGAAATAAAACCAGCCTGCACAGAGATCATACCTGCTCTCCCCCTTGCAGATCACCCTTCTAACCTTTTTCTTTACAAGACCCATGTATGCTTGGCACCTCCCCTTCTCCCTAGGGATTCAAGTCTGGTAAAATTTAGTGGCTCCTGGCCTAGAGGTGGACTAGAAATTGCTGTTGGTCCCTGCTGACTTCCTGGTTCAATACTGCCCCTAAGGTGGAGCAGTCACTTCCCCAAACACCTCTCTGCTCTAAACCAAAATGCTCATGAAGACACTTGTCACTGGGCTGCATGTCCCCACAGCTGTCCCCCTCTGCGATACCAGCTCCTACCCCAGCGAGCCTTATTCTTCAGGGCAGCAGCCCTTTTAACCTGAATCACTGGTTATTTAAGTGAATACATTGAGCTGTGAATGGTGGTAGCTAAAATAACACAATGATCAATTACCTTTCCCCCAGTAAGGTATTAATTAAATTAATATCTGCCACTTGTTTCAGTACTGCCCATTGACTTTGACAAAATAAAACTGGATGGAGCAAGCTCACTTCGGCTCCCATGTCACATAGCTAATTTAATCAAAGCAACCAGACTATCTTATTCATTTATCACAAAAATAAAGATGTGATCCCTTGAATTTAACATGACTGAAACTGCTGGATTCAGATAGAAGTAAACATCAGACATCTCTAGCCCACTGGCAAAAGAAACCAACCAAACAAACAAAAAAAAGGAACCCCAAACCAGCAGCAGAACGGCAGCCTGTCGAGTTTTATTTGTAGATAAATGGAATAGGTGTAATAAATGTGAATTGTGACAAAAGGGGATTATGCGAGAACAAATAAAGTATCATTAGTTCTGCAAAATGTTTTATCGATGTCTTTTCTCCCTGGCTACCATGAGCTAGTTTCTAATTGTCTGAGTTTTGGCAACCACAACCCTTGGGGGTTCTGATCTCAATGGTTTAGGACAGTCAAATATACAGGTTTTGTGAGAAAACACATTTTGCATGATTTAGGCTTAGCAGGGAGAGGGGGTAGGCTGATCTGTCATACGTGGAAATAAATAGGAACAGTCAAAATTTGAAACCACCTTAACATATATTTCGGGAAAACAGTGGTTGCTGCAAATATTTGCAATTCAAATCTCAGCAATTTTCATCTCTTTTTATGAAAAGTCCTTCCAGCACTTTTCGAAGGATTAGTTATATATTAAAAGAGAGACTTTTTCTACTGGGGTAAACTGTCTTTCAAATATTTCTGACTCAAGCATAAATCTATTTACCTTTCACAGGCTGTTTTGTAGTTCTTTTTGTGGTGCTCATTAATTAATAAACAAAATCTACTGCATTTAAGACAGCCTGTTTCTCACTCAGCTTTATTGCCTTTCATTACTGCTTTGAGACTTCATAAGCTTACCAAGGGTAGGTCTGTGAAAAATAGTACAAAACTACAATCAGAAAAGCCAAAATATTTGGAAGAAGTTAGTAAAGAGATCCAGGCAGCCCAAATTACGGCAGTCTAGAGATGTCAGTTTGCTCTTGTCCCACACCGGACCACTTGTCTTTCAAACACTCCAAATGTTTCCATGAGAGTTATTTATGTTGGAAGATCTAAATTACAAGAGAGAAGTATGCAGCTCTCCTCTTACCCAACAAGGAGCTGCTGAAGATGCAGAGGGAAAAGCAGGACAGAAAGGCACTGTATCACTTGAACAGGATGTTTGGCAGCTCTCTTGCTCTCTGAGGCAGGGACACTGCCCTGCCAATGGATAATGCACCTTCCCAATATGCAGGAGCTATTTTGAATAGCAAAGGGCTTAAGCAAGGACTGAAGGACATATCTAAGCCTTACCTCACCTGAGCAGTCAGAAACAAAGCTGCAATATTATTTTAGTTTTACGGGCAGAATCCTGGGTCCGTGTGGAGACTGACACTTTAGAAAGCAGCATTTTCACACAACTGACTCCTTTTGTATTAATTGATAAATTGGGTTTTGCTGAGCTTGAACACTAGCCTCCTGAAAACACTTCATTCCAAAGGATTAGACTATGAAAACAAAATTAGAAGCAACTTGAACAAGAAGCAGGTATAGGAATAAAGAGAGGATTATCAGCACATCATTTTCTGAGCAAAGCTGGGCACAGGTATTTCCAGGGGTGGTAGGAAATGTTCAGTGACCACTTCCACTTGTGGAGGGCTGCTTTCATCTTTGAACAAAACAGGAGCTGAAGAGGGATGCTGAGAGCCATGGTGCACTGCCTCCCTGTGTTTGCCTTAAAAAAGAGGGACACAGTGCCAAGGCAAATACACACACCAGACATGGTAGAGAGAGGAGACAGAATTTCTCCTACCCCTGCTATTCTCTCTTTCCTTGTCACAGAGGTAACTAGCTGGGCAGAGGAGGAATTAACACCTCTTTTCCAGATCCACTTAAAGATGCCATCAGGCAGTTCTGCAAACTGTCCTGGAGCACTTTCTAATACCATACCCCTTTTCTCTTTCCACTACAAAGAACAGAATCATGCACATTTTGCAAATATGGGAAAAAAACAACTTTCCTGTGCTAGAGGGCCAAAACAGGAGTGACATTCACAAGGACCTATCAAATGTGCCATGCTGATCATCTAATTTTATGAGTTCTTCCCTCAAAATGCACAAAGAAAATATAAATACTAATGTAACATGTTTTTCATTAAAAAAAAAAAAGGAAAGCAACACAGCTTATTGTCTAAATTATATCCAACAGTCATATTTCAGACCTAAAAAGACTTTCCAAAATCCTATCTATTGATTTAAGGCATGCTCACTAGTATCACAATATTAATACTTCCCAGCTGTAAGTGCCATGGATCTGTAAGGGAAGCAGAGAACGGCTGATCCAGGTTCTCACAAACTCTTTCTCCTCCATTTGATCAGTCAAGTCAGAATTAGGTACTGCTTTATAAACTATCCATGCATTTAGGTCTTCATTATCCCAGCATGGAAAATTTTACTGGTAAAAGAAGAAAATAAAGCTTTTGAAAAATATCACTATGGCTGCCAGGATTGATCTGTACCTCTCCAGTGGGTTCTCTATAAGTGATTTTTCACTTCAGGCACATAAAGGATATAGGTATAGTGAGTGCATAGAGCTCTCCAGGTACCCCAGGCAGTGGGGAAAAAGTGTATAGCAGAAACAATAGTTCTTATGGAATGTGTTCTTTCACTATTTGCTGAATATGAAAAGGTTGCTTTTAATACCTGCTGCCCTTTGCTGAGCAGAGCTGTGGACCTCCTCTGGGCTGATAATGACTTCAGCACTCTCACAGCTTATTCCTTCTCAGACCTTCAAGATAGAAAGTCCCATTTTCAGCAATTTCAGAAACAGTGATCTGAGACTGCAGCAGTGAGGAATGACTCAATTACTCAGACCTGTTAGGGAACACATGCGAAGCAAATGTATCTATCCCATTAAAAAAAAAAAAAAAAACAAACAAAACCTTAAAATTCAATGAAAACCAGAGAAATTATATTACTTTCCTTGGGGATCTCCTCTTTATTGAGTATAAGCATATATCAATTAATGATAATGTGAATTATGTTATGTACACAAAGTGGAAGAACAGAACAATAAATATTTACTGCCAATCCACTGTACTTTTTTCAGAGAAAATACAATTATATACATACATATATATATATATATATATATATATATATATATATACTTTGCAATATTTTTTTTTTCTTTTAAATGCCTGGATAACATCTTCCTGCTGTGTTTGATGCTTGAAACAGAGCTCTGATCACAACAGTACTCTTGGTAAGAATGTGTGAGCTTCTGTAGCAACATGAATCCGAGAAACACCAAAAAGACAAAACAAAATCCTTTCACCTGATAAAAAGTAATATCTAAATCATACAAGTTTCAAGTTTCCTCTCAGTGTGAAATGACAGCAACAGTTCTGAGGAAAGAAAAACAGTCCTTGGCACAACACACGAGTTTTCCAACAGCTCCAATCTAACTCAGAGGTCTTTGGAGAATTGGTTGGAAGATGAAACAGTATTTTGCAAAAATTTCCCAGCACATTTATTCTCCTTCAAATCTCTTTTTCTTGAGGAGACATCAACAGGATTTATTCTCAAAAAAGTGATTTGGATGCTAAAGAGTTCTGCAAACTGTCACTTTTTTATTATTTGACTTGGTGACGAACTGAGCTGAAATCCACCATGACTAAGGAGAATACAAGTCTCTGCATCACCCCAGGAAAAGAGCAAGGAACAAATTGTCAAACTGATTCTCTAAATGCATCCAGTCTTGTAATACTGAATTTATTACCTGGTCCTGAAACAGACCTGCTTACTCTTGCACACCTCGCTGGCTCCTGGGTCTGCAGGAAGATGTTATAGCTCTCGTTTTTTTTTCCACCTTGTCTCAAGGGGAAGCCAATTCAAAGTGGATCATCTCCTTTATATCCAAAATCACAGTCAAAGTAGAAAGAATAAAGCCCCCTTAATCCATCACTCAGTGACAGATATGATGACACAGCCCCTTCCTTTAGTTCATCTATGCCATCTATGCAACCCAAATAAATAAGAACCAGAAGGTAAAATCTACTGTGAAGAGATGAGAGTGGAAGTGTCAGATAGAAATGCGTCTGCATGGAGACATGGACTGTGTTTCAAAGAGTCCTATGTACAGAAAAAAACCAAAGACCTTTGGCCAAAATAAAAAATGTATTCACCCCATTTGTGCAGCATTTTCCCATAATCAGGATTGAATCCTATACAGTGGCTTAGACTAAGGTGAATATCTTAAAAACAAGAGAAACAGTGACAGGAGAGAGTCAGTTCCATAGCAGGATCAGTAAGGTCACACTCAGAAGGATGAAAATGCAGAGAAATTATCTAGAAGCATTTCTTAACAACAGAACTGGGGTTAGCCCACTTCAACTTTCTCTTCAGAAAAAAA
>VZTX01024160.1:61299-108443 GCA_013400915.1 Pardalotus punctatus
AAAGAGAAAAAGAAGGAAAAAGCCAACACCACCACCCCCCCCCACCCCCCCATTTTTTAGAAAAGAGAAGCAAATAATTCCTGGCATGGTTCCTCACACGGCTTTTTGCATCAGAGCACTTTGAGGAAGACATTTTTAGTTGCTCTGCCAAACAAGGCAATGAAAACATATTGTCAGTGTTGGTCAAAAATTCTGGAAAGAGTAATGTGCCTCTACAGCATGTGCAATTCTCAGGCCTTGGAAAGCAAATCCTGTTTTGAAATAAAAAGACAGTATTTTCCCAGAAAATCATCCCTTTTTTCTCAGCTTTCTTAGTATTTTTCTTTTTAAGCAGGAAATAAGGAAAAGTGAGAGAAAAAATATTTTGAAAATGTGTTTTCACCCCAGCCAATACCACCCCACTTTGAAAAACACATCAGAGTATTTTACAAGGGAATAACATCATTAGTTTTCTTTAGTCAGTATTCTCCCACTTCATATGCCATTTTATGCCTACATTGGCCAACTGTTACAGAAGCTGGAATTGATTTTG
The DNA here is from genome assembly GCA_013400915.1 of Pardalotus punctatus. Taxonomy (NCBI): domain Eukaryota; kingdom Metazoa; phylum Chordata; class Aves; order Passeriformes; family Pardalotidae; genus Pardalotus; species Pardalotus punctatus. The sequence goes on from VZTX01024160.1 coordinate 61,832, forward strand.
ATTTGTGCAGTGAATTTTCCAAGTTAGAATTAAAATATGTTTTTGCAAGGAATGAGATAAGTTGCTGACATCTCAGTGAAATAAAAAATACACAGTGGATTTCAATAAGTGTAGGAATGACCTTTGGTAAAGATTTCTGGATGTGTACAAATTTGAGATTATTACACACACACACACACACACACACACAAAAAAAGAAGATACGAGTAACAGCAGAAATTCAACTGAGTCAGTGACCCAACAAAAAGTTCTTTTCCCTGTTAAATGTGACTGAAAATAATTGCTATAGGAAAATCCAGAGTAGCTTAGTTTGACAACTAAATGTTAGGAAAGAAACCAATTTCATTGCAAAGTCTCAGACAGTTCAAGGAGACAATGCTCTCCTTCAGAGCCACCCACTAGTAGAATAGATTCAGATACTTTCTCTTTAACCTGTAGAAAACATCCAATCTGTCTATAAAAACTGACACTGCACCATTGCAGAAGACATAAACTTGTAGATCGTGGCAACTCCCATGATTTTTTATCTGTTGGAGATCTAAACAGAAAATTTTGTATTAAGTTTTTTTGTGGGCAGAGGGGAGCAGAACTGAGATTTAAAAGAATATCAGATAAGGAAAGAAAGCAAAAGCTATTTGTTATAAAGACAGTCCCAATAAAATGAGAACACTTGGTTGCTATGAAATGGCAAAAAGAACCCAACCCAAAACACAACATTACCTTGCAAGAAACCGTAACTTTTTTACACTCTTGAGTGAAAACTACCACCTGCTCATGTCTGAAGTGACAAGAGAAGTCCCCCCTAATGCACAAGGGCAGGAATGCACCATGGCTCTAGAGTGTGTTTAAACATCAGAAAATAATGAGTGTACTGAGGAAATGGGTTAAATAGTGCCATGTGCTCCATGCAGAAAAACCTCAGAGACCTCCATGGTATGAAGTGTGAAGCCCTGGCAAAATCCAGGGAGCCCCTGAGCACTTTGGGCCAGCCCCTTCCCCAGATAATCCAAGCACTGTCTTTCCTTCCCACGCCTCCTCGACCCCCAGAGCTCATGGAAGCCCCACGAGTCTGACACAGGGAACAGAATCACAGCCACAGCCTTGTCACTTCACATCACATGCAGGAAGAAACTTCACCAAAGGCAGCTAAACTGGCATTTCAAGCATGATCAGAAACATGTACTTATGAGTAGGATAAAAATACTGCTGGCAAATAATGGATTCCTGCTGTTACCTAAAGTGCTGCAGCCTTTATGTTCAAAGCAAAAAGCACTGATCCCATAAAAGAGCTTTTGTTCTCAGAACTTGATGGGGGTTGATGCTTAACAAACAGTGCAGCAAGTTGCACACTTATCTACTTTCCCAAACCACAGAATCATAGACTATCCTGAGTTGGAAGGAACAAGGTCCAGCTCAGGGCCCTGCTCAGGGTCATCCCCTGGAGTCACACCCTGAGCCTGAGAGCACTGGCCAACCTCTTCTTGAGCTCTGCCAGGCTCGGGGCTGTGACCACTGCCCTGGGGAGCGTGTTCAGTGCCCAACCACCCTCTGGTGAAGAATCTTTTTCTAATATGCAGCCTAAATGTCCCTAACACAACTTCAGACCATTCCCTTTCCTATCACTGATCACCCAACCTGGCCGAGGGAGTTGTTCTTTCAGATTTTAGGTACAGGCGACCTCAGTGATTTTTAAAGAACTTCTTCATGCCTAGACTCAAAAATCTGTCTGAAGAGTGACCTAATCATCAGGCAACCATTCAGACTGAGGAAGAGCTCACTTTTTAATTATTTTCTTTTTAAGAAGACTGTCATTCATTCTCATTCCACATCCAGCTGGAATATCCAAAACCTCTGGATTTTCCAAGAAGTCCTTCTGTATTTACAGTCCACTTCTAATCCAATTCTGAACTTCATTCACATCCAATATCATATAATAATTTCTTTTCTTGACTTTTTCCAGACCAGAGAAGTGAAATTTATTTATATCATTAGAAAACATACTCATTTCTGTTCAGCTGAAATATGGAGCATTGTTATGCTTCCAGTAAATAGACAGTGCAATTTGCTTTGATATTAAAGGAATATTCTTTTCACTTGAAAGAAAGTGCTGAAAATTGGCCAGGAGTATTTCCTTCAGGCATCTATTAAGTTAATTACTGCTTAAACTTACAGTCCTGCATATTTTTCCCTACTTTGAGGGATGTTGGGGGGGAAAAAACAAAAACAAAAAACTGCTATAGAGAACTTGTTTTTTGTTTGTCTTAACATAATGATGGTTGTTAAAAATTTTATTGTTTGATTATTTTCTGGTCAGACTAGCCACAGAATTAGGATTGCTAAATTTTAATTTCCCAGCACCTTATAGCTGAATGCAAATCTTAATTAGCTGCTTGGTGTTTTAGAGCAATAGATTAATCTTTGTGAATCATCCTAACAGGCATGTTTCAGTGATCCAAGTAATTTACTTACATAATTTATTTCTTTTTATTTGAAGAAAAGTACATATAAACTCCTTTATGTGAAATTTCCATGTAGCACAGTAATTGCAGGTAAACTTCTGACTTCAGAAATCAATCTTCTAGAAGATTTGGTATCACAACAGAACACTTTTTTAAAAAGTCTGTCTCTCTTTCCTCTTCAATAAAATTGACTTAAAGCAGAATGTTTAAAAGATTACAAGCTAACTATCAAACACGAGAGGAATCTAAAGAGGAAATATAAATGTAAGGTTGGAGTTTAACCCTCCCTGAAGCCCTTTTCCTGTGCCCATTTTCCCAGGGACACTGTGTCTGTGCAGGAAGGAGCCACCTCAGACCCTACATGGCACAATCCGTGCGGTAATCAGGAGCAGCCCCAGTGGGAATGATCCTCTGCCTCTGGATTTCTCAGCACCCCTCCAATCTCAGAGGCCACGAGAAGCTCGTGATCTCAAATGTCAGGGATACTCAGCTGGTTATTTATTGGCAGTGCACTGCAATTACCTCTGCTCTCTCTCCTTAGGTCTTTGGTGTAAGAGCTTTCAGAGCGAATTGCTGAGCCCCTGGATAAAGAGGAATCGCCATGGATGCCTTTTCTCCTGATGCAAGCAATGGAGAAGGAAACCACATATGACAAATGCTGATTTGGCTAAGCACGAATCCTTTATTGCATGAATCAACTTCATGTTGTTTATCCAGTCAGTATAAAAACCCACTTACAAATTTTATTTATTTAACTGCACATTTTATTCTGCTTAGAGAATAGCAATCTGCCTGACCTTACATGTACTCCGCAAGTGTGGGCAAGGGAGTGATCTTAGTATCAGGACAAGAAAGAACATCTTTGTCCTTCTATTCCTTGAAAATATGGTCACTAGAGCATCCCCACTGCTGGCAGATTTCATTATTGCCAGAGAGGATATATTAACTTCTGTTGCATTTCTGCATCCCACATGAGGAACTAGTCTTCCAGATGTCATAAACACAGAATATTAAAAGCTGAGAGAATCAAAACAACAATTTCCAAAGGTGAAAAATTTAGTCAGAGTCCCCATTAGTATAAATGGCTAGTCTATTTCAAATACTAAAATTTAAACCTTTTTAATTGAATCCCAGTCCTGGAGCTGATTTGTACAGTAAGCAACTGGTTTCCATTATTTTCTCAATAATATTTATTTCTGAGTTTTCTGCACTACTTTTATGAATCAGCCCTCATCGAGGTAAGTGATGAAAAGAGCCTGTGAAAAGCAAAACGATCCGCATTCCTTGGCAGGGAAAAGTGAGTGAAGAAAAGTTCTCAGACTGTATCAGAGCAGATTTTCAAAGTGCCCAGCAACCATCAGCTTGCAGCATCTGCAAATGTCACATCTGGTCACCTATTTCCAGGCCTAATTGGGAGTCACTTGGGGTACTGAGATCTGGATATTAAAATGTTTTTGAAGTTTGTTCTGTGTTTCTGCTTAAAAACAGCTGTGTCGGCTTGCAAAGTCAGTATTTGCATATTGTTGAGTATGTGGAAAGCCACTCTTTCCAGTTCATCTTGAAGAGTCCTAGAGACAAATCCCTCGTGAATGTAGCGACTGCACATTGTGCCCATGTTTACGAGGCAGGAGGCTGTCACTTCACTCTGTACCACATCTAATCAATGCTCAGGCCGGAATTAAAGTGGTTATAGTCTGCTATTAAAAAGACATGGGTGGGTAGATAACTTTGATCTTGGAGTCTGCTTAGCCATGGCAAGGAATGCCATTAAAAGCATCCTGTTTTCGAATTTCAATCTGTAATTTTTTATTTTTTTTTAAGCAACTGAAATCTCCCTCTTTTCCTCCCTGCTCAATCAGACAAGCAAGAACCAGCACTGCCAAACCCCAGAGGTAAAGTCTGGTTTCTTAGCAAAGCTTGCAGCTATGGAAGCAAAACTTTGTGGGAGAGTTTCATTTAAACAAGGCTCAAACCACGTGTGAAATGCGAATGCACAGCACCACAGTAGGCAACACTAAATACAGACCGACCCTTCTTCCCTAAAAATACCAGAAAGTAACTGCTGCATCTTTTCATACAGGCAGATATGAGGGGACTGCTGGAGTGGAGACAGCCTATCAGAGCCTCACTGACTTCATTGGTGCCATGGCTTTAGACCAAAGCAGCAGGGCCACAGCCCTGGTCAGTCCAGCTGGGGGATTTTGCAGCAGCCAAGCCAAGGCGAAGCACAGGTAGATCAAAGCAAGTGTTTTCTGTTTCAGCTTCACAACACTCTTGAATGTTTTCAAACCTATTCATCAAGTACTTCTCTGATCTCCCCATTCTTTGGCAAAATCTGCCTTCTGATCATATGGATTTTCCAGGTGAGCTCAGTGGAACATAGGAGATATGGGGTAGAGAGAGAAGGAAGGACCAGAGAGGGAACAAGTGGATAAATCTAAGAGGTAATTCCTTGTGAAATGCTCTATATTTGACTCTTCTCATCCCTGCTATTTCCCTCAGCTTCTACAATAAGAACTCAGTTAAGCCTTCTGGAACAATTATTAACTTTATAGATTAAGATTTTCCAGTGCCAAGCACAGGATATGAAAATAATTGGTGCTTATGAAAGAACACCTAGTCAAAAACTTGTGTTGCTAGAATAAACTACACTTCCAAGTTGCATCAATTTGTTTTGTGGAAATATTACACATGGAATTGTTGTACAAGAAAATCTCTTCTTTTTAATCCCCAACTGCTAAACTTGCAACTGCATTTTCATATTATATGACCCAAGGGACATCCTGTTTTACATGTAGTCTGTAAATTGTTTGAGGTAGGGCAATTTCTTTGGGTCTCCTTGTACTGCAGTCAGCAGTAAAAGGTTCAGAGCTACAGCTCTTAAAAAACCATGACAAAATAACAGCCCAGTGAATGTTTTGCTTGAGAGTTAACAAGTCCAGTCAGGAATCAGACCAAGCAGGCAATTAGGAAAAGTTTCTTAGGGCAGCCACATCTCTGCCCTGGCGGTAACAGGGAACCCATCCCTGCATAAACAGCAGCTTGCAAGTCTACAAATTAATAAGCTGTTGAGAATACTTCCTTTGGCTAATCCTGTGATAGGATGGCAGCATTTGCTCATTTGAGCGTAATGTGGCACTACAGATCTGCACTCCTAAGCAGAGCTGGAGGTTGGCATGTCAGTGTCACCCAGCAAACATTTGAATAACTAAAGAGACGCAGCTCATCACTGCATAGATCACTTGGAAACAAAAACCTGTCTTTTCTGCTTAGTCTATGCTATTGTCTAAATGACACTGATGAGTGAATTAAGTATCAAAGTAATGAAATATCCACTGATAATGCTAAATAATGTCCAAATTCAGCAAAGTGCTATAGCCAACCTCATCACTACTGAGTGTGCAGTTCCTGCAAGAAGTATTAATAAATATTGTGGGCTTTCTCCAAAGAGGCTTTTTCCATCCTAGTGGCATGACCATGTTTCCACAGCAATCTATGACCAAATTCTTTCTGTTAGCACTTCCACTCATCCTGTAATTTCACCTCAGCCTCCAGTGCAGAATTGCACCTCTAAGCCCTCCCAGGCTGTTCAATCCGTGTGACACGAGCTGGGGGCTGGCAAGACCTGGCAAGGGTTTTACCCTTTCACACACATGGAAGCAAGGGACAGGTTTTTCCTGAGACTGAGAAAGCCTGAGTGGAAGAACCAGCAGGAGCATAAAAGAAGCCGAGACAGCTCCAGAGGATCAGTCAAAGCAGCCAGCATACTGCATGCAGCAAGGAACATTTAAAAGGCTTTTGAGAAAATAGCTGCAGTTTCAGCTACCACATCAACTGAATAGCCCCCTACACAGCCCTAAAACACATGAAATAAAATACTTTTCTTACAATGTGCCAGGAAAAGAACTGAAACAACTATCAGAATGAGGGTGCACCTTCCTTAGCAATTTATTTTGTAGTTGTCAGTACTTTTCTGACACAAACCTCCTTCCTGTCTACTTTTGAAGTGCTTTAGTTTGTGCTTTGCCTGACCTCAGCTGGAGCTTCCCCAGAGAAACCCCTGTGGAAATGATACACCAGCAAACCTAACAATCAGGCAAAGACCATGACTGCAATATCCCATATCCCAGTTTGCAAAATCAGACTTTGAAATAAGATTACCAGCCTAGCCCTAGGTGGCACAAATGATCACTAGGGATGACAGGTCCTTGAACTGCGCTGCTTTGCTCTACAACAGCTCTTGTTGTGCTAAATTGCAGATACACCCCAGGAATGCTACAGGAAAATCTTCACAACAATTATTTGATGCTGCAGAAATTTCTCCTGAGGGCTGCTCTCAGACCTGTATCTCCAGCACATCCCTCCAGTATTGTCCTGGTATCCTGATCTCCTGCACTGACATTTCTGTTAAGCCTTTTAATGTTGAACTTCTGTTTCTGGGGAAGAGCATTTGACTTTGTCTGTCAAGCTAGAGAGTAAAGGGTCCAGGATTTTAAAAATGCATTTTGACTATAGATGTGGAAATCTGCATTACATGCCAATCTTGTTCTTCCACCAAGCACCCCCAGGAAGCTCTGCACTCTGGAACTGCTGTCCAGAGAAACACATCTTAGAGACAAATGTCTAAATCCAAGAGTTTCCAGAGGATGTCATGAGTTTGCTTTAGATTAAGGCAGATGGAGTAATAAAATGCATCTCTTCTGTCTGTCTCTCATAACCTTGCTTTCTACCCTCAGAATAAAGTAATTTTTTTTTCAATATTAATTTTCCCCCTGCACTCTCTGGTCTAAAACCAAATCAGATTTACAAAGACAAACTGATTCTTTTCTATGGCTTAAACCCCCTAAAATGTCATTTCTCCACCCACAATAAACTCTGCACATCTTAATACCTGCACCTAGATTTTCAAAGAAAAGAGAATATGTAATGTGTTAAAATTTAAACAAACAGCTCCTAAATTTAGAGATTATAAAATAATGTGTTTATTTTAAAATCAGTTTAAAGACAATAGGCAAAGCACATGTGCTTGTTTTGGCAGAAATGGATGAGAAAAGAGGAACTATATCCTTCACAAAAAGATGGGAGAAAAAAACTGATTGAAGAAAGCTCTGGGGTTCCTGATTTTTGCTTACTAAGAGAGGGAGTTTGGAAACATCAATTCTTCCCTTTCATTGTGCTTCCAGGAAGTGCAGCTCAGTTATTCCATTCACACTACAGCTCATTCACCTTTTCTCCTATCTGAAATTCAATATATTTACACATAATTATTTTTCCAATCAAAATGTTCAGGTAGTACTGCTAACTCTGAGTTCAGTCACATATCCGAAAAGAAAACAGGCCAGTATTTATGTACCTGTGTTTCTGCAGCACCTGTGACTCTTAATCAAAGACTAGACCCCTCCCTTGCACTATCTGGTGCAAACATCCCAAACCAGAGTGTGTTCATCCCCAAGGGTTTGCAATCTAAATGTCAGGGAGGAGACAGCAGGTGGGAAATACAGTGGAAAGCACAGGTGCACCCAGAAACTCTTCCTTAAGCCACAGAAAATGCGTCTGCAAGACATTTTCTGAGCAGCATGTAGCTTCTGGGAACAAAATTAGATTACTCCTTCCCGAGGCACAAGGAGGTGGCTCTTTCCTGCCAAACACTATTGTTCACCTTTCCTGAGGATAACCACCTGGAACTGTGATAATGGAAAGGTTGTATAGATACAGGCAGTAATAAACTGCTACAGAAAGGCATCACTTTGGGGCTAGAAATGCCCACCACACTTATAAATTGGCAGGTTTTTGCTATCACATGAGGATCCCCTGCCAATCTCACCCCCCAGCATCCTGCTGCTCCCTCTGAGCCCAGCTCTGGTCACAAGGCAAGGCAGGGAGTGGACAAGGGATGTTTAGGTTCAGGATGGTTTGTTAAGTCAGGGTAGAAATTACAGGAACTTGCATGACAGCATAAAGGAGCATTTTATGGTGTGTTGATTCTTGCATTGGAAAAGGTATTGATCATGGGCTGTGGAACAGGAAATCATGCTTTAAGTATCAAGTGCAATTTTCTTGCAGAAAATATGAAGAATTGTATATTAAAGCTATTTTCTTGAAGCCTTTTCTTGTTGCCTTTAAACTCTTCCACAGCATCAATTGCTATGCCAGGAATACAGTGAACTTTGTTTCTCTGAGCCCTCAACTGGAGCATTTGTCTTTTTCATTTTTCAGTCTACTTCCCAAATATTTCGCATGCTTAGCTGATGAAAAGCTTGTCAAAGGTGAATTTACAGAGAGCCTGATCAAATAAGCTTTCCAGATACACCTCACATGAAAAATGCCTTATTATAATAGCAGTAAGTAATGATTTCCACACAGGAAAGAAAGGCTCCCATGTTTTAAACATCTGAGCACAACTACTGTTCCACAGAAAGCAAACATTCTACTGTGCCTGAGCTTTTCTTCCTGATTAAAATGTAGCACCCCAAAGCAAATCCTTTGGATGCAGAAGTCACCAGGCACCTGTGAGTTGGTCTTCAGAGAAAAGTGTATCATTTTCTACATCATGTAAGCAGGAAAGTTGAGGTAAAAAATGGATAGATGAGAAAGTGAAGAACCAAACTCAACCTCTACCTATAGTTTAGAGTAAGGCAAATAGAATAACACTCCTTAAGATTGCTTCCTCATCATTCATTATAATAAAACCTCTTTTGAGGGGGAAATTATTCTAGCTTCTTTGAGCTATGACTGAGAATATGTAAGTGGCATCACTGCATTTCTTTCACGGCCCTGATTCTCAGGATAATCTATCTCTTTTTAAAGATTTAGTGTATGGAATAGTATTGGTAAGACTGTCTATAAATCTCAGAATAAATTGAAACACAAGCTTACAAACAACAATAAGTGATCAGACAGTCCCCTGACACTGCACAAAATCACATATGTTCCTTTTCAGAAATATTTCTTACCTATCAAAGCCACTTGCTTGTGCTTACCTATCTTCTTTAGAAACCCAGCTTTCTAACAGACATAAATCTTTCTCAGAATATAAATTTACAAGTAGTTATCTTGGTACCTATCATGCTTACTTACTTGCTACTTTCTTCCTTTCCTCCCACAGCTGTAACCAAGCACAAAAACCTTAACTAGGCAACTTATAGCCTCCCAAATCCCATAATACACTGGAACACAAGGCACAGAACCTGTATAAGTCTCCTTTCTTAAGCGCTTTCTCATTTTTAGTGGCAAAGTTATTTTTTAAAGGAAAGGTGTGTGCTAGTTTGGAGTTAAGATTAGAGTAAGTCTTGTAGATTCTTTTAAAATTCAACCCATCAGACTAGTAAGAAAGGAATGAGCTAAGGGATGGTGGAAAGCAAAAGGATGAATAACTCTTTAATTCAGCTGTAATACACTGAGAGATTAAAAGCTCAATCTTGATTTTAGAGTAACAAGTGGTTTTATAAGTAGGAATCAATGTGTTTTGAGAATCTTGTGGTTTAGGCTGGAACCTCCCTATATACTGGATACTACTGGGAGGTCTTTCCTAGCAGCAGTGTAATCTACAGTCTTACCTTTAGAACCTCCTCATGCTGCCTCCTAAAGTCCTAAGGTATTGCTGCAGAGAAAGTGGTCTGGGTTTCTCACAGTTTCCTATAAGGAGAATGTCAGTATTAGTAGTGAGGGTGCACCTGTAATGGTTTAAGAATTGGCATTTGTAGCTTAGAAAAGAGCGACAATGAAGTGTTCATCATCACTTACTTCTGCTGGAATTTCTTTTTAGGTTTGTTGTCTGGCAGTTTCCATTTGCAAAAGGAGCCCCAGGGGTCTTTGTCAGGAATTGCGCTCCCTGTGGAGGGGATAAGGATTGGTTTTCAAGCCCTAGCAGGTACATTTCTAGTACATGAGACAAAAGGTTTTGCAGAGCCCTTTTACTCTTGCTAATACCTAGTTGCACCTGGTAAAACCTTGGGAATCTTCATGTTATTTCCTGCATTAGTCATCTTCAAGGGTGTGAGGGGATACGCTGGAAGGGAGAGACTAGATAATACTCATTTTCTCTGTGTTTGAACCCAAGAGTTTCTGCAGCTCATCTTGTGTGTTTAGGTTTGGTAGATGTCCACATTATTCCCCATTTTCGTGACTCCTTCACAGCAAAAATTTCATGTGGGAGAGAAACATAATGATCCAAGAGACTACAATTTCTGTCACATACACACCAGTCAGTAGGGATGGATCACTTGTGACCAGGTTATTTGGAGGAACAGGAGGGTAGACCAACAAACAGAAACCCACAGCCTAATGTAACTGAAGTAAGCGATTTTTATAGACAGAAGGAAAAACTATACTTGTATCTTGCTTAGCAATAAGTCTAAACATCCTCAGAAGACACTCTTTGAGGACAGGAATTTTCTGTGGTCTGTGGAGGATTGGCCAGAAGGAATATAAAATACTGTACCTGCCTCCCGCATGTGGTGTAAAGCTTAATAAAGAGTTGCAAGATGATTGAAGACTCTGGCAGGAAAGGGGCTATTACAAATGTGGAGTGCTATTATCAATCTAATGTGCTAAAAGTATTAATTTCATTGCCTCTGATAAAGTGTTTTGTTAATGAGCTATTTCACAAATGTCTAAATGAATTCCATGAAAAATGATTTATGTCCATGTTTCCAAAGAAACAAACTCCCTCAAGGAGAAAGGTTCCTAAGTTCTACTGCTACTTTAACATGTCTTTTTACCTTCTGCCAAAGCAACCTAAAAAACAGCAGATATTAACAGAAATATGATTAACAAAACTAGCTAGGGATCAAGTTTCTTAATGCTACATCCCAGTGCACTCCTGTAGTTTGCTGTGTCCTGTAGTTTGCCATGTTTAACTCCTGATCAAGACCATTGCAGTAACTGTGAATACTGGCCAGCTTCAAAATACTACAAATGTGTTATTTATGTCATCAAATGTCTTTTATAAAATACAAGGCAAATCCTACAGAAAACCTCCATTATTTCCTTGTGTCTTCAAGGCAAAAATCTCCTCTTTTTTTAATAGAATATAACTTCCATTGATTTATAGTTCTGCAGATCATTCCTTGTGTGGTTATTTAACTCACTGCCCAAGAGAGAGCAGAGAAACTATTTGTTTTGACAAGTGTTTTTCACCTTTTGTGTTTCAGTCCCCCTCTTATGTTGTTTGGTGGTCTATGTACTACATGTGGTAAAACACTGCTTTCCAGAGTCCCTGGGAATCTGTCAACCCCATGAACAAAAGGTTTTTATGCTTTTAAACAGGTCCTGGCTGATTGTTCATTAAGTATTTTGGATGCTTCACGTTCTTTGACTGATACAGTGACTCTTCAAAACAGACTTGCTCAAAGTTGTTTTCTGTCTACCATAACCAAAGGTAATATTGGAGTAGTGTAGATGCCTTGACATTTGAACTGAAACATGACTTGGAAAATAGGAAGAGCATATTGGAGGTCTGGTATAAGAACGCAAGGAATGAAACAGTTTATTTTCATGCTGGAATAACTTTGCCACAAACAGGCAGCTGTTACTAATCCTTTGAATGGCTCGTTAACGCATGGTCCACTGAAATTAAAGAATAGCTTGTAAACATGTACAATTCTACATATTTTGTTCAAAAGTTAAGCCACTGTCAGTTGAGAAAAGAAGTATTTTGTTAATTGTGTGATAGATAAATACTTGCATTTCACAATGGGGAAGAATTAGGTGTTAATGACTTCTTAGGGTTAGAGCTATTTTAGAGAAAATGGTGGGAGTAATGCAAAAGGAGTAATATGTAAAAATTGAAAACCTGCTGCTTTGTGTTATGGTATGGTCATGAAATATGATGTGAGCAGTTTAACTCCTTTATGTGGGTTAATGCATTTTCTTGCACTTCTCAGCTGTGACGTCAGCCAAAGACTTTGACTTTCAGATATGGAAAAGAGTGGCATTAAAACTCATCATTAACCACCCACGAACAGAAGAGAATGGATTCCTTGATACAGCATATTTGTTTTCAGTGTTTCTGCTTTCAGGGGGAAAGTGTCATTCCTGTTCTTTTCCTGCTCGCTGCAAAGCTTCGTTTTAGATTTCTTGCAACAGGAGGGCTTGTGAGTCTGAGCTGCCTTGCCTGGACTTCAACACAGTACCTCTGTCTGGCAAAACAAAAAGTCAGGAAATACGTTTAACGAGTTTTTTTGTTTTGGGGAGAGGTGTTTCTTCCCTTTTTCTCTTATGACTTCTAAAAAGAATGTGGTTAAAGAAGCCACTTGCAGTGGATTCCATCTTGCAAGTGAAAGATGGCATGTTCCTGTAGCCATCATTTGGTAAAAGAACAAGGTGTCAGGGCTGTTCTTTTCTACATGCTGGATTACTGAGCACCTTGCAGACAAATGGAGTGTAGTCCAGAGGGGAATAGCAGTAAAATGACAAAGGACTTGGAAAATGGAAATTGCAAGGGTGATAAAGAGGATGGAACATCTAGCACTTAGGAGATATAACTGTCTATACATTCATAAAGGGATATGGGAGAGAAGAGAGACCAATTATTCTCTTGAGTCATCAAGGACAGAACAAGGCTAATAGATTTAGGGTGTTGCTGGGAAAATGTCAGTTATACATTAGGAAATACTTTGAGCAGAAGAAAAATTGGGACAATGTATGATGCTCTCAAGTGGAGTTTGGTTGGATTTCCGTCACTGAACCTCAAGTGTAAGGCTAGACATCAGGCTGGTGCAATGGATCTTTCTCTTAATGAATTTAATGGTTGGTGGGGTGTACCAACCCCTTTCCAAAGAAGAAAATTCAGAGGTGGTAATTGTTTACACAAATAGCAAAGCATGTAAATTATGGATTTTTTCCTATCAAAATCCAAAATTATTTGTATTTTTTCCATGAAAAACCTCATTCAATAAAATATCTTCCATTTTTTATGTAATGTTAAGAATTTGTTTACATGTTGAAATCCCACATAAATCTGACTTTCTTAAATTTATGTTCAAACGGAACATCTGCTTTGGTTATCTGGGTTTGATTCTTTACTGTGAGCTTTTTTAAAGTAGATCTGTGGTTTTTAGCCAGCCTCCAAATATATGTATTACACAGGGCTATTTCCACAATGGTTATTGTGGGAAGAATTTCAATAAGTGGACAGCATAGACTATTGCGATTGTAGAACCCATGCTATTGGTTTGTTGGCTGCATAAGTATTTCAGGAGAATTTTTGTCAAGGACAGTCTTTCTGCTTTTATTAGTAATTGCTCAAGCTCAACAGAAACTCAAAAAAATGCTAATGAGTTTAATGAATCAAAACTTTCATTGCCTGCCTGCTGCTACTTGTGTCATACTCCAGGGAAATTAAGGTGCTGACAGTGCTTGATGAACAGGGTAAAATCACAACCCTTTCAAGAAACCAGACTTAGAGCTGGAAATGGATTGAATGCCATAGGTTTCCTTGCTTAAGGGAGAGAGTAGTGGAGAGCCACCATGATGAAAAGGCACCATAAAAATTGCCAAAAGGGATCGATCTCTGTATATTATATAGTTCTATGAAATTCATAGGGTTGTTGGTCATAATTCCAGCACAATTTCAGCAAATCTGGAAATTTTCTGTTCTCCTAATTGTCATTGTGGGATCTACCCTCTGAACTGGTTATGGTTTCTCGTAGCAGATAGGAAAGTTCTGGATGTCTTTGAGCATCCTTGAGCTTGAGGATAACAACCTCCACGTTTTGAATTCAGATATTTCTTTCCAGAAATCATGTAACTTCCTACAGTGAGATAATCAGTTGGCCTTCTGGCTTTATTTACACTGTTACTTGCATCTCATTCTTTTTGGTACTTGGGTCCAGGGTGTATTGGTAAGTTTAAATTAAATACCTGTGGAAGTGTTTATTACAACAGCAATGAAAATACATTTGTGTGCTCTTTATGTTGTAGCAGAGGGCAACTTTAAGCACCAGTTTTACTAAATCTTTTTTTATTCAAGTTCTAAGTAGCTTATTTGGTCTTCTGATCTAAAGAGAGTAGCAGAGAATGTATGCTGTGATAATGATGAAAGGACTAATAAGATACCAAGGAAATCTTTCAGCAGTGTTATAAATAGATGAAAATGTGCAAGTGTTAAGATCCAAATTCAGATCTTTTTTCACATATAGGCAGGTTGCCACTTCTAGGATTTTTGCATGGGTTTCTAACTGCAGTGTTAGAATTGGTATTGTGAGTTTCTTAAGGAAGTGTGCTACATGCTGAATTTCAATTCCTAAAGTCATTCTCTAGAGCTTCAAATACACTGTGTACATTTCAACAAGGTATGTAAACATGAGTTTGTCTTTTCTCAGCAAGTGCTCCCTTTGTCACTTAAAAAAGTTAAAGAATTTGCTTCTCTGTTTCATTATTTCATTTGCCAGTCCCTGACCTTTGTAATCCAGTTGGAGCAGAGATTTTCTCTTTTCAACAGGAATGCAACAACACTTGAAATAAGAGGTCAAAACATGTGCTCACCTTCCTACCATGTGACAGTATGTTCAACTCTGATTTTCTCAGTAAGTTTAACATTCAGATGCAGTATTTTTTTGCATTCAGCTAAGACTCCTTGGCTTTATGCAGAGTACAGGAACACAAATCTACCCACAAAATCTACCACCCAAGTATTGCAGAGGACTGGGACTATATTTGCATTTAGGAGACGAATCAGGCACATTATTCTAGAATAGTCATAAAGCTGTCACAGCAATACCAACAATAAATGCAAAAAATTACTTCTCCTGTAAATCACCTCACTGCTGCTCCTTAGGAAGTCCTCTAGCCAGACTTTCATTCTACATGTAGGAACACAGTAAAACCTGGGGACTTGTCGATGTCACCCCCTCCAGATACTTTTTTTTTTTTTTTTTTTTTTTTTTTTTTTTTTTTATACTTGCTAAGACTAAACAGAAATGAAATTTTCTCACAAGTGACTCAGAAGAGTCCTGCTTTTTCAGCTGGGTAAAATAATTTTGAAGGTGAAAAATGAAGAGTCCCTATAAACAATACTTTTTTTTATATCATACCTTCTTCAAAATAATTGTTGAACGAAGACATAGTTTGTGGTCATTCCTGTGTTTTAGAAGATGACTGAGATTTGGAATAATGTTATGAGGAGGCATTGGATGAGGGAACTGGTACCACATTCAAGAGTTCCACTAAGATGTAACATTCAAGAAACATTTTTTCCCCTCTGAAATAGCATACATTGCCCTTATTGAGATTTTGAGAAAATACAATCAAAACTTAGATGTCAGAAATAGTGCTAAGATAGAGTTAAATCTGTCCCAAGAAAAAGGAAAAAAAAAAAAATCAAAAACTCAAACCCTAAAATACACAAAAAAACCCATGTAAATTTGTGGGTATAAGTCACCAGGAAGCAAAGAATGTTTTCAGTGCTATTCCTGATGAAAACCAAAGAAAAAGAATTTCCCAAAAACTTTATATCCAGTCACCTTGGCTGAAGGTTTAAGCTTTGGGGCACCAATGAAAACCAGAACATTACTCCAAATACTTCTTACTAGTAAGGTAAACTCCAAAGGGGAGAAGTAGTCATTTACTGATTCCATAAAATGCTTCTAATTAACTTTCATGGAGGTCTAGATTTTTGCCTGTGGGTTAAGCATTTCTTTCTAATTTGTTTTCCCATGCAGGATGTAGGAGAAATGTAGGACTTAGAGATTTGTAGGATTTAGAGACAAGAGCTGGCTGACTTTTCTCACATCTCAGTTCAGGTCTTGGATAGGGCAATCACCAAGAGCAATTTCTGAGCCTCTGTTGGAAATGCATCCAAAAATATATATAGAGGTAAAACTTGTTCTGGACTTACCAAAACTTCCCTGCTGTGATTGGAGTATCACTTGAAAACCTAGCTCATTAAATCGTTTGAAATGTGAATGCTTTGGAATCCCAGCTTCTTAGCCTGATCTTTAAAGGGTGCTGTGCATTTTTTGACCAGAAAACAGATATTTTGAGAGGAAACCTGATTTAAAAAATGACACCTTTTATATGAAAGGGGTGTGTTCATAAAAAGAAAAGAGGGGCAAAAAGTTTCTCCCTTCACCAAGCATTTTCACATAGGCAGAAAGCCATCAACAACCTTTCTGAAAGTCCAGTGTCTCTTCAGCCACTGAATTTGACCTACATGGAGAAGAGCAGAAAATTCTTGACTAATGCTTGATACAAACCTGACAAATTCCAGGAATATTCTCTCTGTACCAAAATATGCCCTAATCTTATTCTTTTTCTGGCAGTTATTAATGAGTATGTACATATACATGGATAAAGTATTGATGAGATACACTAATCTCAGAAGAAATAAGAGAAAATTTGCAGGATGGATTCATTTATAAGTCTATCAGCAGTGCACATTTGTCATTGGTACATATCTAATAAACCGTGTATGGATGACACATTGATAACTCACTCCCAACAAGGTTTTTGCAATGGTGGCAAATGCTTTAACTCAGTCCCATTGTACCTTTCAGAATTTACAGCTGAGTGGATCTAACATGGGAAGCTCTCAGTATACAGCCTAAGTAATAAATAGAAGCTGGCTTTTTCTTTGGTATAAATACAACAGTGCAGATTTTGTAGCTATATTCTGCACAGACAGCATGTTCACAAATTGGTGTGTGCCAAGTATATCCAAATCTTATTCTGTATTATCTCCTGCTGCACAGTGTAAATAAAGCACTTAGCAGACATGCCTCTCATAGAAGACAAAACACAAACACAGTTAAAGATCTGATCAAAGTCTGAGCTACTCATGTACAATCAGGTGTCAACTCTTCAAACTGCAGGATCCAGAGGAAACACTTCCTACCCCTTCAGAAAAACCTCCCTGACTTCTACAGAGAACTGCAGCATGTGTTACATAATGTGTTATATCACCCTCTAACCTTGTAGGTGCCTTTTTTAGTTAAAATCTCATTATGGGATCCATTTGCTGAGAGCTAATGCTGTTTGATTGTGTACTTCTGCATAGTTTGTGAAGGCATCCAATTCATGGCTCACATTTACTTTTGTCACAAGTTCTATTTTATAATGCTGAATTCTAGATCAGAAAAGTCAGATTGTGTTTAGAAGACATAGGAAATCTGAAATTTTTTTTTGCCTTAGACTTTTCCTATTTCGTTTGTGCAATCTATGTTTTGCAGTTCATTGGAGGCCTATTTCAGAACCGGCTATCTATGACCAAAATTGGAGCACCAGTTTTCCTGCTCACATGGTTGGGAGTAAAGATTGCTCTAAGTGTAATATAATTAATCACTCCTCATTTAATATAAAAAAAAAAAAAAAAAAAAAAAAAAAAAAAAGCCCATTAACTCTGACTGAACCTAGATATGCCCCCATAAACTTTAATACTTAGGCTGTCATGCCTTGAAGATGGGCTTAGGACAACTTCTGAACTTCAGTGGAAGACAATAGGAAGACTCATCCTGTTACTATTGAACTTTGATCAAGTTCCTGGTGTTCATATTTGACAAATATGAATTTGTTCTTGCATAGAGTCCTCAAAATGATTCCTGGAGTACCATCAGTTACTTTGAAAAGGTACATGTAATTATTAAAAAATGTCCTCGAAAGAAAAAAAAGGCATTTTCACAGCATAGCATGCAGGAGTGTTTTTAGTCTTACCAACAAACAGAAAGACAAGTGCTTTCTTTTCTCATACTACTTACCTCGTAGGAGGGAGAAAAGAGTGAAGGGTGAGTGTTTGGGTGATCTTGTACTCATTCTGCTTCTCAAAGGGTTTTAATGTATCACTTCCATCTCTGATCAAGGGGGATTATTAGGATTTCTTATCAGTGGATGTGCAGTTCTAAACCAATACTCACAAGCATGTGAACACGGAATAAAATTCACCTTCAAAGCCCTAAAGGAGATGCAAGAGAAGGTGCATTTACATTTTAAATTTTCATTCTAAATCCAATGCAGGGTCCCTGAAGGAGTGAGGGCTATTTAAAAATTCATGTGAAGTTTTGGATCTGAAATCCTAGCATATTTCCTGTTGAGGAACTGCATGCATCACAAAATGCCATCATCACTTACCATTTTTATTATGCAGATCATTCTCTTGAAATATGGCAGTAGATGATTTCTGCCTCACGGACTGTGCAGGACTTAGACCATGTTGAATGACAGTGGTTTGTGCAGAACCTTGCACTGCTACTCTTCTTACAGCATTGATTTAGGGGATGAAGGCAGGGCCCTTTTTTTTTTCTATTAAAGATGACAATCAACACTTCCAGAGAACTTAAATTAATACAGAAATAAAAAAAAAGTTCAGATGAGTTTGCAGCACAGTTACACATCAAAGTTCTACCAATGCATTATGCATTTCTCTACTCTTTTGAATCATCCTTCCATGCCTTCCCCCATATTCCTAAACAGAAATAGCTCCTTTCATCATGCTATTGCATAAATAGAAGCAGGACTAACATTGGTGAAACTGTTACATTAATTTCTGTATAAAGGCCACTTTGCTTTGCGGAAAAGGAAATGGTCACCACACACAGACTGCTCTGAATCCTGGATTCTGTACTGCAAGCCATTAATTTGTAGATCATATTCAAAATAAACATGAACCTGCAATAGCAGTAGCACTATATGTGTCAGCCAATTTATTTTTTAAAACAATTGATTTGATACTAAATTTACGCTGTGATAACAAAGCTTTTTCAGCAATTAAGTTACAGACAGACTTAATTATTAAATGTTAGCCTGATTATCATGATTTGGAGTTTAAAAAAAATGGCTTAATCAGATGGCAGTTCTGCAAAGAAAGCTTTTCAGCTAGAGCCCTTAAACCCAGGGATGGTATCTAGAACATGAATTTAGAGTGATGTTCTAGAGTGGTGTTCTTATTATTTTTTGAAAGAACCATCAGCTGATCCATTACTGTACCCTGTCCACATCTCCATTCTTAGAGCAGGAATAATTGGTTATCTTTGCAGAGATATTTGTCTACCTGTGTGAAACACCTTCCAGACAGAGACTCCACAGTCCCTCTGCATGGCTGTCCCTGAACTACAGCAGTTCTTTAGCCAAATTTTTTTTCATGTTTAAGCTGAACATCTCTGGCTGCATCAATTGATAGTATAAATTTCTGTAACTCCTCATCTTCTGTTTCATACAGCAAAACTGAAGCATATTCAGTCTCAACCTTGGTGCAGAGTATGTTTAAAGATATTTAAGAAGTTATATGATTGTTGATTTTGGTGTAGGTGGTACATTTAGATGAAACATCCAACACTAAAGCCCTGAATTTGGATTCCTCAGATGTATTGTTCATTTCCTGTGTAGCCTTGGGCAAGGCCCTTTACCTTTAAAGTGTCTGATTTCTTATCAAAAAGGCACAAAGCTTTTATTGTAGTAGCTGCTCTGTTTAGTGAGGGAAGATCACAAAATATTCAGACAGACAGTAGTTCATCCTTCTTTAAATCTCACCACATCAGTTCTTGTAGCTCACCATTGTGAAGCGCTCAGAAGCCGTGCTCGAGTCTTTTCTCCCTTTCCCTTCCTACACTTTTTTTTTACTGATATTTACATTGTAACACAACAAGGGTATTGAAACTTACAGTCAGTTCAAGACGAAATCCCTGTCTGCTTGATCAGCAATTACCTTGTTTTCAGAAGTTCTACATTAGTTTGAAATGTTATTTGAGGTTCAGTGTCTTTCAGATTAAATTGACATTTAAAAAAAGGAGAAATACTCATTCTCTGCTAACCTTTGGAAATAACACTGGGTTCAGTCAGTACTATCTGCCGCCCTGCTACTTGTTTCTTATCATTTTCTACAGTGCCCAGGCTATTATTTTCTTTAACCTCTGATATGTGTTGTTGAGCTGGTCTGGGTGCCAAACACCAGAAGCACTTTGGTAAAAGAGCAGTGGTGACCCACAATACATTTGATCTCATTTCTTGACATTTCTGTCATCATTATTTGACTGCATGAAAATGGTAAAAAAACCCACTAAACTCTCAGCCCCTGTGAACCTGAAGCCCTTCAAACAGAAATAGCCTGTACACTACAGCCAGAGAGACTGCAAAGGACATTTATCCCAGGATCCTGCATAAATGCCAACCAGTTAATTGAATGTTCCCTTCCTTGCTTCCCTGCAGTTTGATTTTTCTTCCCTCCCTCAAGTTTAGCTGGGTGAAGTTTTACCTCTCTTTCAACTGTTCTTTCTTTTTAGTCTGATTTGATTCATCCAGTTTCTGCCCAGAAAAAAAACCTTTTGCCAGTTCAGACTATTCTCTAATCAGATTTTAGGTTGCTCCACAAGTCTTGTTCTTCAGTGAAGAACAGCTTGACCCTCAATCCAGACAAGATGAATGTTTGAGGGGAAATGTTTCTCTCTGCACTGAGGGTGCACACTCTGTGTGAAGAGGGATAAAAGCCTCCATAACATCTCAGTTCCCCTAATTACAAGTCCCCTAAACACCGTTGTTTCCCCACTACCTGAAAACATCTTCCCACCCTTATCATTAGATGTAAAGATCTGAATTAAATTTCTTTCAGAGTGTTTGTCTTCCACTGGAGGGAACAATAAAGTGAACCATTATCTGAAAATGCCTGTGAAGAAAAAAAACAGTTAAGTAGAGAAGTCAGTTCCTGATGTTATTACATCCTGTTTTTACAGGACCAGAATCACAGCAAGTTACCAAGTTCCATCTGCAGTCTCTTCTTTCTGTTTTTGATGTCTAATACTGAGTGATCAGCCTTCAGTGGGTTTTTCTTTTTTTTTGTTTTATTGAACCACTACAACCACTACTGTCCTGAGGGACAAGACAGTTCTAAAGTCCAAGGATTAAGCTCACTAGGAATGCGGGTAAATCTCTCATGCAATTCAAAGACCTCTTATTGCCAGCCCTCTACTTACTAAATTTAATTTTTTTTTGCCAAAAAGTAACCTGTCTCAGTTCAAGTACTGACCCTGTAAACGGAGAGGGGCTAAAGTATCTTTAAAATCCATTAGGATTCTACAAATGTCCTGTGATCTCGTTGTCGTCACAATAATACCAGGGAGACGTTTCATTTAAAACCACTGATATGGGCCTGTAAGTACCTTGGAACAGAGAGTCCAAAGGCAGTAGGAACTGGGATGTGTCAGATGCCGTTTTCTGTCGGGGTGCAATGTCAGCAACACTGTTGGCCAAATGCCTGAGCTCACAATACATTTTCCATCAAGCCGCCGCTGTAAATTGTGACTTTCATGTGCTCTGGCAACTTCATCTGGAAGGATCTAATTTTTTTAATAACTGCATTTTGACCAGATATTAATGAGTTTCATTTCCTGCTGGTGTTAAACCACCACAGTAGCCTAAAAAATTTCTCATACTTACCTCTCCATAATCTCGACAACTAGAAGGCATTTTGAAATGCAAATACTGGCCAGTTGGTGCATTCTCTTTGGCTCAGTTCATTGAAATCAGGAAATAAACCCAGGTTACTCTGTGGTTGAGAATTAAAAACTCAGGTTTTTCTTCTCCTTGGAGTACAATTTGTTATCTTGTTGCTGTGCAGCAAGTGACAACTTGATATAGGAAGGCTAGTTTTTTACATTTTGTTTTGATCTTTTTATCATAATTAGTTTGCTTAATTTTTCCCTTACCCTGGAATAAAATACACAAATACAAAGGAGAACTCCCCACATAGGTAAGTATATGTCTTCGAGTGGTTGCCTCGTAGTCACACCTGAGTGCTGGAAGGGTCGAACCTGAGCTCGTGGTCCCTGTGAGCAGTGTAAAATACAGGAGATGGCTCAGTAGAGAGGGGATTTCAGTGTTTTGCTGTGTCTGACTGAAAATATTTGACAACTGGCAGCCAGACCTGCTTTACAAGTTTACAATTAAGACAAGTTTACAATTTAAGACCTCTTAATGCTTTATAAGTTTACAAATATGAAATAAGTAACACTTTCTAGCTGTATCTTTTCCTGTACGAGATCATTTGGATAACACAGCTTTGAAGCAGTAAAAGCAACAGCAACAAAAACAACACTGTAATTTGAGTTAAGTCTATTATATTACTTTTTTGGTCTTTAAGATCTTGAGTTACCCCAGGAAACCTTGCCAGGCTAAATATTTACTTTCACAGACTCTTTTCTAATTAGCTATTTTCACTCTTTCTGACATTTTCTATGGAAATTATTAAATTCATTAATCAGAGTTTGAACACTTTTTTTTTTACACTCACATTACTAATAGAGGCATAGATATATTTAGTTAATGTCCTATTATTTTTTTAAAATGATTAATCTGTAAGCAGAGAATATCTTAATTCGCCAAGTTCTTCCTAAAAAAGGCTGGGGAGTTTCAGGGAAGAACAGATTCAAATTAAGACACCCCAGTATGGAATATAAAGGGACCAAAAGGCTAGCAGGGTATGAGCAAGAGAAAAACTGGTCAAGGGGAGAAAGGAAACCTATATCATGTAATGTCAATTACTGCACTTCACACTGACTTTTACCCAATTATTTTTATCTTCAGCTTAGCTTGCATGGGTACTCACAGAATGGCACATGGCCTGGATCAGAGAGAATTTTAAGGGTCACTATCCATCCCAGTATGTTCATTCCTGTCTTTGAAACGGCCCACAAGGTGGAGAACATTAAGACATCTCTAATGCTATCAGCTAACCTGTAGCAGGACCTGCTAATTAATTTTGGATATTAGCTCAGGAACATGAAGGCCCCAAGTATTGCTTTGTAAGAGGCAGGCAAATCACGGGGCCTTACAGCAATTGCATATTCCTGGATCCAAGCTCTCCTCAATATTATTTTACACATGTATTTTTGAAATGCAGCCTGAGGGAAAAAAATTTCCACACACTCACATGATCCCCATGTTCAATAAATCCACCTCAGTTCAAGCTCCTGTTCATGGCCTGTGGCACTGCTGGTGCAGAAAGCTGAGGCTTCCTTCTCCAGCTTCCCATGGCCACAGCCCTCTGCAGGACCCTCGTTCCGATGGCCCAGTAAAGGGCATCGATGGCGAGGCAGGCTGTGCATCCTCTCCTTCCCGTGCTGAGCTCACAGAAAAGCGCACCTTTCTTTCCACCAGTGATCCAGTGCTCCCAGGCTGGTATCAAACTGCTGGCCATCAAACCATGGCTGGTATCAAACTGCTGGCCATCAAACCATGGCTGGTATCAAACTGCTGGCCATCAAACCATGGCTGGTATTAAACTGCTGGCCATCAAACCATGGCTGGAATAAAACTGTCTCTCTCTCCCCAGGTGCTTGGCAGGCCTGTGACCTGCCCCAGTGTGAGCATCCCCTACGAACAGGACAGAGAACTCAGCTCCCTGCAGGTGTCTCCAGCTCCTGGTCACACCCTGTCCATGACATCGCTGCCACAATGTGATTTACACTCCTACAGGAAGCATCATCCTGTATTGACAATGCAGCCCTTTGCATCCATTTATCTTTTAAAATAAGATTCTGGGGTATCGATACAGTGAGTCCTCTCTATTTCCGCTGGTGTTGCTGAATCTTTGAGCCCATCAAAGGTATTTCAAAAAGCTTTTAGGGAGATGGCCCTCACAGTAGAAGACTCCACCACTTGTGAAAAGAAGCAACCAGCTGACACTGATTATGCTTCAATGTACTGAGGTTTGTTTGTTGGTTTGGGTTTTGGGGTTTGGTTTTTTTTTTTTTTTTTGCATATGTCTTTGTTTAAAACACATGAAATATTGGAGATTTTCCTCAGAAAGTGTAGGTTCAGCCCACAGCACTGAAGATTTGTGACCTCGGACACGAGGCCTGGAAGAGGCTTTGTTGTGATATAGATAACTACTGTTTCTGCTGCAAAGTGGATCCAAGGAAAGAACAGAGAATCAGACAGCCGATGTTGAACAGGATAGCTGGCAAGAAATTGCATCCTTCTGTTTCCCTAAGGGACTTTGTTTGACTTAAATGGAACATCCTCTGCCTTAAAACTGAAGTATATTTCAGGAGGAGTTTGAAAATCAAACTTTCTAAACACTGTCAGTAAGCTGCTTAATACGTTAATTGGGCCCTGAATATAATCCCAAGTGGAAAAATAGTTTGTGATTATTTTAGTAGACTGTTATTCTGCTCCATCTCCAAACACAGCAGACATTTACACAGAAATGAATGGTATAGGATATTCTTAGTCTCATATTGTTCCCATAGTAATAATGACATCCCATTCCATTAGGATGTGCCTAGCATTACTTATGAGCTAATAATTTCCTAGCAATAATTCAAACCACATCCTTCATTATCCAGAGGTGTTCTGACAACAATAAACTGCTCATTTTTTAAAGCAAACCAAGTCAGAATTGCTATCAGAATTTTATGGAAGATATCCATCTACTGCTGCTAAGTGAAGCAGTCATGTGGAAGGAAGCTAGCCAAGTGAATTAAGACATCCCTGCCTTTGGAATTTGCTAGGAGGGTGGTGAGATACAGTAATTACTGTGGCAATATTATATTGTGCAAGAGATAGGAAAATGAGGGAAGTGTTAAAGGTGGTGTTTATTTTTTGATCCTGTCATAAAAGTAATTGACTTTAATTATCATAATAAATGTTCTAGCTGGTTCAGATAATTACATTCAGTGCCTTCCATATAGTCTAAATTTATGAGGGTGTTTGGGTCAGCACAGCTTACAGCTATACATGAAAAGTGGATTCTGCTGAGAGTGCTCTCTTAGAGGTGTTGCCTTCTGAAAATATTCTCCCGTTTTAAGTAAAACATACCTTGAACTCATTGCAATTGCACCACAGGAAACAAAGATGTTTCTGCTCTCTATATATCCTGCACAGGACTATGTGGGCTGCAGATGTAACTTAACTAGGCTCAGAGCACTCAATGCATGAGAACATAATGTATTTCTTTGTTGCTCAAAAAGTTGTGGTGAGTCGCAATGAAGTTTTTCTTCAGCCTGCTTTATGCACAGGCAGCCAGATGAAAAGGATCCAAAGAGGACAGGCATGGTCAGGACATGCCATTCCTAAGGCTTGAAAGCCAAGATTTTATAAATGTTGTTTTAATATCTATTTTACTTGCTGGTACATATGAAAGTTGAAGAGTTTTCACAGTTCTTTTAAAGCTGCATAGAGTCTGTACATTCAGGTGATATTGTTAAAACCATGCCACAAGAACTCTGCAGTCTCAGCTTCACTGACTTCAGTCAGAGCAGAGCAGAGTGGAGCAATCCCCTCCCTGGCCCAACTGGTGATGACTGATGAACATAGAATTTCATAAAATTGTTAAACCCAGAGCAATATTACAGTGGGGTATAAATGCCTTGTTTTTTAATAAAAAAATTCTTCTTTTATGTATAATAAACTCCAGTAACCACATTATTTTCTCCATCCAGTCCTCAATTTGTCAGTCAAAGAGGCTGGTTGCAAGTGGAGATTTAAGTGCTCTGCCTCACAAAGAACGTAGAAGCTGGGTGCTGTCTATTTGCTACGCTGTCTTGTGACATATGTAAGGTGTCACATATTGCAATAATAGCAGTTGATCTACTACCAGAAAAAACAAACTAGCTAAGAATGAATAGAAGATTTATATATTACTTAAAACAGTATGGAAGTGTGTGTAGCTCTCAGGATGTTGGATTAGCATCTAATCTGGAAGGTATGACTGGATTTACTGAAGTGCTGAACAATTTCCTGAAATCATTGTGCTTTCTCTGTACCTTAGACCAAATAACCTGATATCAGACTTCAGGATGTTAAATCAGCATTAGCAGTGAGGAAAGTTTTTCCTGTGATGGAGATAAAAAACCCTTTTGCTACATATTGCCTTGGCACATCCTACATAACGGGGTAGAATGACCTGATTGGACTGTGTCAAGGGGTTCAAATTCAGCAATAATGAACAATTTAGAATAACATATTTACTTAATCTCTGGATTTAGGATGCAGAAAATATGCTTTTCTGAAATACCACCCATCATCTATTTCTTTCAAGAAGTGAATATTCAATATGATCCATTTCAAGACAACCAAAATTATTCATTGATTTGTGCAGAATTTAGAACAGCTTCAGTCCATGTTAGTATATTTCTCATTCATATTTTCATGGTTTTTAAAATAAAAATTTAAATTACTTTGAAATTTATCTTTGTTTAGAAATCACCATGCCTTTTTGAAAGCATCGTCATTCCCTATTAAAATTACAATGTGCCTAATAGAGTTTGTTAGACTTAAATAATTAACATAACTGTTAAAAACCCCAACGTTTTTATTTTAGTTTTAAATTAGCACAAAATTGATTCATCTAGGTGGAGCAAGACAGTAAAAAGACTACTGAGTGATCAGAAAACCCTATACTAAATTTTAATTTTATTTATTTGTGAACGGTTCACATGACATTATCACCATTGCAGTAGGAAATGGAGATACAGTTTGTAAATATGGAGTCTTCCTTTACATGCTCCAACTCTTTAGTTTAAATGCCTCCTGTGCTGGTGTGAGCTGAACTTTGGAGATATTCAGGTTTCAAATTAAAGCCGTTGGATTATTTTGTTTTGGGAAAGATAGACATCATTGAAAATGGATCTGGGAAAATGATTTCCAGGGAAAAAAGATCTAGGGAACATCTGTTCAACATCCAATCTGAAACAAGCTGAGAGAAAAATAAGCATATTCTATCATTTATCCCTTCATCCACATTGTCACCGGTGACTTTCCATTTTAGCTGACTTGTACTTCACAAAGGACTTGGACTTGAAGTTCCTGGTGGGTCCCTTCCAACTCAGCATATTCTGTGATTCTGTAAAACAGACTATAAAGTTATAAACACAACTCAATTTTTGCTAAATTTGTGCTGTAGCCTGTAGCATGACCAGATCAGAGCTGACAAGAAGTGGCAGGATTTTGTCTGAAAGGTGAGAGATAAAAGAACAAATCAGATGGGAGGCAAAACTTCATGTACCATCTTCATTCATCAGGCAGCTGAAGAAGAGAACTAAGATGGAAAGACACTTTTCAAAGAGTGGAGGAGATTCTTCCCCCATTGTATAGGCTGCATTGGGCAGATATTGTCCTATGTAAGAATTTTTAGTAAATTTGGATGATCCCTTTGGAGAATTAATATGTCATCCCCAGTGTCTCTCTCTGAGATAGTAGGAACAAGCTTGATCGTATGTCAAATCAGATTCCCGTTCCCCCTTCATTACCAGGCAGGAAGAGCAGCCTTTAACCCCTCCATGCTCACAGCTATTCCCCTCATTTAGAACTTGCAGAGGACTGAGATATATGTATGCCTCTTCAGAAAAGTTCATCTCCACTGTTAATAACAGCCCTTGCTTTGAAATTTAAGTAAAAGCACAATTCCTCATGAGGCTCAGGCTTCGTATTCTTTCCATGGTCTGAATTACATTACTACCTGATAATACACAAAAGTGGGAAGAACTTAACAAGGGAGCCAGGAAGGGGCAGAATATAAGAGAAGAGAGGTGTTTCACAGCCTCTTTAAAGTTTAACAAAAGTTTGTCTCTGGCTCTATTCTCCTCTGTGAGATTTTTGCATAACAAGCTTTAGGAGCCGCCTCATTATCTCACATGGCAGCCAGGGCCAGCCATCTCCACCTGGGCATTTGAATGGATCTGAAGCAAGGTGATACCTTTAAAATGATGCCATGTGATCAGTGGCCTTAGTAAAGGCAAGAAAACTGGGAATTTTCTTGGTGCCTCACTGACTGTGTTTTTAGGATTACAATCTCTCTTCCATTAAGATTGATAGGGTGATTAGCATAATTAAGTCAGCTGGCCTTGGAGCTTTCCTTTGCAAAGTCACAATTAATGATGTTGTGTTCATCCTTTCCTGTCTTCTCAGAGACATCTATTTTACATCAAATGGAAAGGCAATTTTTTACCCCAGAGCAATTTGGCTTTGCCTCAAGCTCTTCACAGTTTTGTCTCAGGACTCTGTAATAATATCAGGGTAACCTGAGATGGAAAAGAACAAATACATAATCTGGACCCAGTGCACAGCTAGAGGCAATGCATAATTGTTTTAGACAACAGAATTCTCTATAGCTCCTACCCGGGTTGGTTTCAAAATTGACCTTTTATTTGAAGAATCATCACACAGTCCTCTGACATGCTGGAAACTGAGCTTACAATGTCTTTCACTTTTTATTCCTATTTTTCTGTCATTTCTTAACAAGTATAAAAGAAGAAATATAATGTTGGTTTCCATATGTCATGCTGATTCTTCTTGAAATAAGGACAGCAATATCATTTCCCCTGAAATGAAGATTTTTTAAATTTGTTTTTATTTTTTTCCAGAGGTGCTTTCTTTGCTGTATCCAAGCAAGATGCTTGCTTTGATCCCCAGTTCAAAATGCCGGTGCAGACTCACGTTGGAGAAATGGCATCTTAGGTGTTACAGAAAGATCACAACCTCCTTGAGATCTTACAAGTGTTCTGTAAGGGAGCAGGAAATTGGACCTATGTTTCCAACAACCAAGAGGGCACGTTTGACTGTTGGATCACACTTTGCCTCTGAGATGATAAATATTGGAAAAGCAATGTGTCTCAAGATGCACATAAGCCAGAAATCTTTTATCACTTACAGTACAGGACAGATAAAAGAATCCTCAACCTTTCTCTTCCCTTGCTGTTGAAGAGGTTCAGCCTCTTCAACCTTTCTCTTACTTTGCTGTGTCTTCCTGATAGGACAAAACAGTAACATCAACGAAGCTATTGGAAGAGTGAGGAGCCACAGGTAGTTTAACAGGTGTTATTTAATGCTGATTCTTTATAAATCTGTGCCATTTATAATATGTTTTGTTATGAGTGTATTAGAAATTCAATTAGTATTTGTTCCTAATGTTTCTATGTCATAATTGTTTAACCTTATTACTGAAGTACAATCACTTATTAAAACCTTGCTCAGTCATTTGTCAGCTCTTTATGAACAATTTATAAATGGAACCTGACTGCAAACTGACCTCTCTCATGTTCAATAATATTGCTCCTCTGACTCTTAGGTGGATCCCTCTGCCCTGCAGACTGACAGCCTATGATCTGATCGCTAAAAATAGCCCCACTCTTATATCTTCTTTCTGCAGGCCTAGCCCTATATGACCAGGTTTGAGCAGTAGGGAGCTCTCAGGAGCAGAGCAGGGAAGAGAAGCCCACTGATATTTTACAGGGCAAGCACAAGACACAGCTGGGCTCTTTGAGCTTTTCTTACCAAAGGGTGTTCTGGGATTAACAGGGAGCAAGTTCACTTCTTGTGTGGGTACAACTTGACAGACAAAATTCTGTCTTTCTCTCTTTGCATGCAACAGAAATAAGATCACATTTTTGTGAAGCTTGGTGTATCCTTTCTGCCTCCTAAAAATTGTCCTCTGGCCATTAGAGACCTCAGGCACTGCCTGTGTACAACTTTCCCCTCCTGTGCAATCATTTTCAGCACAGTTCTGAACAGATCAAAGCTCAGAGTCTCTTACCTAAGTAGATTTTGCCCCTCAGCCTGGGCAGGACCATCAACAGCCATTGATGGCTATTGTCAAAGGTTTTGAAGATCATGAGCAAATTTTTCTCTTCCTTTAGGATGTGAATATTGGTTGTGATGAGGAAACAGATCCTTTACATCCCAGTGTAACCATCACATAGGGCTATTACCTGAGGATATGAGCTCATACCACCAGTACATTGGTACTGACTGTAAGGTGTAAATGTTAACATGGAATACAAGGTTAAAAGAATTATAGAAATAATAGTGTAAAGAGAGAAAAGATAGAAGTTGTCTATTAAAGGTGTTGCCAAAATAATATGGGATGAGTAAAAAGTAAAAATGGATTAAAACCAGCAAATAAGGAAGGCTGAGATTATAGGGCTGGGCTCTCACAGAAGCAGAGTGAAAAGTTTCTAGGGAGCAGACTGTTTAGGGACTCAGTCTTCATAAAGCATGTGTCCTGAAGGTGTGGGAAATCTCAATCAACACTTTTGAAGGTGAATATGTGTTAGGTATTTGTGATGTGACTGCCACACAGTTTAGGGCATACACTGGTAGGTATGGAACATATTTGGGTCAGAATTTCTATTTAGCTCTTTTCTTGGGGAAATTAGTTTGGATGCATGGAGTCAGTGATGCGAATCAAGACAGTGGAGACCAGTGAATTCATATTACACATATATACGTCCACATGCATAGAGTGTATAAGTAAGGATACAGATATAAATGTAAATATGAATGCATATATAAATATATGTAAAAGTATATTGGGTTTTTTCCCTAGCCAAATTGCTAGTAAAAATATAAAGTTTCTACTTTAAAGGTTTAGAATCATCTCCTCAATTATTTTGGATGTCAAGTACATTTAATTAAACTCATGCTTAGAGCCAGAAATGCACATGAACCAGAACAGAGGGAGGTAATGGGAGAAGTTGCAAAATTACTTGGCTTATCCAAGAAGCCATTAGTTGGCTTAAGAGACCTGAGAGATGATAGGATTTAATCAAGTCCTAATTGTCTTGAATTTGAGGGTTATAAAGGATGGTGAAGGCCTCTGTATAGATTGGAAAAGTGAAGTCAAATGTTTTATCTATCTATCATTAAGAGAGAAGAGATTGGAGTTGATTGCTAGGAATTATAGGAGAGCTGGCAGTCAATATTGCTTTCATTCCAAACTTATATTGATGTCTTGACTTCTGGGATGTTGGGGTCATTGCAATTGGGTTTTTTGGCTAAGCAAGAACAAAATCATATAATGATCAGCATGTGAATGAAAAATAGAATAAAAGAAGTCCATGGTGAGGAGAGTATGGCAGACGGAATCCAGTAAGGAGAGGGTGAAATGAAATAATAAAAAGATGAAATGCACGCCCAGCAAGCTAAACTTCCTCTGAAATGCCAGTACCTTTATGAAACTTCAGTGTAGAAAAAAAAAGAGGCTGAGTTCAGCCAGAGAGCTGTCAGGAAAGGTTTTTATTACAACACAAGACTTTTTTAAGCTAGAGTAAGAATTAGATTGACATTCTGCTTGTTACTACATAAGAAATACCAACAGTTTTTATGGCAGAATATGGGACAGACAGGTACAAGAGATTTTTCCCATTGAGTTGGTTTCTGAGCAAGAAAGGCAGGCTTTCTGGGCTGTCTTAACCCTTCTAAATTATGATAATTCCTTACTCTGGTTATAAAATTTCTAATTCTAATACATAGCATACAACATATAATTCTCTTTCCCTCTTCCAGGTTTAAATACAAATAAGCACTAAAGGTAAGCATGATGTTTCTTGCCCAGATTGCACACTGACAGGAATGGAGACAGGTAAATTTATTCCACCTCAATATCCAGATTATGAAAAATCTGAAAGTGTCTCCAGCTGTTTTTTGTGGTATACTTCACTTGCACATTCTCCATGATGGCAGTGTGCATGTATACAGCCCCTAGCACCAACAATTCCTCTTGGTTTTTTAATACAAATCCTTCGAAAACTGATCTAATAAGAAATAAAGGGCCAAACAATACTTTCTGGATCCTCAAAGTGTGCTGTGATGGTGAAAAATGCCCAGATAGTGTGGTCTTTTTAGCTGATAGACAGGATTTCTCCTGATAGAGGAGAATTTTATTCTTTTCTCCTCTTTGGATGAATGTTGGTGGATTTTTAGAATGATGAGAAATGAATTTAAACATAAAGGGATGGAGCCAGGTTGAGTTTCTCAGCCAGACTTTTCAACCTGGGAGTACTAGAGCATCTGGAATTGCAAAAGTTGAAGCATCTGAAAACAGAAATCTGAAGCTTTTAGAACACCAACCATGGCTGACTATTAAAAAATATGGGAAAAATTGTCTTGCTAACCTGGACCACTACTTCATAGAGCTGTACTGTGCAGAGGGTGAAGAGTCTGTATTTCCATACTGATCCTGTGTAGGCTAAACTAATATTTGTGTAATGAGTGCCCTGACCATTTAAGCTAAACATTTGGGGTGATGAGACCTCAGAAAGATGAGAGGAGAGAGAGCAGGAGACAGTAGACTTGGCACCTTCCATAGCTGAGTTTCAAATCATAGCTCTTTATATGCAAGGCACTGAAATTCCCATAGAGGCCAAAAACACTTAGGATTTTTGTGCTGGGTTTAGCAGTTGGAATACAGAGAGAGGTGCAGCTTGGAAAGGGAGGGAATTTTTCTTAACAAGTGTTAAATGACTGCCTTCCCCATTTTCCTCTCTAGAACACAGCCATTTGCCTTAATGCTTCTTTAACAGATGCTGTTAGAGAACAGCAATAGCAGTCTCACTGAAGCCCAACAAATCTCTAACCCATCTGTTTGCACAGAGCAAAGCCCCTGCCCTGACCAGCAGGACGGAGAGAGCAGCACAGTCTGTCTGCAGAAGCATCACAAGTGTGAAGCACTAAATGAGATCTTTAGCCCAGGCCTGACCTGCAGCAGAAAGAACTGGAGATGATAAGACGGATCAGCAGATGGATAACTAGCAACATTAAAATAATTTATCTTTACTTTTCCCCCTTTCCAAGTTAATATTCCCTTTCACAAGTGGTCTTAGTTCCTTTCTTTGTTCAAGTATGTGTCTGTGATTTAGCCACTCCATATCCAAACTATTCAAACCAAAGGCACCTCCAGCTCAATATCCTCTTCCTGTCAATGGTCAAAAGTGGAACCTGAAGGAAAGTTCATTGTGAGTAAGTTTAGTTGTTGTGACACAATGTCTTACATTCCTGTTATCATCAGTTGATCAACATCAAACAAACATTTGCACTTATTATAGTACAGTTAAATTCTTGAAAGTATAAGCAACCTCCATGCAAGAACTGCCTTTTATAAGTCCCTGGGGGTATGCTAAGGTATCTGCAGGCAGCTGACGGGCGGTAACTTGCTGTGCTGTCATAAAACGAACATCAGGGCTGCAGTTAGCTACCACTTTACATACTGATGTTCAAGACTAGAGCAGGAATACAATATTATGGAATAAAAATCTTCCCCCAATCTATTACTTTTTATTACAGCAGCTGCAATAGCACAGCTGGGACCAAAATAGTAGCCAGATGAAGATGAAAAATGTTTTACTGGAAGAGTCCTTTTACCTGCAGTTTCAGGAAGTGGTGACTGCATTCATGGATCTTCTCCTACCGCAGAAAGGTTTTCCTCATCTACCACCCTAAGGAGTGCTAAACTATCTGAACTTTGGGGGACACTCTGAGTTCAGGATGATTCAGATCCAATATTTTGCTTTGGTGAGAGGCAGAGTCAACGTAATTCAGGAGTAATTTTCATTTCAGGTCCTAATCATCAGGAAGCATTGACATAATTAGATAGCCTGGCTTTATTTTCTATCCTCAGTTTTATTTATATTGCTAGTTAATGCATTGGTAGCTGCTTTTTTATTCATTTCTGTGCACAATGAAATCCTCACAGGTGGACAGAAACCCCTTTGCTTATGCCAAATATTCTTCTGCATGATTGACTGTGGACATATTTCAGTCTGAATGAATACTTACAGGGAGCTGACTGTAACTTTGTGCACCGACAGATTTCCAAACCGGGGAGTTGAACACAGACCTCCTACTGCCTTTATTCCTGCCTAGTACCTTTCAGAATATGTTGCAGTTTCTTTAAACACGTTCACCAACACAGACTTGGCTTGCTGAAGCCACTTGCAACAATTCATAGCAGTTAAATGGCCATGGGGTGAGTGGAAAAGACCAAGCTGCCTTTGAGCTACATTAACACAGATGAGAAATAATATGACCAAGCAAGGATGTTCTTTCTTGTTTTCAGGAATTGTCTACTCCAAGGTTTGTTGCTGCAGACCTATCAGGCCAGATTCTAATTTTTCTTTGAATGACAAAGGAAAAAAGTGTGAGAGAGATCAGAAGCTGGTGATGTGGGCTGTTTATTTGGAAGTATTTTTTCCATTATTTTCCTCCATTATAGGTAGCAAGTTAATTTAGCCATCAAGTTTTTAATAGGCTTTAGGAAACTGGACACTGAAACCCACCTGAACATCAGGGAGCTGCTTTTCTAAATACCTTGCAGTTTGTCTGGGCCAGAGCCAGCAGAATGGCTGCTTTGGATTAAGCAAGGGCAGCACATTAGCTGAGGTAAATGAGAGCTCTACATGGGCCATTCCGGTGCTGAAATGTGTAGTTCAAATAGCCCCTCTGCTGAATAAGGGCCTACAGTTAGATTCATCTTAAATATCTGTGCATTTTAAAACCATAAAGGACTACTATAGCTACTTTAGGTAAAACAGGCATTTTAATTTTATGTTGAAAACATTTTGCTGATTCTAGTTCTTATGATGATATAATTTTCTCATCACTTAGTTTTGATTTAGAGACTCTCAGCACTGGAAAAGCTGCTTTATTTCCTCTGACAATTGATCTACTTGTTAATCACCTTCACTGTAAAAATCAGTAATTTAATCCTAGTTTAGACTTCTGCTAGGTGGATCTACCAAATGGATCTCATTGCACATTTCTGCAATAGATGGGTCCATTCTAGATTCTTTGGATACTGGAACCTCTCATCCATGCACATGTGAAAGACCATATCTCATATCACAGCCGTGCTGCACAGAGGGTTAAGAGTCCCAAAAACTGGGACACTTTCATTGAACTGGTGCTGTATCAAGTTTCCAAGGGGGTGTTTTGGAAGTGCCACATCTAGCAGATGAGGAGGACTTTTTCATTTGTTGCATACAGTTATAAGTACAATGGATGCACTTGCTTTTACACCCAAGCTCTTTCCTGAAGCACTGCTCCGATAAAAAGAAAAAAAAAAAAAGAAAAAAAAAGTAACAACTGCCAAGAAAGCCATTGCTTTAATGTATTAAATGCATTTTTCTGAGTCAACTGCAGTTGCCGAGATTCCCAAGTCTCTATCAGAAAAAGACAGCTAAATTTGGCAAATCAAAACACTGAGAGAGTTCACTTGTTTCAAGGAATCAAAGCTTCTGACAGATACATTATATGTAGTGTTCAGTTCTAGCAGACATTTTGGGCATTCCCCTCATTGTTCAATCTTGACAGATATATGAGCTATTCTGCTCTAACTTTACAAAAAAAAAAAAAAGAAAAAGAAAACCTAAACAACCACCACCCCCCACACCCCCCCCCCCCAAAAAAAAAACAAAATGAAAAACCCCAAAACCAAACAACAAAAAAACCCACCCAACACTAAAAAGCTAGTACAGACTCTTCCCAGATTCTGAAATTATCTTTTCTTTTAAAAAATGCTTTCCATGCTTGACTTAAACATCCCCTAGCCTTCACAGGTGCATCACAGCTCTGGCCAGGAGCCTACTATGCTGGACTTTCCATGAATTTTCTGCCTTAATGCATGGAGATGTGAAAATCTTTCTGGAATTGCCAGACAAGTCTTCAGGCCATAAAAGTTTTGAGGGCCATTCTTAAACACAGACTTTTGCCTTTAGTAAAAAATCCAGTCTTATACAAATCAGATTTGAAGGTGTAAAACTGTGGCAATGTGTTCAGTAAAGGAAATTTCAGAGCTGTTGCAGTTTTTGTATATTAATATACTTACCTTTATCCTGAGCTTGAAATAAAGCTGGTCCTCCTCTGGCAGATGGATCAGTGCATCTACTGAGCTCTGTAAAAGTTCTGCAACTGACTTGAATTTCACAGCTTTGCTATACATTTAAAAGAAGATGCCAAAATTCAGATGCAGCCTCCAAGCTGAATTCCTGTCTGAGCTGGTGAACTGAGTGTAGGTCTGTAGATCTGCAATTCATGACCTCATTGTCTAAATCTATTCCCTAATTTAAAACACGAGCTTTACTATGTCACAATCTACATTGATAGAAAATGATGAGTGGTTTTTTAGTTAATTACCTGTCAACTCTTTTGAAAGGGAAACAGAGGATCCATGTTTAAAGTATATTAAATGATTTGGTCACCTCTGTTAATTGGGTCTCTCAGCTGGAAAATCTTTCATCCTATGGTGCAAACTCCCTTTTAAACAGAGCCATCTGCACCATTCATTTTGCTGACAAGAGGAAAGGGCTCATCTTTCATGATGACTTGCTGCTGTGGTAGCCATTTTCAGCAGGACACTCCCATTTTTCTTGAGACGTTTCTCTTCTATCTTTAGCAGTGCAGCCAAGGCCCAGGACCATTTACCTTGCTGAGCTGCTTTCCTTCTTGGTCGGAGGACATCAGTAATCAACCAACCCTGGAATTTTTTATCTCCCACCTTGCTGAGTCCTTGGTTACTAAATGGAGAGTTATGAAAAATGTCTACCTACTGACACCATGCAATTCACCATGCTCCTCATGCCAGGCCCTTTCCATGGGAAAGGGAGGGAGAAGCTGTGCAATCATAGACGTGGAAACACTGTGACAGTGTGAAACAAGTGGTGATGGGGACTCCTGTAGCTACTCCTGTTAGAATACATTCCCTGCTGCAGAAGACTCTGTAGGCAATAAAGCCATTTCATTTGGCCATATCACAATAATGGAGTATTATCAGTATATAACAGACTGAACTTGTGTCTAAGAGACACATGCTTACGTGAGTAGAAGTAGTGTAGAAGTGTTTGCAAGCTCTTTATTATTATGGGCGTTCACAGCTCATTTTTAAGTCTCTAGAAAGGGGAGGAGAGGGTGAAGGGATAACACAGGAGTTTGCACCATCCTTTCTACCGATGCTTTCTTTTCACTCCCAGGCTCCACCCTGTGACTGAATTCATCCTCCCTTTGCTTTTGGACCCTTTCTGATACATTCTTTAAACCATTCCCTAGGCTCACTCAGACCGTTTTTCTACCTGTAGCCCAATCCCTGATGTATTTCTCTTGCTTTTCAATTCTGCAAGAAATTCAGGTGAAAATCTGTTCAGGATGGTTCTGATTTAGTGGCTGCAATTCCAGCTGTTCCCTCACTCCTTTCATGGTCCTGGAACTGGAATCACTTTTTGATGTACATCAAGATTAGGTTAGTCTTCCAGGGTAAGTTCAGAACACTGAAATCAACCTGGTCTCTCTGAGAACCCATTAATATTGTTCCGACAAGGAAAAAAACATTTAACTGTCAAAACAGATACTTAACTAGATGGATAAACAAAATACTGGGGGATGTGCATTGAAAAATTACTTGTCAGAACTTTTAGAAAGGTAAAGCTGAATGGGGGAAATGAAGAAAACAAGAGGGGACTGGTTTGAAAGGTCCTGGCAGATCTCTGCAAAGGATGGGGGAACAGTGCTAGGGGCCCAGCCTTTCCTCCAGCAGACTTTCTTACTGTTTCACTTCTTCCCTAAATTTCTTCCATCAGAGAATCAAATGGAATCATTAAGGTTGGAACAAACACATCCAAAATCATCAGATCAAACCAGTAATGCAGCACCACCATGTTCAACATTAAACCATATCTCCATGTGCCTCATCTGCCTTTTGAACACTTCCAGGGGTGGTGACTCCACCACTTCCCTGGGCAGCCTGCTCCAATGCCTGACCACCCTTTCAGTGAAGAATTTTTTCCTAATATCCCTTTTAAATGTCCCCTGGTGCAACTTCAGGCTGTTTCATCTGGTCCTGTCACTTGTTACTTGGGAGAAGAGACAGACCCGCAGCTCACTACACCCTCCTTTCAGGGAGTTGCGAATGATAAGGTCACCCCTGAGCCGCCTTCAGCCCAGGCTAAACAACCCCATCTCCCTCAGCTGCTCCTCATCACACTTCTGCTCCAGGCCCTTCACACAGACATGTTCAGTGCATGCATGTGCCCCTCTGACTTGGATAAGACAGCGCTGGAACAGAAGAAGGGCTGCAAAGATGCTCCATTCCACCCCTGCTTCTGTGGCTGAAGGCAATCAGCATTCAGGGGAGCCACGTCTGCTTCTGCCAAACCTGACCCTGTTTAATTTACACAGCTACGAAAATCTAATGAGACATTTCAGAAAGTCACTAATACCATGGGGTATTCCTGTTGTCACAAGGCATTTTGATTTGCTAACATGATATGGGAGTTCAGATTAGCATCCCGTGCACCCCATTAACATCTGAATGGGATAAGAGAGACGGGTTCAGGTGGTCACCAGGGACTCCTGTCCTGGCCCTGACTCTGCTGTCCTAGTTAATTGCTACAGACAGGCTGGAAACCCAAGAGCATGTTTGCAGTTCTCTAATAAACTACTTTGAGTTTGAAAAAATGGTTAAAAAGAAATCCAAGTTTAAAAAAACAAACGAAAAAGAAACCCAACAAAATAAAACCAGAAGTGATGCTGGATAAATGTTGAGTTTCAGTACTTAACTCTGGTGATTTCTCTTCTTCATCATGGACTATCTAATTTCATTCTGTTTTTTGTATTCACAGAGAATTTCCCATTCTGTCTCCCATTATGCCAGCTCCCAGGGATAAAAAAAGCATCCCCACCTTTATTTTCTCTAGCATAACTCAGATTTTTGTCCTCTTGTGAGCAAACAACCTTGAAAGATTTTACAAAAGTTAAGAAAGCAGACTGAGAAAATGGCTTCAGTAACTCAGGCACGTGCTGGGGGAGCAGTGGCAGTTCAGGATTCGATTCAGCTAAGAAGTTCAGTCTGATTCTAGCCTTTTTCCTCTACAAGCTGCCCTTTTGGAAGCAGTCTCCTTTCATCAGATACCCAGAAATTTGGCACATGAAACTCAATTATTATGCCACACAATATATATATTATTAAGAAATAATCAGGGCAGTAAATGTAACATATAACTTTGATGTGCAGCCATGTGGTGGCTGCTCCACTGTCATTTTGGCAATGTAATGACAGCCAAGTCAAGCACCCAGGTGCCAAAGATCTCATGGCAGAGGGCTCCAGAGACAGCTGTGTTTGGGGAAGGTGCCCTCTAACAGTGTATTCAGCCTGCAATAGCAAAATATCAAAGTCTTTTTTCCCAGAAACCTTTCAAAAGAGTTGGGCAGGGTCTGTGCAGGCGTGATCTAAGAAATAAAAACAAGAGGGGCCCACTTGAGGCTGTGGTTCTCAGGACAGGCCTGATGAGTGGAGCAAGAGCCAAATCTGAGCAAAGCACCACTGTGCAAACCCCCCTTCTGCAAGTGCAAAGTGTGGCCTTGCATGGTGCAGCTTGTGGTCTCTTTTTCCTCCCTTAAGACTTGCTGGGAATGAGGCAACCTTCAGATCTGATGCCAGGACAGACGTGTTAGGACGGGTTCATTACAGCTGCTGAGCACACTGAGATGGAGCTCACACTCTCATCGCAATTACAGATGCCATCGTCACACGACAAACTTTCCAACTCATGCATTGCAAACACACATAAGTGTGTGATGCATGATTTAAATGACATAAAGCTGTTGAATTTTGGGTTGTTTTTTTATCTTAGTATAGAGAAGTGTTAGGAAAGAGGGAGTGATGCCCATAAAATGAAAATTCTGAATATAATTTTATTTATTTCAGTTGGAACAATTTGTCTTCCATCCCCACTCTCAACCAAATTTGAACAGCCCAAGTAATACAGCATATAGAAGATTTGTTGTAGAGAGCAAATTTTTACATAAACATATCATTTAAGGTTTTTTAGCAAAACTAAAATACGTTTCTCCTTTTGGAATGACCTTTTCAGTTTCAGAGCATGCTCTGACACAGAAAAGTCATTCTTGTGTCTGGTAGAAATCAACAAAATAATAAATAAAAACATTATTTTTATTCTGTAAAAAATCTTAGTAATTTTTTGTAAAAATACAAGGAAAAAATCTAGGGAATTTTGCTGGCTTGGATTTCTAACTTTTAACTTAGTTCTGAAACAAAGACCTCCCATTTCTTTTTTGAAAATGGCCATTACCACTCTAAAGAGTATGACCTCTGCATTTTTCTGTATAAGATAAAACCTATGGCAGACCAGAGAATTTAGCTGAAGTCTGTTTTCCTACCACAGACACACATGGAGAATACACATTGGTATTTCCTTTATTCTAGTGGGTGCTTACTATGGTCTGCTCTGCCAAGACAATTCCCTGGCCAACATCTGATGAGATGATTTAAATGGGCGAGAAGTTATCATATCAACAAATCTCTTTCCATCTTAGTTATGCTTACTGTCACACTGTTGACTCATTCAAAGAGAGAGCAATCTGGAAGTCGAGATTTAAGGGGATGCATTGTGCAATTTCTGGTTTAATTAGGACATTAAGGTTTTTTTTTAGAGGTTTAAGCACAAGAAATTTGAATGCATAATTCAGCATGCACACTGGCTAGCCTTGCACTTCTCTTGTTCTGAGGTGAAACAGATTGGGAAAGGGGAGACAGCTGTGAGAACATCCTGTAGAGTCAAACCAAGCCAGTCCCTAATTTACATTGTGGCCTCAGAGATGAATTAATTAGACTTTTCTAGCTTGATATTGGCAATAACCTCCTAGACCCATGCTGGGCATACACACTCTGTTTGGCATGGAACTGGCACGGAACTGGCACCATGGAGCAGAAGGTATCGATTTGAAGGCTCAGGGAGATTATCTGAAGTCTCCTAAATTGAAGGAGCTGGAGGAGGATTGGCTGTTATTAACTGCTCTGATGGGAAGTGCTGAAGTGACCTCTGTGCCTTTGGGACCATGGTACATTGGCTGCTTGCATTGGTAAAACAAGTGCTGAAGCTGTAGCTTTCTCCACCCCTAAAGTGCAGGTCACAGTGAATCATGTGCAAAAATGGGTGAGAGGCAGAAGCTGTATCCATTTATATGACTAGGGAAAAACCAGGAAAAATCTGTATGTGTTCCCATGCATGGGTGTGTGGATGTATGGAAAGAAAGTGATTTTCAAGTGGATGTTAAAACCTACTATGTTTTCTTTTCTATCAAAATATAAAAGCACACAATTATACTTCTGGTATGAAAGTTCGTCATTTTCATGGTAATCAAAATTTCATTTCTGACAATGTGAAGAGGAGAAAAGAAGGAAAAATCTGGCTTTCCTTTAACAGCCTTTGTGCATTTCTTAGAAGCAAGAGGGAGTTTGCTTAATAGAACCTTTTTTTCTCCCATGAATTGTTTGATCTGGAAGGGTAACATAAAAGATAAAGCAAAAAGCATTCACTCCATCAATAGTAAGGAATGCGAAAGTAATATCTCCTCTTTAGAAGTTGGCACTTATTCATTATGAACTTTAGAAATTCCCTCCACATTTTTTTTTTTCTCCACCATTTTCTGGGCAAGTCCAAAAATGAAAAGATATCTGCTGAAATACTCTATAGCTTCTATGTTTGGTAGAATACAAGGAAACTGGATCTAATTTTATTATGAAGGAAGACTACAACTGATACACTGGTGACATCTTAAATCATGAATTACTTCCACTAAGAAAAGGCTTATGCTAACTTTTGATTTTATTTGTTCTTTTCACTCATAATTTCCCACTGA
Organism: Pardalotus punctatus; assembly: GCA_013400915.1. NCBI lineage: Eukaryota > Metazoa > Chordata > Aves > Passeriformes > Pardalotidae > Pardalotus > Pardalotus punctatus. Next base: position 103,636 of record VZTX01024160.1, read on the forward strand.
AGTTCCAGCCAAATTAGAAAACCAATGTTTCAGGTTTGAACTAGGAAGAAACCCACCAACAATCAACTAATGACAGTATTTGTGTATTTTCAATTACTTTAGACTTCTGGGTTTCAAATCAGTAAGAGCACTTAGGTTTTCAGTCCCGTTCTTATTACTAGAATCAGACACGTTTGCAGTGAAAATGCAGTCTGGGCAGCAATTGATTTCTGCTAATGGTCACTTTACTAATGAACAATCTCTGATTTTATTCTACCTATTTATGTCGAGTTGAATCACCACTTTTCCTAATGCCCCTGGAAAAAGGTGTTTCTTCATCTATCTCTTCTGAGAATTAATGCAGTTTCTGACAAAAGTGCTGCTACAGCACACGCATGATGCGCTCATGTGCCATCTCTGCAGACTGGGGTGTTTCTGTCAGAAATGCATGGTTCTGTCCAAGTTTCTCCTTATTTTTAAACATGTGGCATAAAAACTACTCAGCTTTCTTCTCAATGTTTATTCCCTGGCAACTGCTGGGTTTTCATCAGCAGTTTTAATGCAGAAGATTAGCTAAAGCCAATGAGCTCAGTGATGGATAACAGAAGCAACTGGTTGTTCTGGCAAGTCCATCCAAGTAGCTGTATTAGCAACTGTTGGGATTGCCAACTGCAATTTTTCTGCAGCAAAAGACCTTGTAAACAGAGTCAGGTGGGTGGGTCATGTTGTGACAGGGAAGTGTTAAAGGCGAAGGGACTCTGGCATCAGGAGCACTGAGTGCTGGCTGATGGACTTCCAAGACCTTTATGAATGTCAGATACCACTGCGGGAGGATCACGTGGCCCATTTCAACCAGCTCATGGGATTACTCTGGTATTTGGGGGATCACTGAGCTTTCCAGGCATGATGTTATTGCTTGTCAGAGAGCAGCCAGCAAAGAAACGTGAAATGAAAAGAATATTTCCACCTGACAGTCTTTTTCAGAAGTTGTGAATATTTATGTAAATCAGTAGCCACAAGAGTGGTCCTCTCAGAAAAATGTTTCGAGACATCTGAAACTTGGAAACAAGTGGATGGGCGATTCATTTGGTTAAGCTGCTTACTATTTAAGATCTAACCACAGTTCTGTGAAGCTTTTGAGTCTAAATGCATGGTATACAATAATTTCCATCAAAATACAGCACCTAGTCATAGTTGGGAAGAAAAGAGTGTTCTGCTGTTATAAGGCAAGATGAGCATTCAGTAGATCTGGCTTCGATTTCGCACGTATTTCTTGCACCTGCAAGGTACACCAAATATTTTTTCTTATCCTTTTTCCTGCTAATTCAGACAGTAAACTCTCTGGGAAAGTGACTGACTCTTTTCCTATATGTTTGTCAACAAAACATTTCTGAGTTTTAGTTTGGATTTACAGATGGTTCTATACTGTGAATGACTTTAAAATTTGTTCTGTATTTCTTCTAATCCCATCCAGTTAAAAGACAGTGTTCTTGGATGAAGCCCTGTCCATCTGCATCACAAGATTAGGCTGCTGCTGAACACTTACCTGAGAACATAAGAAACTGCCCGCTTGGAAACTTTCCTTTATGCAGCCCATGACAGCCCTTCTCAGACACCATACAAGTAAATGTGCATTGCACTGATAGTGCCAGGATTTCCCCCCTGCTGCTTAGCCTACTAAGGCAGTTATGCATGGAAGCACCAGTTATTTGTTAAGATAATATCTATTTTCTTTAACAAGAAAATTATCCCATTGATGAAGTCTGAATATGAAATACCACCTGTTAAACAGAACAGATTAGGCATGGAAGGCCATTCATTATCCTCAAGGCTGCCAATGTTTGTTTATGCATAAAGAAACTCTATCCTTTTTGGTTTTTATGTTTCTATACCCATTAAATTTTATTTTTTTAATAATCAAGTTACAGCTGTTCCAAACAGCTCTCCCTCCTGGGTCCTCTGAGGTTGTTTGACTGTATTCCCACTCACTGTGCATAAATACTTGCTCTGAATGATCTGTCATGAAAATGTGATTCTTATTTTGAGCTGCATGAACTGATGGGCTGCCTTATATGCAAATGTGGAAGGTTAATGAGGCAGGGTTTTAAGGGACAGGAGTGTTGGAGTCTTGGATAGGATAAAGTGACTAACAGACTGAATAGACTGCTATGGTTAACAGAGTATTTGGGGGAAAAAAGCAAGCTATACTAAGGAAAGGCATACACTGATATCATACACTTGCTGTATTATACTCTTGTTTGGGCAAATGAAAGGTGAATGTTTTTTAAAAAATGAACTAATATTAAAGACTAATAATAGAAGGTAATAAATTCTACAAAATACCTTTTTTTTCTTTTGTTAACAGTTGCAGTCATGTTGAAAAGGATCTTAGCTCATTCTTTAATTATGAATAAAATCCAAATCTATTAGTGTAAATCTCAAAGCCATTATTTTTTTTGGCTGGTTTTCCTTTGGGTAAATCTCAGCATCTTGTTTCGAATACAGTGTAATGAAATGTTTTATCAAAGAGCACATAATAATGTTTAGATATTCATTTGATTGAGTAACATTTCTTTGTTTTGAGGAAAAGACTTTTCCTCAATAAGGAACCTTCTCCAGTCAGTAATCACAGACACATCCTAGCTGGCTTCTTGATGCCATGTTGTTGCTGTACTGTGCATCTATCCGCCTTCAGTTTTGTGCTGCGTCCAAAGACAATTTTGGCCCAAACTTGATCCAAAGTCTGCAGGAGGTGCTGCTGGTACAGCTAGGTAAATATTATGGATCATACATCACCACCTGGATTCTAGTGTTCAGCTCCCCTGAATGCCTCTAAAGCCATTCAGGTTTTGATTTTTCTCTGGAAAGTGAATATTTTAAAATGATCAAGATCATTCCTGCCCAGATGTTCAACAAGGCTCCCAGAAGCATAAAGCTGACCAGCAGATTTCAGCCTAAGAGACCAGGGGGGATCTACCAGCTGAGCCAAGCTTAAGAACATGTAGAAGCTTGTAAAATTTCCAGTAAAGAAAATACACCAAATACTCTTTTTTTTTTGACTTGGACAGGCTTCCGCAATACATTGCAATACATTTGCAATGATTGGAATGGACAGAGCTTGCCAAAATCTTGTAGCCTAATTAGGCTGAAATTCAAATGAGAGAGGTCCAGCTGCTAAAAGGAAAACAGTGAAGCTGAAGAGCTAAAAACAGTCACAGGTAAGTTAGAGATCCTTGTACACATTGCTGAAAGCAAATCTGGCTGGCTGGCAAACCTGAAAGAGAATTGCTCAGTGGCTGTTCATCCTACTGAAAGATTTTACCCCAGGCTGTAACACTTCCAAAATCTGCAGCAACGGATACAGAGACCTGGGGCAAGTGTGTCTTGTACGCTTGACGAGACAGAAAGTTTGAAGTTTACCCCAGACTTTTACTCTCTTTTGGTCAAATTCATTTCAGTTTTTCATGTTTGCAGGTTTTCTTTCCACCCTCCAGTCTTCATTCTCACCCTGAAACTGGTGTTTATGCTCTGACAAACTCCAACTGATTCAGAGCTACAGGGAAATGTCTTCCATTAGCCATGAAATCTGTCTGCCTATTTTCTGTCTAGTGTTTCATCCAGCTTCTCCAAATTTCATGTCTGTTCCTATGTATATGTTTGTGTAAATAAATATGTATCCAAGCATGTAAAGTTCACATAACAAATATCATAACTACCCCTTTTTTTTTAAAGATTTTACTACTGAAAATTCACATTATTTTAATATACTTAAATATTTTTCACTTTCACATCCTGAGAAAGGAGTGCAGAAATATCAAATTTACCTTGCATTAGCACATTAATTACATTACATATCTGCACATCTTGGTTCTTATTCTTTTCCTAATCCTGGCATGCTGTCTTATGGAGATTATTTATAGAAACATTTACTTTAATCATCCACCTTTGGAGGAGCTAATATTGCCAACATCAGATGTCAACAATCGTGCTGTTGATCCCTAAAATACAATATCTCAAAAAAAATTAGGTTTAGATAGTTTTTCTTTCTCTTCATCTGACTTTCACTGCTTTAAAGGTGTTGTAATAGGACTAAAAAAAAGGGCAGAAAACTAACCTGGCAGTGTTGCTGTTATGGCCAGGAGAAAGTTTGTTGGAGATTTTGAGACTATTTTGTAAGTGATTCACAGGGCACAAATCTCTTAGAAATAAGAGTTACCTCTGTCAGGATCATACAGGAAGAAAGCGTTGAGCTTAGAAACACTGTTAGAAAGTTTACTAAGAACATAAAGCAAGTAAATCTTTGCCAAAGTCTTGCATGTGACAATTAATTTGGCAGTTTTATTAAATGGCTGATGGGAACCTTTCACTCTATTAAATGGCAATAAATATTGAATGGATTATCTGATCTTCAGTGTGACATCAACAAATCTTGTAGCCAAGTCCTGAAGAAATGCGGCATAGATTTATTGTTTTTTGTTGGCCGGTTGGTTGCTTTTTGGGGTTTTTGGTTTGTTTGGTCTTTTTTGTTTTGGTTTGTTTTTTTATTGTTTGGGTTTTATCATGTTTTGGGGTTTTTTGTTTTGCTTTGTTTGTTTTGGTTTGATTTGGTTTGGGTTTTTTGGTTTGATTTTCCTTTTATATCCTGGAGTTACTCCCAAAAATACCATTAAAATCTGGCAAGCTGTTATGAATTCAGGTGGATTGGCATCTTTGAAATTATGCATTCAGGGACTATCATCATCAGGCCAAGTTGCCCCAGCTGATTCTTACCGTTTTTATGCTACTCAACCAGAGAAACTCATAGGTGAGTTCATAAAAAAAAAAAAAAA
>VZTX01024160.1:108460-124361 GCA_013400915.1 Pardalotus punctatus
AAAAAAAAAAAAGGTATAAAAGATACAAATGTAAACAAAATCTGATCCAGTCTTATATCTGTGCACTGCAACTGAAGAGAACTTGTTTATAGCTGGTGACAGAACCAACCTCCATGCAGCTGTTCATGTTATTGCTAGAACTTGATTAAAACAAGGAGAGTTGTCCCTTGGCTTTCACTATGGGCATCAGAAGCAAATTTTAGTTTTTCCGTGTAACTACAAGCACTCTGAACAATTCCTATTATCACATCTTAGCTTTGACTTCTCAGTTTTAGACACAGATCAATAGCAGTCAGAATGGCTTTCAAGGAGCACCCTTGCATCTTTCTAGTGCATTGGTGGCCACCACCTTGCATAAAACTCTCTTTTCTGCTTTACATTTTTACTGGCTGTTTGTTGCTGGCTTCCCTTTTTGGTGTCTGGTGATAAAACATTGACCATGAAGTTGTTTTCTTTTTTCGCTTATGAAGTTACTCTGGAAACCATATATATGTAACATTTGTTCCAGTGATGTGGCAGAGCATGGATTTTTGCAAAAGCTGATAGTGGCAAAGCAGGGAGGTGGGTCGCCATCCTATCTCACTTTCTGCTGTGAAGCTGATTGTGAAGGTAGAAAATCAATATACAATAAAGGTGGTGCATGTTGAAACTAAATTGAAATGATTGATTTTTTTTTCCCCGGGATCATTAGATTCTTCCCCAAAATCTTTGTTTCTGGTTGTGGAGAAATATTTACTCTTCACTTTAAGCTCATGGTGTAGTTCATTTATTTTGTGGGGAGTAAGACATTACTTGTGCAGGAAACAAATGCTGGAAATCACTGTATTTCAGAAGCATTCCCAGAAGTCCCTGTAAACACAGAGCACTTAAAGGGATGGATATCTTCTTAATCCGTGAACATCTTTAGCTGTTGCAAATCCCCGTTCCACCCCTTGGAAAGTAAATTATGCAGTGCATTAGTGCAGTGTCATTTGCTATCAGAAGAATTTGGGTATCCTTTTGACATGAGGCAGAGTTGGCCTGGGGCTTATTGTGAGCTTAATTGAAGGATGAGAAAATAATTGTATTTTTATTATGGCACCTTGCCTTGCTCAGGTGCTTCTCACATGCTGCATATGTGTGTGCCAGGCAAAATTTATGAATAAATCATGTTCTGCGTTCACACCCCAGGTGAGACTGCAGGATAACCACAAACTGTGATACAGGATAATTCAAATAAGTGTTTTACTGATCTTCAGGAAACTAATACCTGACACCGCCCCATATTTCAGGACATTTGTGACTGGCAACTGAATTCATGCTGTACATGTCAAGTAGTCAAGTCCTTTGTGCTGTTTTGCATTTAGCCTATGTTTATGTACCAGCTGTGGTAAACAAATGATTTAAACATCCTACATGTTACTTAGAGAAAATGGGTCATTCAGGGAATCTGATTAGTGTTGGTAGATATAGACTTTTGATACAAACTCTGTGAAGATTTTCAGCCCCAAAGAAAAAGTGGTTCTTCTTGAGTAGCAGAGCAAACCATGGCTGGCCATGAAAAATCCCTCAGCAGATATCTGCCATGCTTGGTTCAGTCCTGTGCTCAGTGACCTTTGCTAGGAGGCTCTTAGAAATTCCCCACGTTCATGCTTCACTTTCTAATTAATTTCACCATCTGGAAGTGTTTCCTCCTATTCATTACATGTAGTCCTTTCTTAATGCTTTCCCGTTGCTAATAATCCCATTTCTGAGGCTAACCAGCTGCAAATTCAATTTTTTGAGCATATGCAGAGTGTGGTCACCAAGCAAAGCAATGGCTGAACTCAGGAGAGGTGCTCACATCCCTGTCTGTGCTCATAATTATTTCCCTCAGGTTTTTCCCACTGGATTCCATAAACTCTTTTTCATTTATTTTTCATTTACTTAGTTTCTCATTCGGCTTCTTTTTATACAATTTCAGTCTGAAAAGTTCTTTCTGTCCCATTGACCCCACAGTGATTGTTTTCTTAATTTAATATGTTATGATCTGCCTTAACTCTGACCTCCACCTTCACTAACCAAGTTATAACATTTTCACAGTTAAAAACTGATAATAAATCTCAGGGCCTACTTTCTCATGTGTAGGTCACAGTACTATTAAAACCAAAAATTCCAATAATCACCATTTCAATAGTCTCTAATGCTTCTATGTAAATCTATATATGACCTTTTATCTTACTAATCTAAGATTTATGCTTGACAAAAGCTTCCAATTCATTATCTATCGAATGTTTACCCTACAGCAATAGACATCAAAGTCTGAAATGTCAAATTGTGGAGTACTCATTTAACATTTTTAGAGCTTCTTGCCCCCCCAAAGTAGACTTTTTCCCTAGAGTGAAAATTTTCAAAGAACTCTTCCTTTTTTTTTTCCCCCAAGTGCATTCTCTGCATAGTGTCTATCCCTTTTCTTCTCGTTTCAATAGGAAAATGAAAGATGACAGAGGAAATGGAAGAATTCTGAGAGAAAAATGTATACCATATCTCTCTCCCTTCTCCTTACTATATTAAAAAAAAACCAAAAAGACAAAACAAAACAAAACAATATATATATATATATGTATATATATATATATATATACACTTTCACAGGGAAACAATCAAGAGACCATCTAAACAAATTAATGGCTACGACATTTCCCAGTTTCCATACTGGAACACCATTTGGAATGACGAGCACTCTGTGTAAAGAAAGTTACTGTTTTTCAATCTCCCCTCTTAGTAGTGTTTTGAGAAAACATAAATGCTTATGGACGAAGATATGGAGGCAACTAGAGCTACAAAGCTGCAACTTATCACAATTTTCTGACCACAGTAAAGGGTACTATTTAAAGATTTATTTTTTTTTATATGTTTCTCTAAAAACAAACAAGCTGACTTCATCTGTTTGATCAGAGAATGAAGGGAAATGAGATCAGAGGGAAAATATCACAACAGCAATGCTCTATTTGAGCTCAGCTGCTGTTCAGCTCTGATGAATATCAGTGTTTGCAGCACGGGGCAGGTTCACCCCATGGTCAGCTCTAGCCCTGAAAACCTCAGAGTTCAGGTACAGCTAACAAGACTGTCAGGACCAGTGTGAGAGCAGACGCTTTTAAATTGAAAAGTCAAACATTTACCATTTCTGAACCAGGAAAATAATGTGTGTACAAAAATCTGGAGGATGAATATCCCGTTACAAACACCTATGAGTGCCCTGAGACTCAGCTGGAGACAAATCATTATGACGAAAACCGTGTTTGCTGTTACGTGTCTGACCTGATGACAACTTCAAGCTCTAGTTATCACTGTAAATCCTTCCTTTGCTGTGTATTTGCCTTTCCTTAGAGGATTGGTGCGGGAAACAAAAGCTCCTGCTCCCAGCTGTGCTGCCTGCCGGCTGTGTCACCGCAGGTAATGACTGTCCACTTGCCCCCATGTCAAAAAATCTCTTTGTATTCAAAACACATGCTTACCCTCCTACAGCTTTCTGCATTATCAGATATCCACTGGAGAATGCTGGTGGATGAAGAAGCCTTTTCCTTCCTGTCACCGATGGAAATGACGATGCACCACCTCAGAGGCTTCGCGCTGGCCTGTGACACTTGGGCTGTGCTCCTCGGACAGTGCAAACTGGGCTCAGTTCCTCACTCTTTTTAGGGTGTGTGCACCTCACTTTGAGAACATCAGCCATCTTCAGAGCCCCCAGTTTGTAGTTGAGCAATCATCTTCCCCAGGCTGGAGTATCCTGCCATGGGGCCATTCTTTCTTCAGCCTCTATATGACCAGTTTCAAGTTTACAGAGACCCTTGGTTCCTCTTACTCAGAACAGGAGCTCAGAACAGGGATGTTAATATCTGGCTGCTACTAGGGATATCTTTGATCTGCATCTAATTATCATTTGTAAAGCACTTTCCAGTCCCCAGGAGAAAAGGCCATGATGCTCCCCAGCAGAGAGCTATTGGCCTACGCTGGGACGCAGCTGGAGGGATGCCTTGCTCCAACATGATTTCCTCATGGTTATTTTAAGATAATTAGCTGATCTGGTACCTAGTGTGCTTCCTGATTCTTATCTAACATGACTGATTTGCAAATGCACATACTTGTGTGCATGCACAGCTCTAATGGGAACACATCCGGAGGGCTGGAGCCACAGTGGATGCGTGCCCGTGGCCAGAAATGGTACCTGGGGAGCAGCAAAACCCTCCCAAAAAACCTGTCACTATCCTGCCTAGGGGTGGGAAAGGCATAAAAGCAACCGAGACAAGGGTTGGGGAAGCTGTTACTCAGTATTTTTTCCTTTAATATAATCTTGGATATCCGGATGCCTGTGAAGGCAGCAGGAAAAGAGCCCATCTCTGGCTGGAGAAGGCAGGCACTCCTTCACGCCTGGCCACGCAGCGCTGTGGAGTGTGAGGCACAATTCAGCTGGAATTTGGAAGCAGCTGTTGCACCAGGGTTTCTTTAAAGCTGTTTTTCTCTGGGAAGTCATCATTTGAAATAAATCTTGTCCATTAAAGAGACACATTTGAGTAGTTACATAATGCAGCATTGGGTTGGTTAAACTAGAAAAGCATATGATATTCAAAAGCCTAATCTGGATAGATAAATAAATATATAATTTTAAATTGAGCACTTATGTATCTGAAAAATACTTTTTTTTTTAAATCCAATCTTTAGTGCCCTAGAAGTTTATTTTTCACTGTTGGATACCCTTAAAAAAAGCAACCAAACCATACAAAACCCTTGCTTCTTTCAGTATCTCAGACTGAGCTCCTCAAAATAGATACTTCTCTGTTTGATAAGGATATATGTCCTTTTAAAATACAGGGCCTTCTTTTTACATGTTTATTAATTTGTGTTTTCAGAATCAACTGCCCTCTGAAAAGGCATGAATATGAAAGTAACACTATCTAAGCTCAGAGATAATGAATGAAAGAAACCCAGTCTGAAAGTAAAGACCAGAAATCTATGGAATTTGAGTAAAGAAGAAACCTTTAAATATTAACATGACACAGAAAAGAAACCTGAAACTCTCTAGTTTGATGTGCCATTACATATCCTTACTCAGAGTAAACCCTCAGCAGTAACAGGAGATTGAAACCAATTGTGGCTTGTGTGTTTACCTTGGGGATTTGCTATAATCAGCCATATGCATCAAAAATTGATTCAAAGGCAAAAAAGCAAATGAAACTATAAAACTGTATTTATTAATATTGCTTTGTGCTTTAAGCAGTTATGGTTCACATATTCTTGATACAAGGACTGAAATGCTTATTTTTAATTAAAGATGAAGTCTCATATTTCTGCACTTTCAGAAATTTTGTGATGCAAACGCTCAGAGTGGATGGTGTTTGATCCAGCCAGGTAATACAAATTTGGATCATAAAGGCTATTTCTTGTCACTTGCTCTGAAGTTTGGCTGTTATTCCTGTTACAGCAGGGTGAATCAGAGTCTCACACTCTTCTCCCCACACTGCATTGTCGGGCTGTATTTTTAGGTGGAACATGGCAAATTTAAGTAACACGCCTGCGATCAGAGCAGAAGTCTGTTGCAGTGGAGGAGTTCAATGCAGAACTGCCAAACTTCCTTCTGAGTTTCCTCTTGGCTGGATTCCCCATCCCGCTGGAACCACCTTCCATTAGTGGCACAACATATTATGTCTCAAGCCATACACTCGTGATTGTGTACTCCAGCAAAGTGTGAATATTATCTGGCAGATAGCTTATGATCAGTGCACATAAGCAGAGCCCAGAAGGATTGCTTCTATTTTCAGCTGTGCTACCACTGCCTCTGATCCATGACAAGGTCGCCTGAGTCAATGAAATCCCTGGCTGCTTGTCTCCAATAATTAAGCAGTAAAACTTTCAAATGTGCACCCCAAATCAGGAGGTCACTCTGCTGATTGTCTGTGTAAGTACTTTTGTGGGGAGAAAATACCAGATCCTAAAGGGCTCTTTAATCCATCCAAAAAAGTCTAATCAGAACTGAGAGCCGGCAGTTTAAAGATGGACATGTCTGAATAAGAAGCAAGATAAAGATTTTGAACACTGAAGCAGAGTACAATTTGTAGAAATTATGGAGGTGATGTACTATTGTTGAGAAAGGGATATTTCTGAAATGCCTAAACATGTCTATGTTCTTTCCTGTTAGTCTTTTTAACCTTTGCTTTTTGTTTTATTTATTTATTTGAGATCTCTTGCAAATGGCTGACATTTTTGCACCATGCTGACTTTGGCACAGGGTTTTACTTTTACTTCAGGTGTTTTTCTGTTTAATGTGTGGACTTCTGCAGAAAAAACATGATTGCCTTTGATGAATGGCTTCTTGGAATAACAGTTGTGACTGGTAGTATATGAGTTGTTACTATTGATCCCAACAAGCTGTAATACTTCTATGAAGTGCAAAATGAGTAGAATCAATGACTTCAGATTTCTTCTGAACTGTAAAGTGACAGTGTTTTTCTCTCATCAAATCACCAATTGTCAGGCATTTGTTTGTTTCCTGGTAGATGCTTGTTTCCTTGAATAATCCCTGTATAATAACTTTTTATGACACTCACTGATCTTATGTCTTCCCCAATCATTTCATATAATAGTCTTTATGTGATTTTCACTTGTAGGTCTCCTCAAAGAAGAATTTTGAAGAATTTTATATCAGGAAATGTAATGATTCATAAAGGTTTTGTTAGAGGCTTGCCTCTGTTTTTATAAAGGAGCAGCACAAAATGACTCAGAAGAAGTGGACCTCATTTGCACAGTGGTGAATTGGGGAGAATTACTTAGCAAAAAAATGGACATGGAGAAATAGTGTGCAAAAAGGCAAATTGAATTAGGAAAAATAACACTCTCATTCTGTTCACGGGGAATTTTGGTAAACAATTATTTCTGTGATTACTTCATCTTTTAATTTAATTGTTTGAGGCCATCATCTTTCACTGTTAATGGTTTTTGTCATTTTCAGCTATTTGCCACTCAGCAATATGACAGTTTTATAAATGTTCCGACATCCCATGAAATATTAGCTAACAGGAAAAGACATGTTTTTTGAGGATAATATGGGAATTCAACAGCACCTGGAGAAGCACTAACATAATTTATCACCTTTTAAGACAGCTGAAGATCTCAATCAGCCAGCTGTTACTTTGAAAATGATCATTAGGCATAAACAGGGGCAATTTGCAGCTTTTAAAGTTCATTTTCAAGCTTTTACTCATGGTTAATATTAATTCACTGTCAGTAAGTCATGAATATCAAGAAATCCTGAAAGGATCAGCTCTTCATTCTCTTTGAGTTTCTTCTTCCAAATCTCAGAGGACAACCCCCATGAGAACAGCTTAATTGAATTAAGGATGGGGAAAGTTGCCTTAACTGGGCTTTCATCCTGTCTGTAGAAATATTTGAGAAATCTGACTTCAGCTTCATTTGAACTTTGCAGATGAACCCATTGTTTCAGGTAGACCAGGGGAAGTAACATAGTTAAAGTGCAGAAAAGAGTGGATAACATTTTCCAAGGATCTTTCAAATACTGTAAGGATCTTGGGGATTTTTTAGTTTTCATGAAACTTAAGAAAATTCTAAGGGATATTATTAACACATGGCAGAAGTGTATCAGGACTGCTCTGGTTCGAGTCTTCTCTCAGGATGCCTTCCTGACACAGGCCAAGTTAAGAAAGATCAACAGAAGTTTAGGAATCCAAAAAGTCACTAAATTAATATTAGGAGTATAGGAAGAGGAAGGAATCACTACAGGGCACTAGAGAAGATTCTGTCTTTCACGGTGTTTGGTATAAGTTACAATGCACTAGTGTTTAGTGTTAGTCTTTTTTTTTTTTAAGGATCAATGTGTTTTTGTTTTTTTTTTTGTTGGAGGTAGGGCAGTCATGCAGTATTGGAATTGCATATAAAAGTCAAACCTTTTACATAATCTGTTCTTATTACTAGTTTCTTTGTAACTGGTCAGAGATGTAAATAGTATTTTTGCCATAATTGCTTTATGATGGGTCTTTTGTGGGAAGAGAGTATAATAGGACCAAAAAAACCACACACACACACACACACACACACACACATACACGAAGAAAAAAGAAGCACCAGCTTCTTTTGAAATAAAGGTCTGAAAAAAAATCTAGCTAAACATTGAATTTTATGTTCCAAATGATTTCTTTAAAAATCTATAAGAGGCAATAAAATTAAAATCCATCAGTTAAGTAATTTTAAAATCAAAATGTTCCAATCCAGAAATATCTGAATGGAATTGTGTGAAATTATCATGACTTTCTATTAGAGTTTATATAGATCAGATTTTGTGAGGATTGCCAAGTCTTTTTATTACCATTTTGCTGCTTAATAATAGCTTTTTTTAAAGGGCAATTAGGGAACTGAAAAATGGGGATTTTTAAAGGGCAATAGTCATTGCAGGAAATTCTTGGCCTGACATAAATAATAATCAGTCAGCATGGGAAACAAATGAGAGAACAGCACCAGTGGGGCAAGAAGTAGTGTAATATAAAGCAGATGGATTGCATACATGTACTCTGTGATGAGTTATTTTACAGAAGTCAACAGTTACGCAACTTAGCATTAAAGATCTGGAGCATGCAGGATTCGTTTAAAGAAGCAGGATGCCTTTTAATAAAAGAATTAAAACAAAACAAAACTCCAATCTAAAAAATAATTGACTCCTAGGGAGAAAAATTTGTAAACTCAGGCTGGTTTTGAAAACTGCAGCAAATTCACAAGGTTCTCTGAAATGACTACCTGACCTGACTTTCACTACACATGTAAATAAAATAATTTGATCTCTTGGCAAAGGAAGAGATCCCAGGGGATGAGAAGAAGAAGGCCATACTCTGTCATTTAGGAGGCGTAATAGCCTTGTTAATATGCAAAGCCACAGGAACTGTGGCATTCTGCTTTATTGGTATCACTGGAGGGACTGCTCCAGAGACAGATCCAGCCTCAAGCAACGCAGGTAGTGGCTTGGTGTAGCAGAAAACTGAGATAGGAAATGGCTGTTCCCCCTTCTGCATACATTAAAACCCTAAAGCCCAGGTTAGAGGTGCCAAGGGAAAATTTGGGTTGTGCCAATAGCCTTCCCTTCTGAGAAGGAAGTGCAGAAAAATACAGGCGTTTCTCCTTTGAAATACAAGTGGCCATCCTCATGGATGCAGCAGCAGAATCTTCATTTCCTCATTCCTGCCTTGCAGCAGAAGCAGTCCAGCCCTGGCTTGCTCATTCCCACAAGTGAGGTATTGGCTAAGTTTTTGAGAAACATTGGGACAGGATCTCCTGCGTGTTTAATTTTAGTAGCTTCTTCCCAAACTATTTCTGCTTCCAGAGCTGGATGTAACTTTCCTGTCTCAGGGCCTCTCCACCCCTGCTCACACAAGGATGACACAGAAGTCCCACAGCTACTCCACACACATGGTACAGCTGAGTGCTCAACTCCTGAGCCTGCATTGTCCCTGCTGCCAGGTAGTGGCTCATACAGCAATGACTGTGGCCATGCAGCACCTCAGCTGGAGATGGCTGGGACACTGCTCCCTCTGCTTTTCCCAGCTGCCCTTTCCAAAATCAGCAGGGACAGGGGCAGCTTAATTCTGTGCATCTCTGCTGTGGTGGATGTGTCACTACAGAAGGATACAGACTTGAGTAACGGCTGAATCAGCTATTCATATAATTCATATAATCACTGACTTGACTGGTTCTTCATCCTCCACAAGTCTTTAAACTTGATTATGTGATTTAAACCTTGGTTCAGATGTGGAAATCAAAACTGCTTGGTGCAAATCCTTATAATTTAGTGTCATAACCCCATATCCCATTCCATATTTTAGGTATCTTCCTCATGATAATTGTGACAAAGAAGGAAGCTGGAAATGGAAGTGCTGCTAATTCTAATGAACTGTCCCTGAGGAGGTAAGAGGGGCCAGACAACCATTTTCTTGCAATTTCAGTAGAGAGCTCTGAAGTGACAGGCAAAACCAACTTATGTTAGGCAATACAACAGTTTACAGCAGATGGCAAATAGGCTTTATCGCTGTCACAGGGAAAGCCCCGCTTTGGCTATTCCACCCCCCCCCCCTTTTATTTTTTGGGTTTTTTTGCTACAGACTTCATCAGCTTCAGGTGCCCAAGTGCAATGGGAAAGCTGACAAGAGGACAATGAAGGAATGATGACCTGCGTAATATGCTGGCTACTCCTCAGACGCTTGGAGATACAGTTTATTACCCACTAAACTTGACATTCATTGCTGCTGCCTGCTTCTCAGATTCAGCACTCTGTTCTTTCTTTTGAAGTATAAAAAGTTGAGGTGTTTCCTATCATTTCTCATCACTCCCTTCTCAGAACAAACCTCTCCTTCCTGACCCTTTTTTGACAAGAATTTCAGGGAGTCCTGTACTCAACAAGTTTACAAGCCATATCGCTTTTAATGATTTACTGGGGAGGAGAGGAGGAAATGAGGAGGGTGAGCAAACTCCAAGTGAAATTCTTTAGACAAGAATACAGCCATAAAATGTGGGCATGCAGATTTTATCTTTCAGTATATTCTTGAAAATATTAAGTCGGGAATGGATATTGCTTTTATAAAAGGGAAGTGTCGGTTTCCCTTAATATTTATGTGAGCATATTACTATTTCCTTTTATATTGCCTTTTCTATTTGGAAGGCTCATAAGGTGCTTTATGTACTTACTCAAAGGCAATATGAATAATATTTCACTCATTATGAGATGCAGCTCTGTCTGGTGTGAGAGATGTGGCCCATGTTTCATAGTCCACAGTGAAGATAAAGCTCAAGATAAGAGCTGAAAGGGAACAGTCCATAAGCTGTGCCAGTACATATTAGTGGAGGGCTATTGATGACTGTGTTGATTTATTCTTACCTATATTTACCCCCTGAATCTGGTTGAATTTATACAGCAAGGTGATGTCAGTAGGTTAAAGTCGAGGACAAACCATTTGATAAGTTTGTTAGAAGGAGGAGGGAAATTGAACCATGTAATTATACCCCCCATGTCTTTTAGGAAGGCGTTAGTTTGGAATTTGGAATACTGATGCCCCGAAGAATCCAGTCTTCATTACAGCCCTACATGGTCAGAGGGATGCCTGCTAAGTTTTCATGCTGAAGAGGTGCAGTACCAGGAAAGGTTTTGGGATTCAGTTGTAGCATTCAGATGTCCGCTGTTGCTGTTCCCACGAAGCAGCAGCTCTATCCCCCACAAAATGTAACTCCACCCTGTTGCAAAATTTCAGATAATCACAGAGCTGGAGGGTCTTCCAAGGATCACCTTGCTGAAAGGAGGGTCAGCACCTGAATTGGTCCTGTATGGTGCCAAAATAATCTTTTCCTGATGATTCCCAACCACTGGGACTTTTTCCACTGTCTTTGGCACCCAGTTCATCTTCTATGTGCTGCAGGGATCTTCAGGCAAATGGAACTGTTGAAGTCAGCAAGCAAGAGTGTGTTTGGCGCCAAATTCCTAGTGCAGGAAAAATAAACTTGTAAACAGCGAAGTCCATGAACCCAGCTTTCCTCTGATTTAAACAATCCTGGCTTTCTCTGGCACTGACTTCCACAGGGCACTGCTTCACTAAATCCTTCCCATCAAAATTCTGGGCATTCTCAGGAGCATGTGGTAACTTTTTATAATTCATAATGTGGATTTATCTCTACTCTTCTATTTAATTTAACCTTTTGAAATAAACATAAAGGAAAACAATGATGTGCCAGGAAGAGGACATTATTAAGAGATACTGTGTGTAATTGACTCAGTGGGATCTTTCAAGTACTTTGGAAAGAATAAAAAAGGAAGACATAGTGGGCACTTAAAACTCTCAGGGTTACAATCTTCATGAGATAATAATCCAGCCAAACATCAAAGATTAGCACTGATAGGAGGCATTTTTACAATATATGTGTATATTTTTGGATATATTAACTTCGAAACATGTAACTATTATGTGAGCACTCCACTTCTGAAGATGCAGTAATTTCACCTGTGGCAAAGTAAATCTGGAGTAACTCTGCCTGGGGGGTGTGAATAGTGGCAGAATAAGAGTCAAGTACTGGACTATTTTTTTTTTTAACTCAAGGGTCAAATCCCCAGGTAGCATAAATAAGGGTATTTTCCTGTGATTTGAAGGCTATGATGGTCTGACAAATCAAAACCTGGTCAACTAAAGTAACTCCTGATTCACACAGATTCAGAAGAGCGCTGTCAATTTTATGCCTTCTAAAGGCAAAAAGCTCATATAAATTTTTCTCTTGTTTACGTTGAAGAAATCCTGCAAATAAATGGTGCCTGTCAATGTAAATGAGTAATTATTTTGCTGACGGGTTATAAGTCACCCTTTGGTGTAAATCAGAGTAGGGCTTAACCCCTTTAGACAGCTTTAAAAATAAATGAACCAGTCTTTCATCTAAAGCTGCACAGCAAATCCCTTCTTTCATTTTTCAGTCTCCTCTTACAAAAAGAAAAAGCAGAAGCATTAATGAGCTAGTCAAATATTCAAACCTTGCCAAGGGAGAAAGGATCCTTCAGTCATCATGTGCTCAACCTGATAAATCCTTTTTAATTAGTGTATATGCTAACATTGTGTAAAGCAGCCATGAATCAGAGACCCCACAAAGCAAAAGTAAAGAAGAAATACATCATGAGCAAGAGGAATTGGAGCCCAAAATATTTCCATTCTGGTTTTCAGAGAGCAGGGAAAGCATGCCTATTAATTGGCTAAGTCCATCATTAATAAGCTCTTAGCTATGCTCCGTCTGTTCCCCAGCACTTTACACAATGTCTGTGCAGTAATATGCTGGTAGAAAGGGCATTTTCTGCTAGCTGATAATGGACCAGCAAAATGAGAAAGTTGAAAGGGAGGAGTATAATAAATGTACTTTCCTGCTTATTCTGGGTGGCAATTCTCAGCTACTCAGTTAAGGGATTGACTCTCTTGGGGGATTTCTCCATGGAGACCTTGTTCCTGCCCTCCAGGAACATGTTGGTGTCTTGGGACTGTCAGACACAGAGGCAGTGGGCTACCAGTGGAGTGTCTGGTTGCTGTCTGGATAATTCCAGATTTCTTATGTCAGCACTGAGTATACTGACACTGTGGAAGCCTTTTGGCTAATTGAGAGGTCAAGAGACCTCATTGGAAGCAGCACTATCAAATGGTGACTAAAAACAAAAAGCATTCACAAAAAATGCTTAAATTTGCTATTTCTTTATCTTAAAGATTAAAAAACTCTTTGCCTTTGGATGAATTTTACTGCTAATTTGGGGCCCTTTGCAATCAAATTTTCCCTTCTGTTAAGGTGAATCTTTTGTTGAAAGGGTGATCTCATAAAATAAAAAAATTCAGACAATTAAATTATATGCAGAAGACAGTCCTGAAAACAAGGTTTATAATAAAACTGTGAGCTGGCACTGTTGAAAAGCCTGCTGAACATCATTGTGAGAGACAACCTGGCAAAAGGGGCAGATTTTTGGATGTTTTGAATTGATGTAGCTCTTCTGCTTTTGCAGAAAATATCCAAGTTAAACCATGTCCTCAGTTGCCATGTGAAACTCTGTAAGGATCATAAGAAGAGATGAGGGCAGCCCACAGTGACTAAAAAGGTCATTTCCTTTAAAATAAAATCCTCTCTCAAGCAGTGACACACAAGCTCAGCTGATACAGTCTATGTCTCACTGAAGCTTAAAATCATCTTTAAATCTTTTTGCTAATAATTAATGTGCTTGGCAACTACTTCTCTTTTAAGAAATTCAGCTGTAACATAAAGCTGTTATTATTTTACACATAGGTGTAAAATAGGCTTCTATCAGAGGGGGGAAAAGCAGTTTCTAACATTTAATTCTTCTGAGCTTCACTAATGTTCTTGCTGAGCTGTTAGAGTATTTTGCTGTTAGAGCTGGAAGAATATGTGAAATGAGATTTGGATGTGTTTGCCATATTTTAAAATAGTTTCCTTAGGATTTAATCAAATTCCTTTAGTGTCTTGCTCCCTGCCATCTGTTACATCATCACGATACTGTAACATGTTTAGCAGCCCTAAGTTTTAGAAGCTTGACTGACAAGGTCTGTGATCTTAGAGGCTGAAACTGAGAAAAGGGTTCTTCATAATTCCTCAACACTGATGTGTTAGGAGAGATAGATAAGACTTATTATGCTTTCATATTTTTCTCTCACTTATTCATCACTCTTTTTCACCAGGACTGTGATGAAGACAGTGTTGACAGACGCTAAACAGACTCGGATTTTTCTGTATAAGATGGATCATTGTCTGAACACAGATCAAAGCTGATATTTCCCAAACTTGAGAAGAAACCACACAAAAAATCAATTATATGGATTCTTCTGGAGTTAAAACCATGCATTTGTAATCAATTTCCAATCATTTAAGAGAAAGCAGGACCCAAACCTCTCCTGGCAGACATCTCATGGAGCACAGCTCTTAGCAAAGATGGCACATGGACCACCTTCTATTTGTGAGGAATAGTTAAGCAGCTCATCAAAATCTGCATTCAAATCATAATCTAAGTTTAATTTTCTCCTTTGGAAACAGAGGAGCTGTGCATAGGATTTGCTTTGTATGAGGCACAGATCCATGCTGACCATCAGAGCCAGCTGTGATGAGGGTTTGTGAGTGCCAGTACCACGCCAGGACAGGCATCCAGAGTAAGGCATGTGGGTGGCACACATGGGTTTCTATTTTCTTCCACAGTAAGCTATGCACACAGGGGAAGAAAGGGAAAAGCAGACTGAAGCTTGGAGACAGGCAAGAAAAGAAGATGGAGGTACATGAGTGGAGACAAGACATGAGTGTGTTAGATAGACTGTAGAGGAAAATTACTACCAGATTTGAGACATGGAAGGGCCATTTGTGAAGTGCTAGAAAGGCTTTTCTCGTGCTGGGAAAGTGAGGAGCATACAAGGGGTCCAGCTGAGTAGTTTACAGTGATACCGTGGCAGCACACAAAGAGTACTGGTTCTTTGGAGCCTCCAGCACTGCAGCTGAGCACCAGGAAAATCCAGAGAATGGGAATTGTGGATCTGAAGGAGCGGCTGGTAAAGAGACCTCCTGGAGTGCAGCCATGGAATAAGAGGGAATTTTAGATTATGTCAATGAAAATGATAACAACAAAGTCTGAGAGAGAGGAGTATCTCAGAGTGCTAGGAAAAAGCACACATTATAGCTCACATTAACAATGATGTTTTTAATCCATCTCTATCCCATTCAACCCAGGTTTAAAAAAATAAAATAGAGGAGGTGAAGAGTGCTTTTTCCTGGAATCTAAATTATCTGGGATAATCTGTATTAACAGGACGTGGAATGGCTCATAAAAGGAAAGTATAACAGATATGGCTCAGTTAGTGAATTCTATCGTGCTCCTTTGCAATACAGAAAATTCATAAAGAGGGTGATTAGGGGCACAGGGACAGAAATCATAGGAGAGATTAGCTTTACAGCTCTCATGCTACAGAAGCCTGACATGCTGCTTCACACAGATGGACATGTTGTCCTTTATGTGGATACTCTGCTAAGCTTCAAACTCCATAAGAAAAAGTCAAGTTGGTCCACATTTTGAAAACTGGATAAGAAATGTGGGTCTGCTCCCATTTATTGTAAAGCTTTTTCCATGATGGCACTAAAGTGGGCTATAAAGAAAACATAAATGCAATTTATGTCCATTACATGTAAAAAGGGATGAGTTCAAATGGTAATCTGGCCATGTATCATCACGTTGCAGAACAGTAACTGGCATCCATTATGGGACCGTGACTCTGTCCAAGGCACTGAGACCTTCCTGTGCGTGAGAAATCAGTGAGAGAAGGTAATTTTTTTTATCTCACACATTTCCATTGACTAAGAAATCTCTTTCCCCCCCCCCCCCCCCACA
>VZTX01024160.1:124381-274860 GCA_013400915.1 Pardalotus punctatus
CTCTTTCCCCCCCCCCCCCCACAGTTATGTTCTATTATATTCCTGTAGTAGCACTTTAGATTAGCAGCTCAGGTAATTAATGTGAAATCCAAGTGAAAATGCTATAGAAGCACTTGTGACATTCACATTAATAATGGAGGGGTTCATCAAAATTAATGTTATTACAGTAAATACCAAGAAAATTAACTGTGATTGGCTCATTATTTTAAATCGTGCTCCCATCTGCAATTGACTCTTCTACATGGCTGTATGGAAGAGGTATGGTGATGATTCAGGACTTGGAATCAAATGCAAACAGAAAGCACGATGAGCTGTGATCAGCATTAGAGAAAGTCTTTCTTCATATCTCAGATGAACTTTGCTGCAAGGCAGATAAGACTTGGAAGCCTCCTTTCCTCATGACCCTATCCAATGTATCTGGGATGTTTTGGAAATAGCATAACAGATATTTTGTTTTATCAGTAAATGAAAGAGGTTCCAATGTAGCAAAATTCTCTCTTTGTGTGCAGTGCCATAGTTGCATTAAGAGACGATTTATACATCAACTAGCGTTGAGTCAAAATTAATATGATGATGGTGTGTAAGAAATAAAATTCAAATAGAGAGTGATTATCACATGGAGTGACTTGACAGAGACACTTGGAAAAACAGACTATATATTCAAGTCTTTTGGGTCATTATCCATTATACTGTTACTCTGAAAATACATTCCATCACTATCACAAATACACAGAGAATACTTTTCTGGATAAAAGTACTATTCCATCTCATGGTCCCTTCCAACCCTAACTAGAAAGCTTGTGCCTGCTTGTTTTACAGAAACCTAAGCAAAGCACCTCAGGTTTATCCATTAGTTTAAAAAAAAATAATAATATTGAGGCAAATAGGCAAAATGAAAGAGTTCACATGCCTGAGTTCACTTGGGAAAGTGAGAGAAAAAAAAATTTCAAATCAAGAAGTATAACAAAATATGAAAGCATGCAGAAAGATATCCATGTTGCATCAGCAACACAATTATGCAGAATCAGGAATGCCCAGATTTGCATTTAGCAAAATTGCATTCATTGTTTTCCACCTCTCATTTTCACATTGAGTAAAAGGCCATATTAGACAGTCTCCTGAAGTAAATATTTATAACTTTGCTTAGCTGGAAAACTTACTTTTGGTATGTTACAGAAATTAAAATGGCAGGAGGGTTGCAAATAGATGATCTTCAAGGTCCCTTCCAACCCTAACTATTCTGTGTTTCTATGCAGGAAATTAAACACTTGGTGTAGATAAAAGTAATGCTAATTTAATTTAAAAATATGCAAATAATTGAGGAAATAACTATATATGTACTTATTGAAGACATTGCAGAAATGACCACTGCAGCTCTGTCTCATCAGAAGTTGGAGGCTTTATTGTTACAAGAAAAACACCAAAGACTAAGGTACACGCCAATTTGTTGATACCACCCCAAACTTCAGTGGAGCTGTTTTGATTTATGCCATTTTGAGATCTCACTGAGAAGCTGGGGTGCTGAAAACAGAGTTTGCATGAACTGAAAAACCACGGCATTTTGGTTTCAGTGATGTCTGTGTTCTTTCCCAAGTGGGAATTTTTCCCTTAAGCCCCTGTGTGGTCATTCATTCTCTCCCATTGACTCTTGCTGAAAAGTGTCTCCAATCTGCATATAAATGATGCAGTAAAAAAATAATAGAAAAAAGTCATAGTGGCTCCTGAATTAAATTCGGGTTTCATTTTAACATTCAGATTTAACAAAATGCCTCTCTATGTAAGGAAGTTTTCTCTTTTTCTTGTTTTAAATTACATTTTTTCAAAGAGAGAAATTAGTTTTCTGCTTCTATTGAAGCCAAAGCAGACAAGCCAAAATGAACTGCCTAGCCTTTTAACAGGAAACCTTACATTTGAAAATACCATTCTGAATAGAAGCTGGGAATTTGTACACACTCGTTTATCATAGAGGCCATGAAAGTAGTACCCTCCATTCCTGTCTGAAGAGAAGGAATGAGCTACCCCAGCAATGATGTTGCTGCAAATTGCAACTAAACACAGGAGATTTTGGAAGTCTGTTACCACTGTCCATTTCAAAGACAAATAAATATTTCTCCTGTAAAGCCTGCTCTGGAACAGGAGGATCTGTGTCACTTAGATGGCAGAGGAATCCTTCATTTTGTCTTGTTGCCACTAAGTTTGTTTTGCATCTTTAGTGGAACCAACAAAACCTGACCAAGAAAATCATTAGGGTTAAATCCAATCTGCTGCAATCACTGTTCTGCTAGAAAATATTAAGGGTCTGAAGATGGAAAGCTGAAAGTGTGTTAGATGGGGCTATTGACTGATCAGTGGGTAACACACAAAATATTGTGGGGGTCGCAGTTGTCTGGGTGCGACAGTGACGACTCAGTTTGCCTATGCCATAACTCATCCAACTGTGATAATGATTATCTTTTTATCAGAGGCTGCTGAAGGACTCTGGTTCACTCACCAGTGCATATGAGGGCTGGTCAACGTCTCCTGCATGACAGGCATTTACAAGGCACACAATCCTTGGTGTCAAATTAATCTGCAGCAATAAAGGACTGGGCTGCACACCTCTGACATATCTAAACCTAAGTGCAGAAACTGCACATGCTTTGTGGGGAAAATCCCAAACACTTCAAACATCTTTTTAGCTTCATCTATTAATTAATTTATATTTTTTAAAGGATTCAGAAACCATGTAATGGGGAAAACAGGCAACTTTTATGTCTCTATTCTGATTAAATGCTGCCTCTGCCTCTAATAATCCAGGGGGAAAGACGGGGATACTAGTGAGCTTCTGCTGTATTATTTAGCATATAAAATGGATTTTCAAGGGGAAAAAAAAAATTTTATGAAACAGCTCTTCAATAAACAATAACTGTCTTCTAAACCTGTGTATGCACATGTGTACACACGTTTGTAAAAGGGAAAAGGTGGAAAGGAATCTGCAAAAGATAGCTCAGGTAGCCAGGAGGATTACTAATATCAGAAGTCTCTTTATATATTGGTATCATGCTAATTGTGATGCTTGCAGCATTGTAAATCATCTTGCTGCACCAAGCCAAATGAAAGAATTACAAAGAAACAGAGACAGGAGAGATGGGACTCATTCCTTAAAAAAAGACTTTCAAAGAAGCACAAGGACAATGTGCTAAGCCACTAAGATTATTCTGAATCATCTGAACTGTTCTGATTTTCAGCAGGTGTATTTGGTCCTCCAAATTAGGAAAGCGGAATTGTGAGTCTTTTACAAAGCCCATGTTGTCAGTGAGACTGAAGTTCGCTCCTGGGAATCTTCCCTCAGCATCTTCAGCAGCAGGCTTAGGTTCTTACTGGGTTGAACCCTTAAGAAGCACAGCAGACTTGACAGAGTTCCCTGCAAAGGTGCAAGGCTGATCCACTTGAAAAGATCAACATTTTTTTGCTGCTGTTCCCTGCAAAGGTGCAAGGCTGATCCACTTGAAAAGATCAACATTTTTTTGCTGCTGGCCATGGGCTTAAAATGCTTCTTTTGGGGAGGGGGTCAAGGCAGTCACCTCCCATTTTGCTGATCCAGTGAACACCATGATCTGTATATGATGGAGGCCAGGCCTGTGCAAGGAATATAACCCAGACGGGGAGACACAATCCATGTACCATGGATAGCTGGGCCTCTATAGAATCGGCCAGAGGAGGTCAGAACGAGAGCTGGAGTCCTTTTCCTCCAAACACCCCACCATGATTCATTTGAAGAAGAATTGACACATTCTCCTGTAAAGACCCTATCACTGTTGTGAGCCCAACCATAAGTAGCACAGTAATTTATGGTTTGCCTTAACAGAATAATATGTAACAGAAGAAAATAAGTACATCTACTTTTTTATTTTCAAAGCAAAATATTAGGATAAAATCTCATCTTTCTTTCTTCCATCCTCTTCAGGTCCAAAGATGATGGGGGTGAAGTATCAATTTATCAAAATCCCTCAACTACAGCGCAATTAACTTGAACTGAACAAGCAAGATTTTTTCCTGTGATTTTGTATTACAGTCAACTTAAGTATGAAAGGAAGCAGTGTAAGGAGAATATGCCATGTGATGAAAGTTAATATTCTAGAAGATAATGAGATGTAAATTGCTAGTTGGAACAATACCTACAGGCTCAACTCTTTGCACTTTTTTTTAGCCAAAGATAGGGGTACTTTTATGTATTAATAATTTTCAGTTCTTGAGCTCTTTATAAAAGAGATCAGTAACAAAATGCCTTTGCTTTTCAAAGGAAGAAACTGAACCCAAAAGAGATATGATATACAAAACTCCTTAGCAGAGCAGATACTCATCAAAATACCACAGATTTCCTGAGTTTCCTTTTCAGTTCTGAAGTATGATGGTTTTTACACAATGGGGGTGTTCAGCCTGGAGAACAAAAGGCTCTGAGGAGGTGTTGGCACCCCTTTTAGTACCTGAAGGGGCTCCAGGAGAGCTGGAGAGGGACTTTCCCCAGTTTAAGCTCCCAAAAACACAGCTACAGGATGTTTCCATTGCCTGTTGCTGTTTCCACCTCATCTTTTTTCTCTATTTTTCTGTTCCTTCTCACATCAAAAAGCACTTGTGTTAGGGCTCAACTTGCTCCTCTCCATCTGGTCATATTCACTACTGAAAGCTCCACTCACTTTCCATCTATGATAACTGATTTTGATATTACATCTTAAAAATATTATTTTGTACTTTCTCTTCCAATGCCCCTTGCACCAGGGGAAAATCCCATAACACCTGCAAAGAAGTCACCATGTCTTCTTCCCCCAAATGATTATTTTAAAAACCGCACTCACATTAAAAACCTAAACGATGGAGTTATAGTTGGGAGTGTAGCAGGATATCAGAACAGGAATGTGAAAGTCATCTTAAATGAGCTGATTTGGAAAATAATTTGAAGAAGACGTGCACAGGAATAATGAACTGCAAAAGCTGCTAAACGAGGAACACTTGCATCCTTCTGCAGAAAAGAAACTTGATTTATGTAAACTATAAGTATCAATATGCATGAAGTGTGCAGCTGTGGAGATACAGGTAAGTATCCTTGCACTGTAGTTGTTAAAAACACAACTGGAATACATCTAATTTTGAACACCGCTGTTTAAAAAATAGAGAAAACTGGAGAAGCTCTACAAAAAAAAAAGGGCTCATCAGAGATCTAAAACATAGGAAAGGCTAGAATAACTGGGATCAATAGGGAAGACTGAGGAAAGTGTTTCATCCTTCAAATGTGTCTAAGAGGCTGCTGCAGAAAGGTTAGAGTGGTGTTCAGTAGGCAAAAGGGAAAATTTGGCACTGCATGTACAGAACTATTTCAGTGACCTGGCAACTCAAGTCTCATCTGCCTTTTATGCTGGAGTATTTAAGCCACACCTGTTAACCCAAAGTTTGCAGGAACAGAAAGCCAGGTTCAGAAATTAGCTCCTCACACCTAAAAATACTGCAGAGCTCCGAGCTGGATGTTTTCTTGTTTCAGGGCTCTTGTATGATTATGTGCTCCAGCATGAATTCTCAGCCCAGCATTTGCATCTCCCTGGTTGCACCCAGAGTTGAACACTGACTGCTCTTCCTCTTCCTCTTCCTCTTCCTCTTCCTCCAAAATGTACTCTAAAATGTTCATGTAATAACAGTGCCTTCCTGCCTGGAGAAAATTAAAATACCAGTGATAGAAGCAGCAGACCCATTGCAGAGTTTAGGGTATCCACCCACCTAAACCATCTTTTAGTGTCAGACACAGCTTTAGATAACAAGACATACAAATAAATATTGTAGCTATAATGACAAAATTTAGTTATTTTCTTATCATTTCAAAACATGGGAAAAAAGAGGCAGTGTTTACTGAAATATGTAATTTGCTTATGAATTGTTAACTACATGAAAGAATACAGTGTTTTCCTTACTGCTCCAGAGACTGTGCTGTTAGGAAAACTAACACAGATATGTGGAAAATAAAAAGCCTAAAGGGTTATTATGTCATGAAGTCTGATAAAAAACAGAAAAACAACTGCACCCCTGCAGCCATCACCCCTTTCAGGTCAAAATTCTGGTGACTATTATGACTTCTTTTTTCTTTTTTGTAATTACTTGAAGGTGATCCTTAAAGGTCCACATATCACTGTCTTGTCTAACTCTCTGCTATCCTGGGTGCATGGGTCAGTGCTAAATTTGGACTCTACAAGCAGTGGCTTCTCTTCTCAGCTCTGCTGACACCCTGCATGTAATTTTCTTGTCTTCCTGCTGGGAACATGTTATTGGTGATATTTACTCCTGTCCATTTTGTCACAGAGAGTCAGCAGCCGAGTTGGTAGAAAGATTTACTGTGAATTTAGGGGCATGAGGTCAAGCTGAGCTGTGGCCCTGAGATGCAGCTGATCCTTTTCTCCTCTCCCCTTCCCCTATCCAGAAAGGAGGGTAGCTCAGAAGCTGCAGGCCACCTCTAGGCAAAGTTTCTACTCCTTCAGCTTTTTTTTCCCAGAAGGTATGTTTTGGATATGTCTTTTGATAACACTTGTTTTCCCATCTATGTGAACAGCCCTTTGACCTGAGCTGTAGCCTGCTGATATCAATCAGACTCCGAGCCAGAGCCCAGCCCCTCGCTGCACGCAGCGCTCTGCTGCTCCCACAGCGCCTCTCTGCCTGCATCAATTCATCATCCGCCCGTCTCCAGTTCAGAACAGCCAGAGCTGCTGATATGCTCTGTTTCTGCCTGTGGCTGTATTTCTGCAGGCTGTGATCATCTCAGATCACACACATGCAGAGGTCAGGAGGCAGAGCAGCAAACCCTCCCAAAGCCCAGGGGTGCTGGCGGG
This sequence comes from Pardalotus punctatus, assembly GCA_013400915.1. NCBI lineage: Eukaryota > Metazoa > Chordata > Aves > Passeriformes > Pardalotidae > Pardalotus > Pardalotus punctatus. The sequence goes on from VZTX01024160.1 coordinate 131,230, forward strand.
TGTCAGCAGTGACAAGCCAGTAGGCTACAGGATGGCCCCTGTGTCGCAGCAGGACACAGAGGAGAGCTGTACTGTAAATATCCCTCTGATGAGAGCAAAAAGCCAGCTCCTTGCTGCTGGTGGACATTGCAAATCCCACATGCTTACTTTCCAAAGAAGAACTACGGAGCTGGTGAAGGATCTGGAGCACAAGTCTGATGAGGAGTGGCTGAGAGAGCTGGGGGTGTTTAGCCCGGGGAAAAGGAGGTTCAGGAGTGACCTTAGCACTCCCTACAGCTCCCTGAAAGAAGGTTTCAGACAGGTGGGGTTCAGTCTCTTCTCCCAGGTAACAAGTGATAGGTCAAGGTAAAATGGTTTCAGGTGTTTCAGGGGAGGTTAAGATTGGATATTAGGAAATATTTCATCACACAAATGTCTGTCAAGCACTGGAACAGGCTCTCCAAAGAAGTGGATAAATCACCATCCCTGGAGGTATTTAAAAGATATGTAGGTGTGGCACTTAGGGGGACGGTTTAATGTTTGGACTCAATTATCTTAGAGGTCTGTTCTTACCTGAATGATTCTGAATCTATATGTCCCACCCATATTCACCAGCTTGCTTTTTCCTAGATGTTTTTATGAAAGAGTGACTGTGTGCTGTGACTGGTTCAGAGAGGAAGGCTGGAGACCTCTGTTCTACCTCATGTCTCAGATCAGGTAACAAATAATCCTTTCCTGCAGAATTACTGGGTACAAATACAGCTTTTTCCTGACTGGTTCAAAAGTTATAACTTCAAACCTCTGTATCTAAGTGTTTAGGCAGCTGATTCAGAGCTTAAAAAGAGCAGTTACTGGAAGGTTTTCTTATGATGGAAAAGGAGCAGGGATGATACCCCCAGCCATAAGCTGGGACATTAAATAGTCTTTGGAGTGAGCTGTTTCTTGTACTTTGCTACAGTTCTGCAGAGGCAGTAACTCAATACTACCAAATGTTCAGATGTTCAATCTAGATGGGTTTTTTAAATTTAACAGTGGGTTAATCACCTTCTGTTGGGGCATGGGCCTTAGAAACACTCTAGTTCGTTCCCATGAGAATCAGTAAAAGGACAACTGTCGTTAGTAAGAATAACTGATTATGTAGGATCAAAGAAGAAGTGTTAGAAGGAATGCAGAATAAGTGGGAATAGGACAGAAGTTGTAACATCCAAAGGATAACAGGAGTGTTGATTATATGGGAATAGGAAAGAAGTTGCAACACGCAAAGATGCTGACTTTGTGAGAATAAAGAAGAAATCGCAACATTCCAAAGACAAGCAAGATAAAGATGTCAAAACTTCTGACCAATCAGAACATCAGAATGAGCACGTCGACATAAGCACACAACCGATGAAAAGTGTCTAATCATTCACGTGATAGCGCATACAGTAGAAATATTAGTATAAAGCAATGCTATTTTGAGCAATAAACTGGCTATCTGAGCATCATATTGGTGTTCAGTAGTCCGTTCCTCTCATTGGATCCTGACAACCTTCTGAGCAATTCCTGCCACCATGGGGATGGAACAGCTTCAGAGCTGCTCCCCATTTCAGGGGACAGAGTAAAAGCACCAGCTAAACAAATGCGTTACCCACAGAAATGTGAAATAAAACTACTTCTGCTTGCACAGAGTTGGCTTTTGTTCTCTACAGTACTTCAGAACCATAGAAGGCTCAAACTACAAACAGACATGGCAGCCTGGCTTCCCTGCTTTACCATAGCAGCTAAAAGCTCCCAGGTATTGTTTTTCATTAACCTGCCATCCCACCTCAGTATATGTCATCTCTCTGTTGCACAAGAAGGAGTGATTTCCTCATAAATTCCCATTTTTTGTCACCTGCATACCTGTGGAAAGAGAAATCCACAACCTGCAGGCCAGCAGCTAAATCCTGCATCCCATGCAATGCCTTCTGTGCCTCTGTTACCCTGAGTGCTATCCCAGGAACAAAGCATCACCAAAAGGGGAGACTGGATTTACATAACCATAGAGAAACCTAAAGTTTTGGCTCACATCCTTCAAAAATGCTAAAACATTGATTTGTCTAGGCTATTAACAGACAGAGGCATTCAGAGATTAGCCAGTGCTGCTCAGCTGAGCCTGCTCTCACCTGAAGTTTGCCAAGGCAGGCAATGTACTTAATGGTAGGTATATATCAGGCACAAGTACAGCTGAGGTGCTTCTGAATATCTTGGACCAAAGAGCATTCATTCAGCCCAAACCAGCAATGCTGGAATCCAGCTGTGTCTGCATACAGACACACGGGTGTCTTTTAAAGGCTATTAACTCCTAATTTTTCAAAAATTATTTTCTAAAGGATTCATTTTACTAGCGATATGCAGTATAAGGCAAGGACCCATGAAGGCTCATCATAATTCTTTCTGTCAAATCTGTGAAACTGCCTCAGGAAGAAGTGTGAAGCCGGAGATAAGAAACAAGACTTGCCAAAATTTGAGACCAGACATGCAAACATCATTCTGTCATTGTACTTTAGTGGTTTAATTCTCCACAGACAAAAAATCTTATGAAGGGGAAGATATCAGAAATATCAGAAGCTGAGCATATTAGAAGTGAATATACAAGGGAGCAAGGTATGCATACATATTATATATATATGTATGTGTGTGTTTATATATATAAACTTGGGAAATTGTCCCTCTTTCAGTCCCTGTTCTCCCTTCACTGTTGTTTTTTGCATCAATATGAAAAGGGACAGAGCACTCAAACTTGTTCCAGCTTGGGATTCATTTAGGTAGCCTCATTGCTAGGGGAGTAGCAAGCATTGCATTTCAAATTGCCCTCAGTGGCAAACCCCCGCATTAAAGTAATCACACAGGACTTGAGCTAAACAAGGAAAATTAAGAGGAAAAGCAGTAAATATTCTTTATATGAAAGGTTTACACGATGCTCAACAATTTTGTACACAAGATTTTAATGAGAAAAATAATGTTCCTATTGTAAAGCAGCAACACGTATTCAAGCAAGAAAATTACTTTTCCACCTCTAGGATTAGTTTGTGAAAAATAAAGATCCCTAAAAATGTTGATGTCCCATTTTCTGCCTCCAGAATTCAGGTAAAGGGTCTGAGGCCCAGATTCTCAACTCACAGACATCAGGATGGCTCTGCTGACTCTGAGAGAGAGTTTGATTTTCACCAACTGAAATGGTTATAGGAAAAAAAACTCAACTCACAGCAGATAACTGGGCGTGCATGTGTGAGAGGGTGGATGACCAAGACTGAATGATTTTGCTGTTCATCTACTGTAGTCTACTGTTCTGTATGTTGGCTATTTAAGTTAGGAAAACAGCAGGCTTAGGCAATTGGAAATAAAGGAGGCTCCAAAAAAAGGGTTCCCAAAAAGAACTGGTTTCCAGAGGAAGTGAGGCCAGAAAGAAGAAGGTGATGATCCTGCTGGGGAAAAGATGTCAGATGTGGGGAATATCATGGACATCAGGAAGACAAATGCTGAGGGACAGTCAGTGGCCTTGGCTGGTAACGCCACATCCCAGTGAGAGGGAAGTTGGGACCTGGTGAATGCAGTGCTGGGGGACAGTGAATGTCTGTGTGAGATAATCAAGTAAGCTCTAACAAAAAGCTCTGATATGACTTGTTCTTGAGTAAATGCCAGTATTTGGATTTACTGTGGGTGGTGGTTTATTTTGTCTCATCCATATCAAAGACTCCATTCCAACCAGTCTTCACAATTTTGTTGTCTGTTATACAGTTTAGATAACCTGCTTTCCCTTCAGAGCATCCCACTCCCTATGAAACGGATGAGCTTAACTGATAATGCAGCTCACAGCACAATATTGAACTACACAGTCAATCAGAAACACACCAGTTAAGTCTTTTTCTTTCCTTGTGTGTCCTCTTTGGGTGGTTTCACACTGATGCAATTCATTGAAAATCAAAATAAGTACAATCCTACACGGGGAAAATTGCATTTGAAGGTTTCCCAGAGACTCGGTGGTGACCAGCACTGATAGATTACTTTATCAGCCTTGAAAGAAATATTCATCACTGTTTTGGCAGCTTTGTCATTCAAGTGGCAGGAAGAATTCAGTTCTCCATTCAGCAGGTGCTAATGCAGTTCATCAAATCCTAAGCATGGGAGAAAATGATCCCCACATACATATACACACACTTTGCTCCCAACCTTCCCCCCCACCTCTTCAAAGCTCAGCAACAGAAGGGATTTGGCCTGAAATGTCACAGCCAAGTTGTTATTTCTTGCCCCATAAACATGTGCCAGATGATTGCCTCTTTCCCTCAGGTAGAAGGATGGATGGAAAATATTGGGTCCTTGCTTGCTAACAAACCTTGGGACTGAGCTTCTCTCTTCAGGCACCAAATCTGATGTTTTGTAGCTTTTGGGAGGCTTTTCACAACTTTCCTTCAGTCCTGCTGAAGATGTGTCTTTAGGCTCAGAATGCTGGCACGACTGGGAGGAGCTCAAATTTCTTTAGGAGGGAAAAGAACCAAACTGAGCAGGGCTTACCAGAGAAAATGTCACTTAAATGAGGCCTAGCCCTTCATTTACCAAGAAAATGGGAGCTTGTTGGAGAAGAAAAAATTTCCTTGCAGATAAAGGGATGACTTTTTGAATGAGATACCAGCACACCCTCATTGTATGGGCCCCAACCATTTGAGAGTTTGGGTCATGAGCAGTGAAATGTATAAACATTTTTGAAGGCCCCTTTGAAATTCCCTTGCCTTGGCTCCAGTACTGAGGGAACATTGCTGTTTATGTATGATTATTTTAAAGTGAACTAAGGGAGATTCTAGCTTTCTTCAGTCTGTAGAGTTGCAGCAGTGAAAAGCAGAGGATCCATCAGAGTGGTTGGGATGGCCAGATGAGAACAGGAGAAATTAGAGCCTTTCCAAGGGAAGTTGCTCCTCGCTGTGAGCCAGGGAAAAAAATCTTTTAGCTGCATAGGAGGAAAAAAGAAAGATACTTCTCACAAACTGAAAATAAATAATTTGAGAAAGCCTGATTTCTTACAGCAAAGTGAAGTAATCTCTGATTAACTATAGCAGCTGTGGGGCTGGGTCCTGGAATTGGGGTTATCTGATAGCCTCAAAGTTTCTGATAATAATTCGGTATTGATCGCAGAAATAACAGAGGACAAAGGAACCCTCCAGCTGAGAGACACAAAGCAATGCTCAAGTTTAAGCATTGCTATTTCTCATGGAGTTTTGATAGTCTGTACAAAACTCCCTCATTACCTTTTCTTGTTGTTGATTTATTTCTGAAGGCCCCACTTCACACTCTGTGTATTCATGCTGCTTCTCCTGTTGAAGATACCAACCTGTGGGAAATTGAGTCCATGAAACTTTGAAAGACCCTTCTCTCCTGAGTGAGAGAGACTCAAGCAAGGCCACGAATCAATATAATAGAGCAGAAGAAATTAAAGTTGGAGATTTTTATACCTGATATCGTGATTTTTTCTAGTCAAGTGTATCTTTTCTTCAGATGACCCCAATCTATTTACGTTCATACCCTCTTGAAAATGCTACCCAAAGGCAGGAAAAGCAGGAGGTCAGTTTTCCTACCTCCATTATATTGTACACATAATTGATATTTTTGTCATTTGTGCCTGTTTCTAAAATTGTTCATGAAAGTATTTGAAATGCTTGACATTTTTTCATTCAAAATTGAACTGTTAATCTCTTTCATCAAAAATACCTGTATTAGAACAGACTGCTTGTGCATGTAACTAAAATATTCCAGACTTTCATTGAGCTAGTCAGCCACAACAATCAATTATTATTATTGTTAGTGTTGTAATTAGTCAAAACCTAAAATCTAAGCTTTAGGTTAAGGAATATATCTGAAAATACCCACACTTTCTATATTACTGAAATTTTACAACTACTCTTATTTAGTAGGTGTTGTTAATATTATTTTTAAATATTTTTCCATTAAAATGTTGAGGGAAAAGGAAGCCAATCAAGAAAATGTAATTTATATCTAAAATATAAAAAGTTGCGTCACTCATTTTAAAATCAAATTCCAGAAAAACATGCATTTTAGGAAAGATGACATCTTCTAGATGAATTAATATGCCTCTGATCTTCTGTATTGCTCTTTCACCTTTCTGACAGAGGGATGGTTTCTGCATTTCTGATTGTATTTTACTGCAACAGTCGTGAATAATATGATTTGGCAAGTTGTTCCTGAGCTGACTTCCATACAGAGTAAATGTTTTTTGCAGCAGAGGATATTCAACAACATAGATAACCTTAGCACAATAAGGAGATGTGGCCAGATTCTCCAAAAATATAAATTCGTATATTTCCACTGAAGAAACAAGATCTATGTCATTTTATATCAGCAAAGAAGCTGTGCAATATAGAGTAAAGTTAGTTAAATAACTATGTTGTTGAATTATTTGGTGTAGATTAAGAAAATTAATAAATTAATTCCTTATGAATACCTTTTCAGTATGACTTTGTGCCTTAAATAAAATATTTATGAAAGGTCTGGGAGACTGTTGTAATATTCCGGTCGGATAGAGCAGAGAGTGATCAGACACTGTGAGCCAGGCAGTAACACTCCCAACACAATCTGTATTCGCCTCCTGAGCTGACAAACATCGCTGGCAGAGCTTAAGTGTAGTGATGGGAGAAGCTTTTGTTTTAGCAGCCAAACTGTGACAGAGGGCAGCAGGCACAAACTTAATTCTGTCACAGCTTCTGCTTGCTGTTTAGAAGGGCTTAGCAGAGTACCCAGGGTGTGATGTGCTAAAACATTTCACTAAAATTCAAAGATTACTTAGTCGTGTTTCTTTTCTAGAGTTTTATCCTCTGAAGGATGTGACAGAAAAGCAATGTTTGTTTCATATGCACAGGTTTGTTTCATAGTGCACAGGTAGCAAGGAGCAGCTTGCAGTCAGTGTTATAAACATCCAGAGATATTTAGTGTCAGAGATATTTAGTGACTGTGGCTTGCAAAATACTCTTAGGGACCAACAAGATGCAGCCCACTTGATCCATTAACATCTGGTAAAACTGCATTACTTACAGTCTGTGAGGGTCTGGAGAGTCCTGCCACAATGTTGGGGGCACTTACTTGGACAAACAACCTCATTGTTTGTTATTGGCTTCCAAAAGGTTGAGAAATGAACCTGCTGTGCAAGAAAGAGAAATGTTCAACCCTTTTGGTCATCAAAAACTCTCTGTTTTGTTTCATATAGGTCCAAAAAAGATCAATCCAGACTTTAGCAATTCACATGAAAGTTACCATGGTATCTTATCTCTACCCCAAATCATGTAAGAGAATTATCTGAACACCGGAATGTTACTAATGTCCTTAGAGTAAAATAGGCAGTCTCTGAAAAAAATCTGGGGTGCAACTTAGCATTAAACCTGTGATGAAACAATTCAGCTGCTACACCTCTGCATTAGAGTTTTGTCCTTCTCTTACCACCTTTGATTTCAGCCATGAATCCCAGGGCAAATCTGCAGCTACCACAGGACTCTGCAATATGAAGTTTACATGCAAATCTGTCCTTTTTTTTTTAAAAAAAAAAAGTTCAAAACCCTTCTATCTGATAAAAGCAAGTGCTATACATGAAAATCAGTCTCTTTAACAGAGAAAAGGAAGATTATTCAAAAAAAAGATCTCTATCTGATAAAAATAAATGTTATAGAACTTTAGGCAGGATCTAAGCTCTGGGCAGATGAATGTTCAGACAGATAAGAAGTCTGTGAAAAAACAAGTTCAACCAGGGAATTCCCTTTAACTTGGTATTGATAGCATTATTGTCAAGAAAACAAGAAATAATGAAAAGTCAAAAGCACAGAGCTAAGAAGCACATTCCCTTAAGCTAGAAATCTGCTTCCTTTTAAACTTCTCTAAACAGTTTCTGAGATCCAAATATGATTTGAATTCTAAAAAAACTGCTAGCTAGATAGAGAAACCTCAAACCACCTCTTGCAGCAAATGAGCAGGATGCAGTCAGACATAGAATCTTGGCCAGGGTCAGAAGGGAGTTGGAAAAAACATTAGGTTTAACCCTCAGAATTCAGATCTCATGGTCAGTTGAGTCCCCTGGCTTTGCCTCTACAAAGCATTTTCAACTGGTGAGATCAGGCTATGAAATGCCTTTCAGTACTATCTTTGTCTTCAAGCTACAGAAACCCTGAGAGTAAAGGGATGAAATTTTACCTTCAGTGCTTACTGAAATGGGAAATGTGAAGAAAGCTAAATAATATTACCAAGAATAAAGAGCTTGAAAACCAGATGTTTCAATAAGAGAGAAATGTATAGAAAAACCCCTGCTATTGTGACATGAGCTGCACAGAGACCGGGTTTTTCCAGGTGAGAAAAACCTCTGAAAATTTTGAAATTTTCCTTGAAGGAGAGTTCTACCCAGTGTCCAAGAAGAGCAAGATTGTGTGGGGTTTTCAGAAGCATTTAATTCCAACAAAACCCACATCCTTTATGTCTTTATTTTAATTTGAAATATTACATATTTATCTATAGGAAAAAACCCAGCAAATAAGGCAAATGATGACTTCCAAATGAACAAATAAAGCTCCAGAAATTTTAAGAAACAATGTCACTCTCTTAGAATTGTGCTCTTTCTTCTTTAGAGTGGAAATTAAAATGAGTCCAAGTACCTCAATTACAATGGTATAAAAAATATTCCCATGGTCTCACTGTGCCCCCATCACATTTCCTGGGAGTATCTTTATGAGTAATGCACGTTAGATCCAGAGGTTGTCATATATATCAACAGTGTCCAGAAGTGCTATCTGTAAAGAAAATAAAGAATATTTAGATATTGTTGGAAGGCACTGGATACAGCTCTATTTCTGTAACTAAGTTTATATCCTTTGCATCACATCTCACTGGTGCATATGCTAAACAGGAGTCTAGTTATATGCATAATGAGACATATGCAAGAATACTGCAAAATATTAATAAAGCCTTCGAATTTTGCATTGTGGGTGGAGAATTCCAGCATCCTTGATATAAGCCCAGTATATTTCAGTGACTGATTCCCAGCAAGAACTTTGAATCACAAGTTAAAATATAGCCAACACAGATCAAGAATGTAGTATGCAATCTCAATAAAGGAGATATTAAGGGTATGACTGCCTAATTGCCCCAAAGAGTTCGTAATTCAGTGGCATGGTCTAATTTTGTCAGTGGCACACATATTTGAGTGGCAGACTTGTTCATTGAAAGAGCCACTTGTTCACAATGAAAAGGATTTTCTACCTTTTAACATGTTCCTTGCTATCCTTCAGGCCCAGCTCAAATCTCTATCACTAGCTCTTACAAGGAGCTAAAGACAACTTTATAAAACAAATTGGTTCCCTTTCATTTCTGTGAGACTCAGAGAGAACAGGATTTCATTTCAGAAGAATTTAAGAGTCCTTCTTTTTTGTCTGGAAAATTACCGACTTCTACATAGGCATTAGGAGGCCAAATGAGTTTCATTGCATTCTCACACACTAGGCAGTAGGAGTCAACTATAGACCATGACATAAAACAACAGTTAAGGAATTTATTTTGAGGAGATCATTGGAAAGAAATTCATGGGAAAATACAGAGTGTATCATGCTACATTCTTGGAGAACAGACTAAAGCAAGGGCAAAACTAAGACGAATTTGCATTCCCTTTAGGCCCACTCCATTTCAACAGACATTGAGCAGCAAAAAGGCCCTGAGGTATAAATTAGAGCAACAGCTGTTCTTAGCTTGCAACACCTCACGTTCAGCTGTCTGCAGACTCTGTGAAACTCAAGCCACCTGAATAACTATTTCAGAAATGTTTGAATTCTTTTTTTTTTTTTTTCTGGAGAACACGCATCCAAATCCCAATCAATCACTTTCAGGTGCAAACCCTGTGCCACTGAGCATCACTAGTTGGACACTTTTCCCCCTCCTCGGCTGTCTAGCACCTTGCACTGCTCAGCAAGGAAAGGGATTGCTTTTGTTAATTGTTCTCCTAATGACTGTATCCCCAGGACAGACATAAATGTCTCTCTCCTAACAATAACATTCAAAGGGAGATTTGGGCAGAATGCAAGCCTGCTTTAGCTTCCTTGACAGAGAAGAATCGACTGGTTTTGTATCAATAACCTGCATTATGGAAGACCAGGATCACAAACATCAGATAACACTGAAATTAAGTAGCACAATTGCCACTCTTTATCTCTGCTTGGTTTGCTTCTGATCAGTCACACAAAGATTATTAGGGAAAGTCACAGGCTTGCTTAAGCAAAGATCAGGAAAATCAGAGTTAAAATTTCAGCATATTTACAACATCAAAGCAGTTCTGAGCCTTGTTTACCTGAATACAACCTGCCAGATGTGGGGTGCCTTGACACCTAGAAATATTGTCCTGTGGAAAACAGCCACCCCCTCAGGCTTGCCTTTCCTACTTTACTGCAACTCTTTTGCATATTCACTTCCTAAGCATCTCTTACCCACATTAGGATATAACTCTTGCTGGCTACCCAGAAGACTTTTGCTATGCTTAGCTCAGCACTTATCCTGCTTGGTCTTGTGATTACTACAGCCTGACTTCACAGTTCTCTGCACTTCATGATAAAACAACCCAAACTTTCTAACTGAGCAAAAATGTTGTTTTTTGTTTTCCTTTTCAAAACCAACAGATCCTCCCTATAGGTCGTCATGCTAATAGGACAGCTTTTGTACATCATCTGGTCCATGATTTAATTTGTTTATATCAAGGAAACAATTCAGATATAAATTTTGTCTGCTTGTGGCTTTTTGTTAAGCAAAAATGGCTTGGGAGATCAACAAGACCTCAGCTCTTGCCCCATGGCGTAATCCACACTTTGATGAACAATTTGAAAGTTGTGTCAGTGCATCTTTCCTGGGATGTTACGGATGGTTTGGAGCAATCCATCATGTTGCCAAGGTCAACTCTAGGCCTGTCAACAGCCGCCCCTTCAAGAATTTTTTCATGCCAAGGTGGACCAAGTTTTTCTTTTTTTCCTTGCTGCAATATCTCAGGAAACCTCAGTCCAAGTCTTAAGACAGAGGACAGAAGAAAAAGGAAATTTTCCCCCTTTGAAACCTCAGAAAGGTGGAAACTGTGGCTCATTTGAGACCGTGTGGCCTGGCCAAGCTGAGAACGTGTAGCTAAACATGCCTCAGCTCACATTTACAGCAAGGAGATTAACTTTCCGATTTCTAGTGGTTTATTTAGGATGGGATAGTGTTGGGGCTGGTCCTGAGGTGCTGTAGCACAAGGGAAGGGAAGAGAAGGAGCAGATCTGGAATGACAGCAAATGATTCATTTCAGAACCAGCAGTAACTCAGTGGGAGCCACATATCTATCATCCCAGAAAGGAGATTACAGTACTGAGCTCCCCTGAAGTTCAAAACTGGAGCAGAAAGGATGCATTGCAGCTTTAATTATGCTATTAAGGTTTCTTTTCAGGGGAATTACCATCCATTCTCAGGTACTCACAGAAACGGTAAAATCAAGGAATATTTAGGGAGTGGAAGAGTTTTAATACTGGGTGGCAGAGCTCTTACAGGCTCTAATTTTATTCTGAATAATAGAAATTGCTCCCAAGAGACACTTTCTCAACATTTGAGAAGTATAATATTAATTGCTTCTCCCCAATTCTAACTTTCAGGATACTCTTGAGTAAAGCAAGCGACCAGGAACACTATTTTATACTGGCAAAAAGTTAAATGTACCTGATTTAGTTTCTGGTTGCTCTGTAAATTACCACCATTAGCAGAAGCTATTACTATCTGAGCTGATTCTCCCAGCTTTATTCTTCCTAAAGCCTGAGGCTTTATCAATATGTTGTGTAAAACAACATGTACAGAATCCAGACACCTCAGTCTCATGCACGTGCCCATTCATGCACATGCACAAAGTACTTGAGCAGCCCCAAAAGTCACTCATAAAAGACAAGACTAGCAAAGATAACATGATCAGTCTGTGACATCTTGAAGTAAATGACAAAAAATCAAGGGGAAAAGCAAGCGTGCCACTTAATGAGCAGGCTCCACCGTGTCTTATGGCCTTTAAAACCTCAGAGTGTTCTTAGACACAAAATTAATGTTTACTATAGTCCTTCCTTTCTCCATCCATCTTGACAGCTGTGTGTGGATGAAAATCTCATTATTTTAAGAGGAGGGAACAAGCCAGGGAGGGCTTGTAGCTGCTTTATTGGGCTCTGCTCATTGAAAGCCCCTCTTCACCAGACTCTGCGCCCTCTGAAAGTAGAACAGAAATGAAGAACATCCTTTTCTCTTTCCTCTGTCCTCGCTCTTCTGGGGCCTTTCAGATGAGTGTTTGACCTTGGCTGGCTTCTAGGAGAGTCCCCTGACTGTCACTCAGGACAGGTCTGCAGTTCCTTTCAGCACAGCTCTGGTGTGTTGTCCCTCCGGCACCTTTATGAGGTAAATCAGTGCTAATCCATGAACAAAGAAGCAAGGGGCAGTGGGAATACCTGGACTAGAACTGGTAGTTTAAACTACTTGTCCTGCACCCATTTTCCTGCTTCTCAGCTCTCTTCAGTCCTGACATTGTCCTTCTCTAGCTGGTTAACTCTGCCTGGTCCCTCTTGCTCCTGGGGACACAGGGAAGCTGCCAGGGAGTGAGTGCACCAATGCTTTAACACATTATGTTCCCTTGGCTGAGCAGCAGACCTTGGCTTCATCCCTATTTGCAGCATCTTTGAGATAGCCCCTGTTCCCAAGTCCCTGGAAACCAAAAAATGGGCCTCAGATGAGGTGCTCTGGCTCAGATCCTTAAGGAGGTGAATATAATTCTTTCTTATTGATATTCATTTGTAGCTGGGTGCCTCTGCACCCGTAAGGATCTGAGTTTCCACAGCATAAAGAATTCTTACAGAAAAGAAACTCTCTTCTTCTTCACAAATAAGTCAGCACTAATCTTTGCATCAAACGTTTGTATCAACACACAGTCAGAAATTAGATATTCGCGGGGGGGGGGGATTCTTTCTAAAAAGAGACAGTTTTCGGCCATCTTTTTAAAATTTTTTTTAATAGGAATTGTTTAATATGTAAATGAATACATATGCATGTATAAACACGTGTGCACATCTACATGCATATGCAAATACCCAAGCCCTTAGTATTGATGCACACATCTTTTTCTGAATTGCAGTGATGTTAAGCAGGATCCCTCCAGGGCTTTTCTTGCCACTCCTTTTTACATGTTTGACAGTTTTCCTAGCCTTAGTTCTTTATTAGGTATGTGTTCTAAATAATTAAATTTGACAATTATGTGGGAGAAATCTCAGGCAAAAAGAACTGGAATCTCTGAATGCAAAAAGAAAAATAGTGGGAAAGCTCATTTTCTTTTTTCCAAAGCTACTCTATCACTCCCTTTGACTGTATCTCCTTTTCCATTAAATGCCATTGCTCATCATATTGATATGCAAAATCTCAACCCAGCAGGTACATTCATTTATTGAAACATTATTTGAGAACAACTTTATTAAAGATTCAAGATGCCAATACAAGATGACACAGTGCAGAGCAGCTTGTAACTTGGAAAGCTTTACAGAATTTAACAACACTCAACAGCAAGGTAGGATGCGGTGTGAATTACAGAAGGAGTGGTGCTAAGCTGGTGGTTCATGGAGAATAAATTAAAAGTGTTCAGTTACATGGCTAGTACTGAAGATAGGCAGGAGCAGGGATACACAGATAATAGATGAGGAACTGTGTTTGGCAAGAAGTGGGGAGGGACAGATAGAGATTCAAGAAAACTTATTTTAGGTTATAGAATGTGCAGAGAAGGCTGAGGGATTCATGGGAAAGTGATACCTGGAAAGGCAAGAGAGTTCTGCTGCCATAGGGTTTTCTGTCTGACTGAAATTTGTTGTGAGAGGTGAAACATACTCCGTTTAGATTTGGGTGTTGGAATCTACTGCAACAACTCCCAGCTCTGCCTTTGGAGGCCAGAGTTCAGAGCACTCTGACTGTGACATGTCCTGGGAGGGACCTGGCTCCCACAAATCACAAGATCTTCACTCAGCTAAAGCTCTTGAGAATGTTCATTGCATAATGCAACAAAACGTGTACACCAGCAACTGAGTACCAGCGAAGGAAACATATGAACAATAGCTGGGGAGAAACATAATGCATAACAGTAATTGTAAAGAAAATTTAGATGGAGCCAAAACTGAGTACTGGGCAAACATTTCCAAATAACACATTGAAATACACCAAGAACCAATTTGTACAAAGCATTAGTAAGCCAAGCTAAAACGTTATCCCCATATCAGTCTGAGGGTTTTTTTAAATGCCCTTTTTTAAAAATAGGGATCGCCACATTTAATTGACAATTAAGGATTTCTCAAGTTTTTGTTTACTGTAGAAAAACATCCTTCAAAGGATGCTCAGCAAAACAAACCTAATACCACTTCCTGACCTTTGGAAAATAATCCTTGTGAAGTATTTTTAAAGTCTGTTAACAGAAAATACAAAACTTTTAAAAATACTGAATAAAAATATTTCCACGTTCTTCCAGAAACAGGGAAACATCCACAGTTGGCTCATGCTACCGGCATTTGTGATTTCCTTTTCTACCAGTGAAGATCCTTCTATGTCCCTTGATGCTTCTGGGAGAGATGTTGGCACTTCTCTAGAATCAAAAAAAGTATCAGCATATTTTCTAGGGTAAAAAAGGTTCTGGCAGGCTCAAATGTCACCTCCCTCTGCCCTGGCAAGCCATTCCATAAATCCAAAGTTTCCCCAGTGCCATTTGATCTTCCAGTGTATGCCCTTCTAGTGTTTCTATCAACCATTCCATCATAAATTACAGCCTTTACTTTATGATTTTGTTTCTTTTCCAACCATTTCTCTTACAGAGCCACCACCTTTTGCAGACAGAGGAACACCCAATAGGGCAGAAAAAACTTAGGCTGAGGGAGAGGGAAGGAAGTGAGCGTGGCCAAATGGATGAATCATGACTTTGTAAGATAAAACATGTAGATCCTTTTCTTGGTTCTGTTTATGAACTTTATCTTCTTGTTTTCCTTTGTTCTTGTGCTCAGCCTGAAGATCCTTCGGCACTTTCCCTCAAGTGCTGCTTGTAGCACACGTAATGTAACAGAGTGTGACAACAATTGGATGCTTCCAATAGGAAAAAGTGTTAATAAAAAGGCTGATATGTGTGGGATGTGATGGCTGCTGTATTCACCACAAAATATTTCTTCATAAAGAAGTTAAGATTATTTTCTTAGGAACAGATGTCCTAATGTAGGAACACTTTTTCCGTGACAGGTCCGTATCCCATTTGCTAGTTTTCTAATAAGCTTCCATTCAACTTCATGATGCAAATGCCCACCCTTGAGGAACTGAACTGAGAATGTGAAGAAGCCACATGTCAAAGGCTGCTAACAAGTGACTTCTGGCCATGTTCTTTCTGAGCATGGCTCTCTGTGGAAAGTGAAGGGTTCTGTTCAGCTCTTTACTGCATATTCACTCATCGTAAAGCAGAAATGAGTCACCGCAGACTCTTATCTGAGCCAGAAACAGAAATGGACAAAATGGTTAATCAATCTGCTTTTTAGGAAGTTCTTCAGAAGGACAGCTGGGTGAACTCAGGTAGTCTATGAATTTTGGTCCAAGTTCATAATGAAACATCTGACTTGAAAAAAGCTTCTAATAAACTTATGAGTATGCAAACCCCTTTTCTGTACTTATTTTACTCCATTGTTAGATGCAAAGGTAACAAAATGACATGGGAGAACGTGTTCTCCATGTATAAATGCTCATTAACAGAGATGAGAAATCAAGAGAAGGCTCAGGAGAGAACTTTGTAATGATTTCCAATCTATTTTGGAGACCTAAGGCAAACTCTTACAGAGGTAAGCTGTACTCAGACAAATCCATCTTTATGTCAGGAAAGTCCCCAATCATGAAACTTCAGAATTTGATGGTACTTACGAAAAGTTAGGAGAAAGTTCAGCTCCTGTTGGAATCAGTGCAATCAGCGCAATGTGCCAAAATCTCTTAAAGGTCTGGATCTTTGTCAGAAAAAAAAGTGAATGCATCTCTGGTCTCCTTCACACAGTCCCATGGATAAAACTGGGACATTCATAGCTGCAAGTTATTTGCTCCTGTCTTCCTCAACATGAAGTAGATGGTCTGGCATATATTCACAGAAGGATATCCTAGGAGAAATGGCCAGGTCACAAATTGAAGAGACTTCTATGTTGCACTCCTGCAGTTCTAGGACCATGAAAATCTTGAAATAGCAATTCCTGGTCACTGACTGATAGTTTGCTGTGTGCCTGCAGCTAGTTGAGTGGGGTGACTGTCCTGGGATAGGAAATTGTCTGAAGAAATGTCTGTTTTGATAGCTGGATTGTGTGCAAGGGAGAGCTGGAGAAATTATCTCTAGATAATTTCTAGAGATAATTGTCTCTAGAATATTAACAAGAGAGCAGCCAGCAGTCAGCATGTAGTTGTATTCCTGCCCCCAAAAACAGCAAACTCCCAAACTGAGCAAACAAACACCTGCAAAGCTCAGCATCACTTCAGTTCCTTTCTGGACTCAGACTCATCCCTGCCTTCCCAGCACAAAGAGGTTATTTTCTGAATGGAAGGGGAAAGTTAATTACACAATTTTTGCTGTTCTCTTCCGGATTACACTAGTGCAGTCTAGACTTGCAATTGAGAAAGCTGTTTATAGGCAGCTGCTTTATAGGCAAAGAACAGACATCTTTCTTGTCGTCCAATACATTTAAATATTTAAAGGCCAGCTGCACAGAGCAATGTCCCACAACATTGTCACTGGGATGTTATGACTCATCCCCAGCCAGAGGATCAGGAATTGGACTTTCTGCCACAAGATGGGGCTCTGCCTGCCCTCTTTCCCCATATACCCTCTTTTATGCTTTGCTTCCCGTCCTGCACGAAAAATTATTGTTTCCTTGGTTATAATATGTCTCTTTTTTTCCCTCCTTGTTTTGCTGTATTGAAGAACATTAATTTTTCATGGCAAGAAACTTTTCTGTCTTGCCCCCAAACACACACACTAAACTGACAAAGCCTCTAGGATCCCCTTTGCTGAGACAGACGAGTTGTACTTACAGTATTAAAGCAAAACCTTTATTGCAGAGGGAAACGATGCTATAACCAAGCCATCTGTTTCATAGCCTCCTGAAACGAAGAGCATTCCTACAGGTTTCCTGCTTACTATTATTTGAGCATTTCGCTCCTAACAAGCAGAGGATCAGTGACCAGATTCTGACATTTGGTGCTCACAGGAGAAACAGGAACAGGCTGAAGTTCACAAAACTGTGCTGAATTTTTATGCAGGAATGCATAGCAACCTCTTTTTATAGCAAAGAAATTATTAGTATGTGGTTGTGCACAGAGGCTTTCATCGGCTCTGCACAATGGCTGGTAGTTAACACACACATATAAAGGGAATTGGCTCATGCAGGGTCACACTGCTCCTTTTCCCCATGGGAGGGGGTGGCTTTGGATAGGATTGCTGCTTTCTATCCATCAGGTACCAAATGGCTTCACTGAATTCCATCACTGGCCAGGGAGTGGAGATGGCCAGAGCAGAGCTGCCCACAAGCCTCTGTCCATCTATTGTAGCCAACCAAGGCGCCAAATCCCATTTCTTTGCTTCCTTATGATTTTTACTTCTGCTTCTTCTGCTGTTACATACTGGTACTTTTTCTCAGTACGTATGGAGTACTACTCATGTTTTAAAATCATTGAAACACCAGAAGAAAAGGTATTCGTACATTACTAAATTTCATTAAAATATGAAACCACTTTCAGCACATTTAGAACTTGGAACCAAAACATATTTATTGGATCAAGTCCAGTCCTCTGTGACCTGAGGTTGTTTCCTCATACAAGCTCATTATAAACTTGTCAAGGCTACTTTAAATGAGTTAGAACTTTCTCCCCCACTAGTCCAATTGGAACATTGCTGGGATTTGCTGATAAAGGAATCTTCTCATTTTAAAATTAAAATTTCTTCATAGCCCTGAGAAGAGGGATTTCATGTGCCATTCTTTGCAGAACAGGCCAAAGAAGAATGTCAGAGGCTTTCCTCCATTTTTTTTTCAAAAGGACTAGGAAGTAATGAAAAGTGATTAGTCAAGCAGTGGGGTCAGGGAGTAAAGGTGCATTTTTAGGGCTGGGTCTGAACGTTGGTTAGAAATTATAAAAAATCATCTCTGTATGGACTGGACAAAACCCATCAGCAATTCCCATCAATATTTTTTTTAATTAAATTCTCAATTATTTATGTGAATTAACATAATACAAGAGTAAACAGAAACCACTTTCCCTCTTACCTTGAACCACAGCTTTTAGAAATTACCTTTCTTTCTATGGTCACTGGGGATTTGAGGGGAAATTGTAATAGAAGGCCACAATGCTGGGGAGAGCTGCATACTAGGCTTCCTTCTGCTGTGCTCTTTGAGTGCACTGGATTTTTAAAGTGTATTTTTAAGTCTGCTGTCACTATCATGTCCTTCTTAGAAGCTGTCAACTTTTTCTCACTGAAGAATTCTTTCTGGGAAATTTGTGGCAACCAATTCATGGCTGTGCCTTGCATACTTTATTCACAAAAACTGAGGACCAAGGTACCTAGGAAGTGGTACCCTGCTTTCAGGAATAGGGAAAATTTAATTCAAGTATCTTAGAAAAGTGGGCAGCTAGGATGGGCTGAAATTTGGGACTGGATGCACAGAAAAACTCTGAAGAAAAGACACAGTCCCTGTCTATGCTTCACATGAAGAGCCACCTCCTGCTCCTCCGGTGGATATGAATCCCAGCTGTGGCTCTGCTATTTATTGGCAATAACAGGGGGCAGGCAGCAAGAGGCCAGTGCAGCCCAGGCCTGGGATGCCAGGAAAGCTGCTAGGCTTTCCCTCTGCCAGCTGTGTCATTTGCACACCTTCAGAACTGCTTCACACAGCCACTGGTCTCATCACTTTGGTCAAGAAATTCCAGTGGTTCTGTCCACACTAAAATGTCTTCTCAGGATCCCAAATTCTTTCAGAGAGGAAAACATTTTCATGTCTCTTTTCCTCCAGCTTGCACTTTTTCCTCTTACTAGAATTTGTTTATTCCCTTAGTACTCACATTTCTGCACAGCCATTCCCAGACTAGTTGTCATTAATTATTACGTTTAGGGACTGTGGCTTAATGAAGATAAATGACCCAGCAGTCTCTGTAATATAAAGCCATTTGCATGGTAGCAAATGGTGGGTCAGGCTGGTGGGTCTGCATCCAGTTTGGAGCATGCAGCCAGATGTTCCCACCATACGTACTGCCATCAGAATTGTCACTAATCACCAGCCTCATTAGCAGATTCTCTAAACCCAAGCCAAGGACCAATGGGCCACAGAAGGCAAATTTCCCTTGGAGATTATTTTTGCCAACATGGTTTAAAAATGCATTTAGCAAGGGGAATGTAGGAAACAGCTGCTTGTACTGTTCAGTGTGTGAAAAGATGGCATTTCTTCAGAGCAGTCGGCGTGGCACTGCTCACTAGCAGCAGTCAGTGCTGGAGGATATATCAATGGCTGTGCTTTCAGAAAGTTGCTTATGCATCTCAGTGTGGCAGAAAGCAGCTTGGGGAACAGGGCTTCCTTTTTTCCAGGTGACAGTGATGGCCCAACCACCAGGAGGGCAGGTGCTGCCTTTGTAACAAAGTTCTCTTGACATATAAAGATTGAAAGGAAAAGCAAACCAAAACCAAAATCCCCTAGGAAATTCAGATGAACAATGGCAGGATTTAATTTTTACATTAACATTTTCCATGTGCTTAGAAAGGCTATGACAAAACGCAGCACAAACATTTTAATTCTGTCTCTTACCTGTGTCTCATACAGTTCTACTGAAACTTTAGAGACTAAACACACCCAATATCCTCAGCCAACATGACAATCTCATCACAAAGAATTAGTGAAACAATTGCAAGGAAGCTCATAAAGGTGAAGTTTCAAGGAATCTTATCTCTAGACAGTTGTGCCAACTTAGTTTTTACATCCTCCTCACATATTCTCACTATTCTGCTTTGTTGTACCGATCCCTTTTTTCTCTATTATTCTCTTTTTGAATAATACTGAAATGAAGTCTTTTCTTCTCACTCTTCCTATCTCTTCTAAATAGAAGCAAACCTTATAATCAAAGAAGTGCAAATCTAGCTTTCCACCCATCTGAGTGGATTTGAAACTTAAAATCTAACCATTTGTTGCATTCTGGCTAAATGATCTGATAATAAAGGAGCTTTGTGCCTTCCCTTGGAGGGCTGGTCTTTTGTACAAAAAGTACAAATGCAAACCAGTAAACCTGCATGTGGTATAGGGTATATGGTGCTGTATATTTCTGTATGACTTCCCACACTCTTCGTTTTACATAATCTGTATGTAAAAATATTAGTAAAATGGAGGGTTGGCAATGTGCATTGTTAGTCAAGGTAATTAAGGAAAGTACACAAGCCATTATCATTAGTGGTTCATAATACAGCAATCAAAACACGATTGCAGCTTAGCCCTAACTTTTAACTGACTGAGCAGGGCCACTGCAGCAGGACTGTGGAGAAATGCTCTATGACAAGAGGTTTGTAATGATTTACAGGGTGCTCCTTAATTGCACAATCAGTTGTTTGTTTCAGTTAATTGAGTTCCCCTTCCACTAATTACTCTTTGCAGCTCTTTATGCCACTGTAGCACAAGCTTAACTTTTCATACAGCTACCTTAGCTCAGTTACCTCTCAGGACTTTTCTGCTTCAGTCATTGAACAAAATTAGTGCTGCCTCTAGAGTGGTTCACCAGGAATGATGGATTTCCTTCCTATATGATTTCCCTATATATTTTATATGTGTCTTTAAAGAATGTGGCAGGGTGCAAAGGGGGGATATGGCTGTTTTCTTCCAGGTGCACTACATGTAGAATCTTGATCTTTGCTCCAGCAGTCACTGCTACAGCCATGTCCAGGATACAGTTCAAACCATCACCTGCCATATCCTTAACTTCTTAATGTCCATGTCTGTCGCAGAGGAAAAAAACAGCCAATGTTTAATGGAATTTGAAACTGCTAAGAAAAATCTGTATTTCTATATGTAACTATAAAAGTAAGCAAGTAATATATCGTGAGCATGTAGAAATTAATGTGCAAGCAAAAAAGGATAAATGGAAGGGATGGTGGCTGTCTCGCTGGCTGCCGAAATCTGTACACAAACTTGTATTTCTTCCATCACTCATGAAATGTTAACTGCTCTTCACTGTCTGCTGCTATTTATTTTTAAACTGTTTTGTTGTTGGTTTATGTTAACCAATGTTTTATATATACAAAACCCACTGTTTTAACTTGGATGTTTATGAAAATTCTGTACTATGGAAGTTGGGAACCCTTCCTCTCTCTTTGCACAAATATCAAGGCACTTATGTAATTTTCCATGATTCTTTCTGTCTGGGGAAAAAAAAAAGCATTTAGAACTTGTTTATTAAGTACTTTTCCTCCACACACATTTGTATCAGTTGTAAATGATTACTATGCACATTTTTTTTAATGTTTCTGCTTTCAGGATTGCCAGATGCTTACTAGTAATGATGATTCATACATTTCATACACATTGATATTTCTGGTGCTTCTGTTTCAAAGATAAGCAGATGGAGAGTAGCTGAATTTCACCAAGTTCTGTATTACAAACAGGTAGGATGCAAGTAAGGGAGCATGAAACAATGCACTGAGCTGCCCCTTCTTTTCAGCTCCTCTGTTGCCACCACAGACCAGATATCAATAACGTATGTTTTATGTCAATGCTTTCTTGTCTTTTACAGCTTTCAACAATAAACCAGCAGGCAGTGGAATTTCAATACTCCACTGGGATTTTACACTGTTTAGACGCAGTTAATTCTCAGAATCTCTTCTCCTTTGTGATGTTTTGTTTCCTGTTGAAATCCAGCAAGGATTAAAAATCCTTCTCCACAAATTCACTCATTCAAGATACGGGTCATCTGGATTAAACTGACATGCAGAACAGCTGCCATTTTGATTTGGCATCCAAATGGAATATTGGGAAGTAATAATTGCTTGTAGTTGAGCAAAACCAATGCGTGTATGAAGAGAAAAACACCTTTGGTATGCCAGGCTGAGACGTTACTTTCAAATAACATAACTATGCCACATTTCATTTCAAATATGTGGTGGTTTTCAACTTTGATTCAGCCTTTTAATTTTGTTGTACTTCAGCTTTAACTTCTGTCAGAAGCCCCCTGTGTCAACACCTTACCATGCAAAGCCAGTTTGTAAATGGTTGTAAACTTCTTAAACTATTCCACTCCTCCCTCTCCCCAAAAAGTCACTACAGAATGAGAAGAAAAAATGTTAAATCTTGTGTTTTAAGAGATTTTAAAAATAAGCTTCTTCACTGGACATTCTTCATAGGACATTCAGTTTGGTAGCCTGAGGGAATTTGGACAAGATATTTGATGTCCTCTACTAAACAGATGAGTCTTAGCCCTGACACTGCTAGAAAATAAAAGAGAAAATACCAAATAAGAAAAAGAAACTTGTCAACAGTTCAGTGTAGCTTCTGGAGTGGTTAACTTTGGTGGTTTTGGGTTCTTTTGAAGGGGACTTTAGTGCTGTTGGAAAAAAAATAAAAAAGCCCCTGAACGTAAAAGAAGAAAAATAAAAATTGACTGCACCAGATTCTTTTCCAGTAAGTTTAATTTCCTAATTATTTGTAGGGTCATTCCTGAGAGCTGCCAAGGTGTGACTCATTTTTATTAAACACTGTGCCATCCAACACTATTCATCAATATCTTTCAGCCATTCATTCCTCTCAGCCAGTGTCCCTTTTAAGAAGAACTCACGGCACTGGATTCAATTGCTTCAGCTCCAGTGAAAAGCTCACATCAAATATGCCGAAGAGTGTGTAACCTTTATCTCAGAGCTAGTTAGGGGACTAGGATGGAGTCCTTCCCGATAGAAGTAAGTGGTCCTGTTGAGCCTCGAGGATAGTTTAACCTACAGATCCATACTGAGTCAATATCCAAAGACTGCTACTAAGGGCATGTCTTTTGAGCTTATTACCTTTCAGAGAAGCCTTTAAAAAAGAAATTTTTGATTCATGTCATTAAAAAGCTCATGTCAATTTTCTTCAAGAACAATGATTTATGCTAAATAGTTGAGCAAATTCTGTTCTGCACTTCTGGTTGTGACCCAGAATATTTTGGATCCTGCTCTGTTCTTCTGTAATATCTGCATCAAAACTAAATAAATACTGATAAATCCAGCTCCAGCAATTGCCCTAATTCCTGTCATAGCTCATGTTTTCTTTTTCTAGAATGAGGGCTTGAGGACTGTGTGGAGGGCTGTTAATCCTTTTGGTTCATTCTGGATAAAAAAAGAATTTTCTAAATATAAAGTGGTTTATTGTTATTCTTTCCATAAAGGCAGTGGAAAGGGAGAGAGGAACTATGCAATGGGTAGTTCAAGAATACTGACTTATTTGGCACTGTTCATTAAGGCTGTTGCATTATAAATGATCATGAGATGCACTATTTAGAATTCTAACTACCCCAGTAAAGGTGGCACATTTATTTTTAGAGAGTTGTTAGGAACAATTGCTTGGTTTTCCTTACAAACAGCGGCAGCCGTAAGTAGAAATTAGCTGATGTGTAAACACAGTTGGGAGGGAAATGTGTCTGTGATAGAGGGAATGAGCTGCATTGCATGGCAGACAAATATCAGCCAACAAACTGCTTTATTCTCTGTCTCAACAAATCCTACAGGAAATGCTCTTCTAGCTGCTGTGGTCAGATCAACACAGATCTCGGTCGTGGCTCTCTTGTGGTTGTACCTTCACCATCAAAACCACAGCAAACACAGAAACTATTCTGCCCGCAGTGGCACTGGTTGACACAGTCTGCAGATTAAAAAGCTGAAGACTAAAGGCTTCATTTCAAGAGAGGACATCGTCCAGGATGTCTTCAAGAAGACCTTCTGCTGCTGACGTGATGGGGAAGTTCAAGTGCTTACATTAGAACTGTTCTCTGAGGAGCTAAACCTAGTGGGTAGATTACTTGCCTAAGGTATGCAGACTAGAATTAATTTTGAATTAGTATCACTTAATCATTTATCAAGTTAGCTTGGGTTCATTTCCAGTGCCTTTCCTTAATTCTCCCCTTTATTTAAACTGGGAAATAGATGTACTTTGCTTCAGCACAGACATGTTCTGGATCACCTCGCGTTTTCATAACAGCCTCTCTCCAGCTTCAAGAAGGCTTTCTTTTAGGTGCTCTTCCTTGTACACAGAATTTCTGGAAACTTCCTACTCTTTCCTATGCATTTTTTAAAAATCCATGCTTCTTTTGATGAATTTACAGAACCCCCAAATTTTACAGTTACATGACTTACTAAAAAAGGGTCTCCTAAGAGTGTTTGCAAATTTAGAATCTAAGGTGCACAAGGTAATTTACCATTGAAGTAATTGTTTTTTCCTCAAGGTTTTCTGAAGTATATTTTACCTTAGAAAAGAAATCACTTTAACTAGGATGTAAATGCATATCCAAATATGCAAAATTATTCTCAGTTTTGCATAGCTGTGAGGCTGTGCTGTGTGGAGGCCATTTAAAAAAACTTACAATGAATACCAAGAGATATTTTGAAATAGTAAAGCTTTTTTGTTTATTTAACCATCTCCCAGGTGAACAGGACAGGGGAAATTGAGTTAGGAAAACAAAATTTCACCTCTGAAGAAAACCAGCTCAAGATGCTACTTTAAGAATTCCACCTTAAACCCAAAAAATACAAACCACAGATCTTCCCCCCAAAACTGGTCACACTGAAATGTATTCTGTCAGGACCCACTGAAAAAGCTCAAAATGAAAATCATAAAATATTTATTTAGATGTTGACTTCAAAAAAGAGACTTGACTAAAATTGGCTTAATGTTTAAATACAAAGGCACTTCAAATTGAAACATTTTTTTCTTCCTTTAATGAGTGTCAAAGCAATTTTTTGGACAACATTGGCCCATTTTTAGCTTAAAAATTTATCCAAATAAGTCTTCTGTCAAAAGTACAGTTACAATAAAACTGCATTTTAAAATGAGAGAAAATTCTTCAGAGAGAAAATTTTTGAAAGAAAATTCTTACCCATGTCATGTCATGTCATGTCACCTGACTCTTAACAGTGAAGAAATTTGGACAAAGATATTTTAATGACAAAAGTATGGAAAATTATTCATGGCTGTCAGAAATATCTAGCTTGAAATATGGTCTGAAGTATCACTTTGTCTTATGGAAGTGTGGTAAGGATGTACATGCTGCAGGGATGTTCAGATGGCCTTGTGAAGTGGAGACAGACAAACAGATCAGCCAAATGCAAGAGTAGAGTTCTGTGGTCCATGAACCATTTGTGATTTTACATCTGGGACACCCCTGTTAGGTGCCTGAAGGAATTCCTGTCCATACATGTAAATGCAGTCCATGGAAGCTGCATGTCCATGCTGGATCCTCATTTCTAGAGAACTTTGGTAGGATTTGGGAGTTAAAAAGCAGTTAAAAATCACTGCATTTAGCTGCTGAGGAAAGTTTCCAACTGGAGAGTCTTGAAAGGTGATTTTTTTCCCCCCTCATTAATGCTTTCTGAAGCTCCTTCCATTACTGATGTGTGAACTGCTCTTTTCTTTTATAAACACAAATATCCTGTTCACAGCACTGCCAGTTAAGGCATTCCCTGTGTGTTTTGTTTTTCCTGTAGCTGAAGATAAATTTTAATTACTTTTGGAAACTTTGCTGCCATTTCGCTGCCAGAAGGGTCTGAAGGGAACACGTCACCCCTCAGCCCCTCAGCTGGCAGAGATCCTCCAACATTACCAATGATGAAGAGTAAAACTGTGCCCCCTCACCATGGTTTGTTTTCAGCACGTTTGCTTGGCAGAATCCTTCTCTTCTACCCCCAGGTTTTTCAAGGAGATACTGCACACTGAAAAAAGGATGCTTGCAACTACATGGATGCCTAGAAGACAAATCTCTCAGAGTGAGCACAAGACTGTGCTTCAATTTTAGAGCCGTGCAGCTGGAGAGGACTGCACTTTAACGTATCCCCTCTGCTCATCCTGCAGTGCAACACACAGCTCCTGTGATTAATAAAAAACATCTTAAAACCATAGCTTGCTGCCTGCCCAAATCTATTAACCCTCTGTGAAGGTCTGCTGCAGAGTCAAGGGGCCTTCACAGAACTTTTAATTCTCCCAGAAGTTGTAATTTTTTCCCTCATTAGGATTGCCCATATCTGCTGTTAATCAGGCCCTCCAGAGCTTCATAGGAAAAAGTGATTGCTGATTAGAGTGATGCTAGCCCAGATTTCTCATTTTTCTGTTCCTTAGAGGCTCAGTTGGAGGGAGAATGTCTTTTTGCAGAGTCTGCTGTTGCAAAGGGAATTAGAATTTATGAGGCTGGGAATTTTCTAGTTATGAAATTTCCAACCAGTTTGCAAGGGCCAACAAAGATGTATAAGAACAACAGTAGTAGTAGTAGTAGTTATAATAAAAATAATAATAGTAATAATAGAATTAGAATATATAAAACAAGGGATGCACAATACAATTACCACTCGCTGACCAATGCCCAGCCAGTCTCTGACCAGTTGTCCCTGGTCATCCTTTCCCCCAGCTAATAAACTGGGCATGACAGGCAGGATTGCCTTGCAGGGAATGTGCCAAATCTTTCAAGCCAAGACAGGTGCAGAAGGATAGGGAGGATGTTGGAGAAGTTACCAAATGGAAAAATCACCACTTGAGATGCCCTGGATCTAGGTTAGCAATCATTCAAGCCCATGTATGTTCAGTTGAACAGGTTTCTGCTGCATTTAGGGACGTGATTTGGTGGTGGACTTGACAGTGTCAGGTCAATGGTTGGACTCAATGACATTAAAGGTCATTCCAGCCTAAATCATTCTGTGATTCTACCTGAGAGTCACATGCATTGGAGGTGGCTGCAATTCAGCTCTGGGTTAGGTTGGTCATAGTTTGCTTCTTGATCTCTGTCCCGGCTGCTGTACACTTGGAGAAACTTGGTGTTCCTGGTCCAGCAAAGGAATCTGAGCTGCTCTATAATTATCAAAAATCTGTTGGTGAAACATTGTCTGACACTGTCCGTCCAAGAGGGGCAGCTTCAGCTATACTGAGAAAAGCATCTACTAATAATGAAGAAAGTAAAAAAAACCTGGGCAATGAGTTTGTACAGAAGAAAGTAGAAAAATGTCTTTTTAGTTTAAGTTTCTTGCGGGTTGAGTAGTAAATAATGTATTTATAAACCACAGACCTTTCCCTCCTTTGGAGAATTAATCCCTCTCTACCAGGAAATTGCCAGCAGGTTCAAGCAGTAGATGGCCAAGCCAGCTGTGTAGGCAGCAACTTATGAGCAACCTTCACTCTAATGCACAAATCTAAGTGGGAAAACTGAGCAGCTGCCAAAGAAAACAGCCTGGAGGAAGTGGGAATGCACGGATGTTCACAACACCTGAATCACGGGCTTGGGGAGTAAAACTACTTTGAAGCTTTTTATTTTCTAATTTCAGGAACAGATTTGTCAAGGGGGCTAAAACAGCCCTCAGCCCTACAGGTACTGGATGTAAAGCGCGTTTATTCTTGTGTCATGGCTATGTAGTAACATGGTCTTGTTAAATACAGATCAGACTTCCTTTTTTCACCATGGCTTTTTCTTTCTTCTTTTGTCAGCCTTGAAGAAGAATTTCATCTTTGTTTCTTCACCTCTGCTCGTGTTTTTTCCTATTTTTTTTCTTTCTTTTTTTTTTTAAACCAGGCTATATTACACAGTTTTACCACTTCATAACAGTAATTCTCTTCCAATTTCCTTAACATCTCTTGTTATAATTTCACAAAATATATATGCCCCTCATACATAGATATTTGTTCAGACAGAATACACGGTAGGCAAGGCTGTGCTCCTATTTTATGGTACAAATAGATATTTGGAAAATGGTTCTTTCAATAACATAATTCAAAGGAGTCACTAGAACACAGTATTTGGATTTGTCATAATCTGGTAAAATATTTTTAATTAGTATTACAATTTTATGAAAATTTCCTTTGTATCTCCTTTCACTTCTATACTTCTTAGTGTTGCATTTGCCATTTCATTTCTCAGTCTTTCCTGAACAAGTTGTGTCAAAGGGAACATGGAAACCTTCCAATCATGGTAGGAAGGGAGAAGGACATGAAAAGGCTGATAGAGGGGTTGAAAATCTGCTGTTGTCACAGTATCAGTGATAAGCTGAATGCACTATACAGCTTTGGGAATGTCTGCCAGGAGATGCTCATTGGGAGGTACTCCTGGGCAGAGCTGCACAAAGGAGGTGCTAAAAGGAATGTAGGAATGTAGCTTCTCCTCTTTTCTGTTGTGCCTCTTCGTCCAAAACATGAGCATCTTGTTGTATAACATGGTTGTGATGTGGGTGAAGTTTGTTTTCAGTCTTCCTTGAGAACACGTCTCTGTGGAATAAATTGTTTTATCTTCAGATCCTCCGTTCTGCCTGAGAACTTGTTAGGCTTATCTTTTTATATACTTGAATACAGTATAGTCCAATATAAAAATACAGCCACAGTCTTCTGCAGGTTATGGTTTTATTCATAAGTCTTCTTATTGACATCTTCTGGACCAAGCAGCTCTTTATTTTTGACCTTTTACCACGAATTGCTTCAATTCAGCCAGACTTCTATGTGTGTTACAAGCAAATAAACAAACAAACAAAAAAATCAGGTCATTCCTTCACAAACAGAACAGCTCATAATTCCAGGGGACAGGTGGTGCTGCTGCTATAAATGTCTGTAACACACAAAGGAATATTCCTTACCTTTGCCATTATTACTGAAACAATTGCCTCCCGTGTTAGAATAGTTAACAAGCCTGCTGGAAGGTGTTAGTTTTGATTACAGCGTGACATGACTGATCTATTGTGACAGCAGCTAAAACTAAATGTCCAATTAACCTTCAAAGTCAGTCTGTGGCTCAGCAGTATTTGTTTTTTCACCCCTCTCACGCATTGTAATGTGCTGCTGGGTGTCCGGCTTCATAAAAGCCACTCCATGCTAACGTGACCTATCAGCATGATCACTTGTCATCTGTACCAGGGCTGAGGCCTCCTTGTCCATTCTTGGTTGCTCAGGGAGTGTTGGCTTGTCCATGAACTTGAGAATTTCACTAGTTTTTATTGAAGTTCTTGATGACTACAACAAGCCATCAGGCTTTACCCTGACTTGGCACAGTGGGTGATCCAAAGGGTGTCCTGTCTCCACATTTGGTGGAAGAGGTCCCATAACCAAGCCCCACGGGATCAGACTTCTCTTTGAACACGTCCTAGATCCAGACTTGATGTCAATATGCAAAATCAAATATATTTTGGCCCCAAAAAGCAATCTTGGTGATGAGTTTGTATGGCAACTCTCGGCAGTGTTTCCATCTCCAGGTGATAACAAATCCTGTCTTGTTTGGTGAGGTCCTGATCCCCAAAATATGTCCTGTGAGATAATAAAACCCTTGCCAAAGATTCATATCTAAGAGGACACTCCTCTGTTCAAGGAAGAGATTTTTAGAGGGAAAATAACATTTTGGAAGAGATTTCATTTTTCCACCGCAGGTTTTATTAAATAAAGTATTACAGAGAATTGAGAAATGGATCATGTAACAACCCTGGATAAATCTTTTCCAGCTGGAGTCATCAATAGATCAGTATGCTGTACACCCACTCTCCACTTCCACGGACAGTCAGAAGAAGACTTTGCCAAGGGACAACCAAATCCAACCCATTTCATTCAGTCACCAGGCTCTGGACATCAGCCTTTTAGAAGTGACTGAGAGCAATTGAGCAGTCAAGGCTGTCAAGCTTTATTTTGACAGGAGGTTTTGATATAAGATACATCCTGAAGGAAGTTCAAATGCCCCAGTGTTTTTTGTACAAAAAGAAACATGTTGGCGTGGCACCATGGGTAGAATTTTCACCTTGTTTAGAAGGACACAGACAAATGTCTTGGGAAAAGTCATATCATTTCGGTCTGTCTGCTGTGGTGATTTACTTATCAACACTGCAAAATATTGACCTTGCCTTTTTTGAACTTTGGAGAAGAAATCTGTAGAATCAAGTATATCTTGTCAGAAGGTCATCCTCCTTTCTAGTTGCTTTTACAATTTTTTCCTGGTTTTGGTCTATTTTGTCAAGAGCAACCTCAGAAAAGCAAAGCCGATCAACTGCTTGCTAAATCACCTCTATCGTTCAGTCTATTTTAATTCATACGCTGGCACTGCACACCCAGATTTACACTTTGAAGAATCTGTTCTCATATTCTGGATGACAGAAAGATACTCCAGAGGTTACAAAAAGGAAAGAGCTGAGGGAGCTCATTTCTTCTGTGGCTTAAGTACAAGATTCAATCATCAGTTTTAGACTCTTTTTTCATTAACATTCTAAATTGTGTAGCACTGCATATTACAGATTATTTTTCATCTGAACCTCCTAAGAAAAATATTATTTTTTTATTGTAAACCTCCATGAATATGTCTAAATTGCTGTCAGTACAAACCTTCTTAAATTTCAGCTGTACTTGTTAATGATCTTGATGTCTCTCTCAAATTACTGTGGTACCCAGGGTTTCCTGGTAGTTCTGACATTCAAACTGATTTTGTGTCTGTTTTTAACAGCTTGCCCCAAAGCTCGCTCATTCCTTCAGTATAGACACTGGTAACAGGCAGAGATCAGGTAACCACAAGTGGGAAAAGCAAATATACCCTGACATAAAAAGGGCTGGGATGGTGCCACCCACTTCTGAAACATTTTTCTATTGAATTCTGACGTCCTGAAGAGTTCAGGTCTTTGCAGACATGAGTGGGACTGCTCCTTCCACCTTTTGCATAAACACTTGTTGATTTGTAAGAGATTAACACACTAGTATTTGGCAGGAGAAGACGCAACCGTTCAGAATCAGATTTTCTTAGACTTCAGTGGCAAATTCTTCTGGTTTAAGAATCATGATGATATCATGGAAATGTTGCTGAAATAAATGAAATTATTCCTTCTTCTGCCATAAGGATCAACTTTGTCCTTTACTGCCACACTATGGAGTTTCAATATTGTAAAGGCCAGATCTTACCAGATTCTAAGACAGCACCAGGGTCATATAAACACAAGATTGGTCTTATTTATGACGTTTCCAACCCAAAAAACATTGAATCTGTAAATTTATGTTCTGGACATTAAACGACCTACACATGGAGCAGAAAAATCGTTATTTTCTCTAACTATTAGTGCTGCTAATATTATTTCAATCATCCAGCTGCTACCCCATAATTGTTTATTGACTCCCATAATTTAATTCTCCCAAGGTACACTTGCTCTGTCATTACCTGAACTTCTTGCATGTTTAGATTGAAAATTGTATAAGTCCCTGCACAGATAGTGAAAAAGATAAGGAGGGCTACTTGTGAGGTAGAATTTTGCTAATGACTGTTCCTTACAGTAAGAAGTAAATGTTCTATCTCACAAAAAGCACACCACCATCTAATTATGATGCACAGCCAGTAAATCTGATTAAAAAGGAGAAAACAAACTAAAACCTCAAGTTCTTTTCCCCCAGGTTTGTGGATATTTCAAAAAATCCTCTGTCTCACTCCACCATTTACCTGTGGATGGATAGTGATCTCGGTATTTATTTTTTTCCCATATTATCACTGGTGTAGTTTTAGCCCCAAAAGCTTTGCTTCTTTTCCGTGACTGACTTTGCTTTTTTTTTTTTTTTTTTTCCAAAGAAGCCAAAAAAGAACAAGTAATGAACACAAGTTTGGATGAAGGGAACATTGTGGTTGTTTGTCCCCAGCTGTGACCCCCAATCTGAATTGGATCTGCACACACAGCTCAGTATCATCTTGTATGAACTTCTTGTGTAATCTGTGCGTGGATGCAGCGTGTGTGGAGCACAGACTGCTTCATGCCAAGTGACTTTGGATGTCAATGCCACCTCTCCCCTGCTCTGCAGTAATTTCTGTCACCTTTTAAGGTCAGTTCATAAGAACTCCACTTAGCACAGACTAAATATGCCAATCACTATGAGAAAGATATTGTAGCTGTATGGTAAATCTAGATCTTTCATTTTAAAATACATATAATTTCACTGCCTTTAGCAAATATGACCCCCTGTGGCTTCAATTTCCTGCAGTGTTTCAGATCCTAAATTCAACAGTGTGGGAGACCCTGCTGGTCCACTCACTTTTAAACCAGCTGCAAATGTGAAAAATAGAGCTGGCTTCAAACTTTATTTCATTCCAAGTATTCAGGTGCAACCCTTTCCTGGGCCCTCTGGAGCTATGCAGGACTCCAAATGAGGGACTGGGGAGAGGCGAGGAGATGAGGCCTAATTGTGATGTTCAACCAACATCAACTAACATCTCTTATAATTTTTCGGTTATGTAGGAAACATTGCTACTTTAAGACAAAAAACAATAAAATTGACAGCTCTTGCTCACTCCTCTCACAGGAGGTTGCTTGGCAACCTCAGAATGTGGGAGAGGGGAAGATGGGGGAGCCAGGCACAGGAAGAAGAGTGGGTCTGGCACTTCTCTGGATGCCCAGGAAACCCACAGAGGATCCACACTACTATAGATGGTGAGCATAAAACCCACCCTATGGCTCCTTTAAAGATCCATAGGACCATTTGTCCTTCTGGCCAAGGTCAAGGAAAGTGCCTTGAGCAGGAGAAGTAATGCACTTTAATTCACAGCTTGATGGTTTAAAAGGCTTTAAGATGGAAAAGAGAGTTCAGTGAAGGCAGCTGCTTCCCTGAGACACATTTGTGCATGGTATTATGGCTGTATAGCAAGAAACTGAAGGAGAGTTCACCCCTGCCTTCTGACAGTCCACGTTCAAGGACTCCCCACTGCTCTGTTGTTTCCCTGGCTGTGAGATCCTTCCTTCCTCAGGTCCTCTGAACCTGACACAGCAACACCACATGCCACTCCTGGGTCAAGTCATCCATCCCAGTGAAAGCTGCTTCTCAGAGTACTCCAAAGCGTTCTCCAGAATCCTTTCACCTGGCTGGTGGTCTTGGCATTAGAAAAAAAGGAATAAAAGAGCACATCTAGCATAACTGTGATGCAGCTGCAGGTCCATACTAATTTCTTCTGTTCCAGGATCTCATTAGGCACATGGAAAAGTTTTCAGAATGTTTGGGGTCCTCCTGAAAAGGCTCAGCATATGTCCAGAGAGCAAACCCAAAGAACCTTGTGCTGTGGGAATGCAGCAGTTTCAATATCAGTGGTTTTGCTGGAGGACATGAGAAGCTGCCAGTGTGCACGTGGCTGTTTGTGCACAGCAACAAGGAGGGAAACAGCTGCTGTAATCCACCCTGGATTGCTCTGCAGCGTGAGGAGCTGGAAATGCACTTGTGATCAGAGATTGTGCTTCAAGTGAAGGGGAAATTCAGCTTCTAGCTGGGAATCCGTAGCTTTCTAAAACACATTGGCATGACCATGCATAACACATCTGTCATATTTATAATTTGTTTCTCCCCTCTAATAAAACCAATCTGTTTTTCAGGCCAATTCCTATTTTCCGAGCCAAGTCTTGACTTTCTATGAGGTGCTGTAAACCATTGAAATGATTCTTAGGTACTATAGTGCATGAAGGATGGGTCCCACTGTGCTGCTGCTCAAAGAACAATGCATCACCTGTCTTAGCTGAGATAAGATAGATTATAACTTAGATACCCCTCTCCTCAGCACATATCTCTGGTGCTGCTGACAGCACTGCATCGCACAGAGGAGATAATGTCTACCCACCTGTAGGAAATGCTTTTGTCCTTGACCTTTTGGAATCATATATCACACACTCTGCGTGTCAAAATGTCAGGCAAACAGGGTGAGCCTTGTGCTCCCAAAATGCTCCGTACACAGGAGGAGCTGATGGACATCTCAGCCTGGGCAGAAGACACTAAACCACACTTCAGTGTCAAAGTCTCGATCAGCCCATGCATGAGGTGGGTGCCCACTCTTTCATCAAGGCAGATGCTGTTTGTTCAATGTTTCAGATGCTCTAAGGGGTTGACAGTCAAGAACAGAACTCTGGAGGAGAAAGCCAACGAGGGCAGGATGATGGCCAAAGGGTGTATAGCTGCCATCCTCTGTAGGAGATCAGAACTGCCTAACTTCTTGGTAGAAATGTTCCCAGGCTCCTGCTTGATCACTGTGTGGTTTTGGTCCTTCGGGTACTGATGGACCATCCAAAAGCCAATGCATATGAATAACACTTGCCCTAGCTGCTATGATCAGTATGATTGTAAAAAGCCCCTTTCTTATGGCCTTCTGTGTAGAGTTTTCCTCCATTGCTGAATCGTAGAAGCCTGCAAGAACCCATAAGTTTCTTTGCCATTTCTCTAGTTCAGGTCCACAAAAAGAAATTACTGCAAATCAGCTTTTCTTTCTCTTTTCCCAATAAATTTTATCACTAATCATTTAACATAATAAAGCTGATTTTTTGATGTAGCCTAACTAGTCTATCCTAATAACAGCCAGGCAACTTCTTGGAAACATTGGTGATCATTTGACTTGCAATACCTCTCCTGGTTTTAGTGGATTTCTCATGCTTAGAGATTTACAAAACCATTGCAGTTGTTACTTTTTTTTTCATGTTCCTCCTAAAGGCTATTGCAAACATCTTGCTGAAATAACTTCTTTTTATAAAACTGCCTAAGATCATTTTCAATGTCTCCCTTACCCCAGAGAACTCACTGTAATCAGCTATTAAAAGCATTTCTTTCCGCCTTCTCCAAATCTACCTTCTTCCTACATGTTTTCACCATTCAGTAATCCCAGCTGGTTCACATACATGGAAAACCCATTTGTAGTAATTAGACGAAATTACTTACACCTGCTCAGCAATGCACTGCATTTTTATCTGCAGTAAGTGACATTTTCCCCAAAGAGTACATTTTAAATGAAAAAGGGTTCTGAGATGTTTTCCTCTCCTTGCCCTTTTCTCATTCTGTCCCAATTCCACTTTTTTTTGTGGCCTTTTAACAGTAGTTATTTTTTTAGAACTAAATCCAGGAGAGTGCTGAGCTGACAGGTCCCCAGCTTTTGTGTGAGCACAAAAGTCTGTTAAACTGAGTTTCATGACGAGTGTGGGAGGTACCAGCTCTGGCAGTGGGCAAGACATAATTTCAGCCTTGCAACTGCACACTTTGCACAGCCGTTGTCCTTCAGCGCTAACAGCCCAAACTGAGCAAGCAGGACTCCTCTCCTGCATGGATAGGATATATTTCCTCAGCACTGAAGGTGTTTTTTCTGGAGCACTGGAAGTTGAAGGGTGTTTAAGCAATATAAGACCAAAAGTTGCAGGTAGCAAAAAACTTAGAAATCAAATATCATAAACTGACTTTCCCAGATATAGCAGCTAGAATCAAACCATACACAGCCCATTAAATGTTTACGTAAATTTAATAACCACTAAATTTTTCACTGGAAATCATCAGTCTCCATTAACTTCAGTGGCAGCTTCCGGAAGAATGATGCTCATGTAGATCCTTTTAAAATAGGAGCTGAACATATTGTCAACTTTAATGTATTTTTCCTCACAACTACTACTAAGTCAGGAAATGCTTCTAGCCTCATTTAATATATGAGGAACTTTACAGAACAATTCCTTCATTTGTCTAAGGTCATACAAATAACTGAATGCCAAGACAGTAACTAAACTTGGCTTTCTCATATCCCAATCTCCTAACATAACCACTGGATTAGTCAGTGGCTGATTTAAATCTCTTTTTAGCCATTCCTTTTTAAATAAGCAAGACAGCATCTCTGCAATATGTCTCCACTGGACTGTGCACAACAAAACCTCCAACATGTCATGTAATAAATGTCCATACCAACATTTTCCATCTCTTCCTTTCCATTCCTGTAATGCGTTACAGTTCTTCCTATTGTGAGCCAGAAGAACAGGCATGGAAAACCTGCACATGTTCAGTCCTAGGCAGAAAATGAACATATTTCTGCCCTGACTTTTCCTTTTTCACTGTGTCTGCGTCATTACCAAATGCTGCTGGCATCAGATATGGCAGGACTTTGTGCCCAGGTTGTCAAGGGCAACACAAAAGAGTAGTCATTTAGGGTTTTTTCTCTTAGCCTCTCTCCCATTTCTATCCAAAAAACCAAATAAACAAAACTCCAAACCCATTTTCTAATTAAAAATAACAGAGAAGCATCAGGTTTGTCCAGTTTTAATTAACTATTGAAAAACACGTACTGCATTTTGCCCCCATTTCCACTAATCTATATGTCTTTCTGTCTCCTCTTTCAAGGTTTGCTCCATCTCTTTTGCATACTGTTATAAATGAATCAGCACACAATTTGCTGACTTGTCTACTCCAGAAAATGACAATCTGGAGACCAGCAGAGGAGCAAGTGCCAGGAGATGCCTTTTGGAGCCAAGAGAAGACTAAGGCTGCAGTAGAAGGCTTTTTTTTGAAAAGGTTGGTAATGATTTTCTTTCAAAGCCAGGCCAGCAAGTCCTGCAGAAAAAACAGATTTTTCAGAGATTTAAAAGACCTGATCTTCTGATATTAGTCATAATAATTTTGGGACCTTCGTGGTAGAGTGTGTGAAGTTGTTATTGACTTTGCTGGGAAATAATGGGCCTTTTTTAGGTCATCTGAGAAATTTGCTTATAATACCTTTTTCTACCCTTTTTTTGGTGTTACTTTAATAGATTTGGTGTTTCCCCACAGAGGTGATAGGTACTACAGAGACAAAGTACAAGCCATAAGCATTCAGTACAAAAAACCAATTGCAACTCTGTAATATAATCAACAATAAGGTCCTTAATTATTGTTATTGAACCTTGCAGCTGTAATAGGTTTTCTTTTATTTTTTGCATTTCCTTCAACAGTTTCAATGTTTTCCTTTGGTATTTCTTTTCTGTGTAGTATCTAACAACAAATAATTACAAAACTCTTATTCCAAACATTAAAAAAAACCAACCACAAAATGAAACAAAACAAAACAAAAAACCAAAACCTGAGATGTTATACTCAGAAACAAAGAAATATAAGGAGCCTAAAAATTAATTTTCAAATATTAGGCTCTCTGAGCACAACCCCAACTTGGAAATAGAAGTCAAGTTACTGAGGGGTTGTTTGCAAGTGCTGAATTTGTTTTTATTTGTGCTTGAATTTTTTTATGTTTCTTTTGGGCTCTTTCAGTTAATGCCTCTGGGAGCTGAACTGGCATACTCTCTATTTAAAAGAAATGCAATAAAATCAATTTAACATCTTTCCCCTGTGTCTGCATTTGTTATTTCCTACTCATAAGAGAGCATAAATTGTTAATATATAGATTTATATGTGTATGCATATATACATATGTGGTGGGGGTTTCTGTTGGGGACTATGGGCTTGTTGTGCTCCAGCAATGGATATTTTATCATGTAAAAAAAATTGTAAACAGTATTGAGGAATAATATTTTAGAGGAACAGATCAAAAAATAGCTCAAAGAAGGAACATCAGTAAATAATATACACAATTGTCACTAATTGACCTGTGCTCTCTCCTTTAATTGGATGTGGGTCTCAATCAGACAGTCCAGGTGTACAGGGCAATTCCCATCAATAGGACTTTCTTTAAATTATGTACCATGCCTCCTCAGGACTGTTCTTTGGTCCCCATGGACCAGAAAGTCATAATTTTTTAGTATATTAGGTCATTTATCTGCATACAAAAGATTTAAACAGAACTTCTGGCTTTTCTATCAGCTCCTGGCATTAAGCCAGTGAATCACTGCACCACTGTGTTTCATGAAATAGGGACACGGGAATTTGCTGTCAAAAACTGGGACAAAAGATGCATCTTTATGGCTTAATAAAATAGCCAGTGGACTGGGAAATGCTCTTGGCTGTTTATACTGGTAATGATTGCACACGATGCCGTTAATGTTTTATGTTTCGCCATCCCCAGTAATGTCTGCAGCACCATATTCCTTGTTCCTGTTTCAAAGAATGGGAACAGAGAGCTGAGGCCAACCCAAGTGAGGAAAGCACTGTTGAGCTCCAGTGCTCTGAACCCACAGCACTGACAGCACCCAGACTGTGCCAGCTGAGGTGACCACACCGTGGTAGGCACTGTACAACCTTTTCCTCGGCACGTGCCTGTTTTAAGGACTTTGTACTCCCAGAATTCGCATTTATCTTTTAATTAGATGAACCTCACAAGATTGGTCCAGAAAACAGGTG
Source organism: Pardalotus punctatus (assembly GCA_013400915.1). Classification (NCBI taxonomy): domain Eukaryota; kingdom Metazoa; phylum Chordata; class Aves; order Passeriformes; family Pardalotidae; genus Pardalotus; species Pardalotus punctatus. The sequence goes on from VZTX01024160.1 coordinate 169,512, forward strand.
ACTGATAAGTATATTTATACAGTAAAGCCAGGCTGAAGAAACCAAACCAGTCTGCACAAAAGCATATTAATCAGCTAACCCTGTGCATGTGTGTATTCCAGAATGTGTATTTCTTCTTGAAGGAGGATCTAATGGGATTTATTAAATTACTGATAGCATTTCATTATATTTTCCAAAGAAAAAGCCTGAGGAAAATCTAAATGGGGAGCTGAGAAGCTGTGAAAGAACTACAATAAAACATTCATTGGTTTAGCCTTGCTGGATAATTTATTTTGTGATGAAAACTTCCCCAATATGCAAAGCTGAAAATATCTATGGATTCTTTAGAACATTCAGTGTCTGGGTGGTTTAGGAGAACAGCACACCAAAACTTTAAGAGCCTGCAGTCACCCTGTCTATTTTGTGTTGCCGAATGTACCTTATTTTTGTACCTGGTTGTGTAATCTGGCACTGCATTCCTAGCACTGTGTTTTAGCTCACCCAAACAGTAATATTCTGATGTCTGTCTCATGAGAATAATGCACATGAAATAAAGTACCTTTGGTGTTACCCCTCTCCACATGATTTTAGGACACTGAGAATGATAAGAGTGGTAGAAAAGAAGCTGTGAACCAATTTTCTTTTCTGCTTCATTGCTAATAATCGCACAGGTCTACATGCAATCAAGTATGTAATAATGTATAACTTGCCACGTGTGAACCTAAAAATATTCCCCAAATTATACATAAATAAATAAAATAAACCAGTGCCAGGAGGGGGTGGAGTGAGAAGTAAAGAGAACATGAAGAAAAGGAAATCACATCAGATCGCCTCAGTTAGTGTCACAGTAAATGAAAATGTGACCTTTGCTGGAAGATACAACAAAGGCTTAAGGAATCAGAGTGCCAAATCCAGTGCCTGTGAGCAAGAATGAGGGGAGCCAGGGTTACTGTGCTGTGCTTATGCCAGTCTGCTTCCAGGGGAATTGTACCTCCTCTTCCATCACCTCTTAGTCACACACACAAACTGAAGACACTTCCTCATTGTTTGGGACATGACAGAGGAATGATTATCGTCATGTTCTTACTAAAAAATAAAGTAATTTTCAGTTCAGGGTATATCAACTTCCTCTATGTTTCAAAAAAAATCCCTTCCAAATCAAGATATTGCTTAATAGATTGAATGATGGGGGTGGTGAAGCATCTAGCAGTGTGATAAAATCTGCCTCATCACCTCTAACAAATTCAAGACAATATTTTCGTGTGAGGGATGCATAAAGTTTGATTTCAATCCTGCCCCTAGTAAACCTCCCAGATGTTCTAGTCTCGCTGCTTTTAAAAAAAGTTAATAAAACTGTGATGAGAGTGTAGGAAATAATTCCAGAGATTAATGAGAAATCTTGCGGGCAGACAGTCAATGGGAACAGCCTATTTAGTTTGTGAATTGTATGATGGAGAGGCACTTTGTTTACAATAAGTGAACAATTTCATGAGAAGAAAATAGAAGATAATAATAAGGTCTTTGTTCTGGTGGAGAACAACTAATAGCTGCAAACACATTCAGTGAGAATCAAGGTCAAAATATTTTTTAGTGATGATGGTAAAATACTGGAATAACTGTAAAAGCACCAGGAGGTTTTCCATTTCTAGATGACTTCGGTAGTTGGTTGCTGCTGCCAAGGACGGGCTTTAACAGCCTGTCACAAGTTCTGGTAGCATGGGTGAAATGTGTTAAAACTTCTGTGGTCATACTGTATGAGCTAATGGTCCCTCCCGGCTTCAGAGTCTATCAACCTATTAATTAGCAGCTAATTAGCAGCTGGTAGCAATAATAGGCTATTATCTTGTAGCAAATCATCCAGCAGAGGAACAAGTAATGCACACACTGGCACATTATATGACTAACACTCATTTATAACAGCCTTCTGCTATTTAGAATGAATTGACATAAATCCTCTGAGATGTACAGATGAATAAACAGATTTAGCCACATAGCAGAGTTACCTTAACCTTAGGGACCTCCTCTGCCCCTGCTTTGTCCTCGAGTTCTAGCACAGACATGAAGGAAAAAGCTGTGCATAGCCTTTCTGTTAGAAAATGTTTTGGTTCTTTTTTGAAACATAAGATCCACTTTAGTACTTTGAAATTAATAACCATGAGAGGGTATGGGTCATGCAAAAATTTACATTTAAGCAAACATTTTAATTTTACCACATTATTTTTTGTAACCTCAAACAATTCTAAGTTTATTGTAACTTAAAAAACTAGGTTAAAGCTTTGAGTTTCCAAGTTTCCCTTGGAAACATTAGCAAAAATACTTCTAAAATTTTTCCCAAAATTCTTTGGGGAAGAACACCATATTGTTCACCCACGGCCGATAACACTTTCTTCCTGTTTGCTTTCTTTAATTAAAGTTAGCTTCTTGATACATCCTGTCAATTGTCATCCTGGAAATCTAGGAACTGAGCCAGGAAAAGAAATCTTGTCTCAGGTTTCTCCCAAAATCTACATTCTATGCTCTTTCTTTTGTCAAAAGAAAGACAGAAACTTCTCAAAAGTGTCACCCTGAAAACCCATGCTGGATTATGCTCTGGACAATAAAACAGAGCAGTATTATCCTTGTGAGAGTAGCATTTATGAATGCCCACAATTAGCAGTCGCTTTTCCCATCTGTGGAAAGCAGCACGAATATTTTCCTCACTGGCAGGAGGATCTCCTCACTCCTTAATGGACTGTAAGACAGATGTCTTCCGGAAGCATCAAACTAAATCCACTGATGTGCATTCATTAGACCCCAGATTTTTATTTTTTTTTATTCTTCATTTATAGTCTAAATATTCCTACCGCAAAAGCTGGGATTTCTGTACACAATAGCTCTGAATTTTGTGCATGGACCAAGCCAGATACACTGATGTATCTTTGTCATCTATTCTGTACAACAACCCTTTTCTATATAAGAAAGGGGGAAAAAATGAAGAGATAAGAAACAAAAGTCGTTTGTTCTGGGTCCTGGACCTATTGCTTTCTTATAGATATCACAGATAATACACCTTTGCAATCTTGTTAGCATGAAGAGAAAGAGTGAAAAATAAAACAAAAAAATTCCATGGTGGAGGCCACAGAGAGACTTATAAAAGCATTAAAACACAATAGGAAAAGTCCTGAGCACAAGGAGGGTTGTCTCAAGTCATGAGGTCTCTGACCTACAGTATTCACTTACAAAGTAGGAATAAAACTTCTTTGGTGGGAAGTGCTTTTGATCTCTCATATTCCTTTCCTGGAAGTTGTGGTAGAAGTTTATTGCTTTGTCCCATGTAGTTTTAAATACTTAAGACAGTGCAAAAGAATCAGCAGAAAGTTACTCTTCACTGAGTGCATATTCTGCATCATGAATGTGCCTTTCCTCAGAATATTTTGTCTCTCCTGTGACGTCAAACCTGCAAGTTCTAGGAGGCTCCACCATCTCCATGGTTGGACAAAACAGGGTTAGACATTCTGGTGATTTCTTGGCTGCTTGTAGAGATTTATCAACTCCTTCCAAGTACATAAGACAGAAAAGAGAATAGGTAGCTGTTTTAGTTGTGTGATCTGTCTGTTAGGTGTTTTACTGGATTTGTCCGATAGACAAACCCGTAATGAAGACTTTGATTTCTTCTTTGTTGTCTGAAAAGAAAAAAAAAAAGCAAACAACCACAATGCATAGTCTTTCATTAATCCATATTCCACTCTGATGTGGAAGGTTCTAATTAAGGGCTCCAGGCAGTCCTGTCTGTCTCCATATTAATGCTCCTACTGAGCCTGATGTTTTGCCTCACAGTGAGAGAGTAAAGGTGAAGTGTGGGAGGAAAAAAGGCAGGGTAGAATGAGGTGTTTCATTTCTCATAGATAAGGACTGAATAAAGGAAAAGAGAATATTTCAAAAACAAATGAGATGGAAGAAAGGAAGAGAGAGATTAAAAATGAAACATGAAGTGACAGTAAAGAAGCAAATGTATTATTACTGCACGTCCATTTTAGTATGTGTAGTTGCCATCATCAGAGTGATTTAAGGAAGAAGAAAACCAGATTTCTGACTTTGGCTAAGAAAGATTGCCTTGCACTATTGTTAATACCAATAGAGTTCACTTTTAGTTGTGCTGACAAATAGTGTGAGGGGAATGTAAAGAGTGAAATTCTGAAAAAAACCACAACACACACTGAAGCCTCACAAAATTAATTGCTGCACAGCATGAAAATCTTGGGCTAGAATATCTAGGAGATAGACTGGAGAGATACGAAATTCATGAACACAATTACTCCAGGGTGAAAATGTCAGAGCCTATTGCACTGAAATAAAAATTCCATTGGTTATGACAAATAACCACCAATTGAATCAGAAATATTCTATTATCCTACTGTATAAACATTACATTCATTTCATCACTTGAATGTATAATCACTGCTCTTGTTTACATAGCTTGTGTCTGGCAGAATGTGATTTTTATTTTTTTTTCCTAAACATAAAGCACTACAGACTTATTAAATCCTAGCTATAAACTCTTTCTTGAGGAGTAAGAACAAGCGGCTTTGAAAGGCTGAAATGGCTGTTGGCTCACCTGAAGTGATTTGCAGGGAGCAAGGGAACATGCACAGAATGCGGTATTGCACAGAGAGCAGCACCTGCCTGTGCAGCTGAGCCAGGGCTGAGTGTTGGGAGCTGTAGATCACATTTTGGGGAGGCTGGGCAGGGCCACGCAGACTCCCCTTCCTCCTCCCAAAATTTTGGTGGTGAGTTCTACCTGAGCAATGGCCTTGCTGCCCGGCTGTGAGTCACTATTTCCCTGGAAGTGTGAACAGCCATTTCTATTTGTGCAAGACTTCATTAATCCCGGCAAATACATCATTTTGATTATTTATTGTTGCAGCAGTGGCTGGTGGCTGGGAGCTGAGGAGGTTGCTATTTCAAAGCAGGCACTATAAACTTCTACAATGAGAGAGAAGGTCTGCACTATTTCTGCCTCTTTCCCAATAACCAGGACAGCCTACGCTTTGGGTGGCATGACAGGGAATAGGCCATTTTCTGGCTTTCAATCATATTATAATTTCATCTGACTCTGATTCACTCCTCTTCTTGTAATGCAAAAGGTAGTAAAGGAAACAAGAAGAGCTATTCCCAAGGTCAAACTATAAATCCCTGACAGAGTTTGGAATAGCGAGCAGCCTCCAGCCTGTTGATTTGTGCTCACAAAGCAAGACTGTGCAGGACATTTATATTTTCCTTTCATCATGAGCTTCCTAGAATATTCAGTTTCCTGCCCTTGCAGAGCTGTATATCATAATGAAGAGACCTTCTGTGGTTACTGTCAATTTTGTCAAGCATCAACAGCTGTCTGAGCACACATGGATTACCATGATTGAGTGATCTCTGTCAGAACTGTGGTAGAGGCTACATCTCTGGCATTGAGATACAAGCGTGTTCTTTTCCCCTTACTTTGTGCTCTTTCTGTAGACTTTGCAATTAAAAAGTCAAAACAGAGAGATGGACATGGAGATAATTTATCCAATTACCCTACAATCTAAAGCCTCATTATTATGTCCAATATAAATTGAGATTGTTAATATAATGTAATATTCGAGTGGTTTTGCCTGAGGAATATCATAAATTTCCTTTGATCATAGCAAGTTATGTACCTTTGCATGAATACTTGCACTAAAATAAATCATGTAGTGCTATGTGAAAGCTATGTAAGATGCAGAATGTCATATCAACAGGCTTTGATAAAGATGCATTTTCTTGTTATTACTGCTGGACCGTGGGGGGTGACACACCCCCGTTCTCAGTCCTGGCCTGTCATTTACCTGCAGGGCTTGCTCTAAGGCTTGGTGCTCTAACCTCCAAGAAGTGATAATAATGCTAGGGGATCAGGAGACTTAATGAATTTAAAAGTCCTTTGGAGCCTCTTGGATGAGAGAGACCACAGAAATTCAAAGAGGTGTTACAAAATCCCCTAGTGCCAGCTCCACTGGGGAGATCATCTGAAAAGCCTTTGTTCCTGTCCCAGTCTGTTGCAGAGTAAGTGACTGAGCCAGAGCTTTCAAAGAGTGGATTCAGCAGGTGAAAGAACTAGGAAGGCCTTTGCAGTGAGATTGAAGAAAGGGAAGAGCCCTACCAGCTCAGCAGCTTTTGCAGCCTCTTCAAAGAAGGGCAGGAGTCATCTCAGACACATGGATATGTCCCTATCCACCCGACTGGTGCAGTATCAAGAGAGAAGTGCAAAATGATGAGCCAGGAAGGGCCTTTGGAAGAGGCAAATCAGGGCAATGAGTCAGGACTAGAGACTGGTGGGGAAGGCAGGAGTGTTACAAAAGGGTTTGTAATTCTGTTAGCCACAAACTCTCTCTCCCTTAAAAACAAACAAACAAACAAACAAACAAACAAGCAAAAAGAATAGAGAGAACAAATAGGCATCCCCCCTCTCTCAAAAATTCATGTACACTCTTGGCTTGGAGCCTTTCAGTCTGACTGAGGTTACCTGGCTCACTGTTTTCCCCAGAGGGCAGATGACTTTGCAGGAGTTGTGCACATTTTCCTGATCAGAGCACATAAACCACAACCTACTGAGGAAACATCTTCCTGGCAAGGCACGAGCAACTCCCTTTCCCCTCCAGAAGCAGTGGGGGAAATGAGCCAAGAGCCCTGCACACAAGAAGCAACTCATGTCCCAGGGACTGATGAAGGCAGTCAGGTCACTGCACTGGGAAATCCCAGTTTTAAAGCTTCAAAGAGAGTTTTAGCCTTGAGTTGGTTTATGCCATATTATTCCCTGATCATTTACTAGGCTGTGGTATGCTCTTGCTAGTGTTATTCAACAGCTTTATTAATAGATTCCTTGGGTCAGATATCACTTCAATATGTGTAGAACTTGACTAATTCACATGAAAGCAATGACAATAAAGCAACAACCTTATAGCAAATTAACTGCAATTAGAACCAGGGCTTTTCTGTTTGTTTGTTCTCTGAAGGATAGTTAAAACTTGGTGAACAGAGATAAACATTTGTAATGTACCAATAATGTTTTCCTTTTTTTTTTTTTGCCCCCTAGAAGACTAATACTTTGAACCCCATAGGAATACAACAATCTCCAACAGAGCACAGTTTTGTAGAGTCTAAAAGCAGACACATCTTTAGCTGAAGTTGCAGAGGACATTTTAAACTGACAAAGGACTTGTACTCAAACGTGCCTAGGGCCCTGGGAGTAGCACAGGATCTTTACTGATCACTAAGGTAAAGGGGTTTTCATTTTGCTCCTCTCACCTCCAGCAGCAGAGTTGTTTCTAATGATAGGCTAGAGACCCTAGGTGGGGCTTTCAGAAGTCTCTTTGGGTCAGATCCACAAAGGAGTTTAGATTTCACAGTCCTAAGCTACCTTTTGTCACTTACTGTGAATTGGTCTGGGCTGTCCATCATATAAATAATGGCTTTATTAAACCCTTCACGTGTGGAGTTTGTCACATACTTGACAGAAGGCTGTGGGTTTTTCTGATAAACTGGGAAACAGAAACCAGAGTTGATCTTTGTGTGCAAATCTTCCTGATGGAAAATATTCCTCACCTCTCTCTCTTCCACACTCAGACGATGGAAAATTATCTCTTGCAAGGCAACTGACTCTGTAGAAGTGGGGTGACTGGTGACCATAGTTCATCTGAGCTTGCTTCCTTGGAGCCAGACTGGGGAGACAGGGACTACATGAGTAAGCTAAAAGTGGGGGAAAAACTGGCTGGATTGTTCAAATAGTAAAACAATTTGAAGTCTAAATGATGTGTTTTTCTCCTCAGGTGCCATGGGAGAATGATATTTCATATCTTCATTAACAGCCTGCTTGACAGGAGAGAACACACCCTCAGCCAAGTCCCAGGTGACATCTCATAAGGCAGGGGAAAAGGATCTGCTGAAATCCTGGAGGGAAGGGCTGCTCTTCAGAGAGATCACAGAAAGGTAAAAAAGCAGGGCACTGGGAATTTCATGAAGTTAAAAATGTCAAGCCCAAAGTCCTGCACTAGGAGATAAAACCTCCATGGAGCAACATAAGCAGGGTACTGGCTGCACAGGGAACAGTTCTGCAGTGAAGGGCACAGCAATGCTTGGGGCAGCCAATTTATTCGTCAGCAAGGCATCCTTATAGCAGTGACGGCTGAGTGTTGGTCTGGGTTAAAAGAGGACTTGTTTGCCAATATGGTCTTACCACAAGACAATATCTGACATCATTAAAGGCAGACATTTACTGTAAAACAATTGTGAGGTGAAGTCTCTGTCGGCTGATCAGTCCTATTCTAAAATAAACATATAAATGAGAGGAACCTGATTCCACCCACAGAAGAGAGAACCTTGATAGGTAGCTCCTGTTTTACACTTCAGATTTAGGTAGTTCTGCAGAAGTACTGCAAAGATAAATTCCATTGTAATAGCAGTAAAGTGGTTCATGAAAAAGTGAGTAAACCTACAAACCTGTTGCTCCCAAACCAGCCATGAGAAGTTCTGTCTACTATATATATTGCTAAAATTAAACATGGCTGAGCTGCATTCTTCTGCATTTACCCTTGATTACACCATTGATTTGATGCTGGTTGCCAAAGAAGCTTAATAATGAACTGAAGTATTTATCACCAGAATTGAGTGAAATGAGCTCACTAGCTTTGTTCCAAACCTGGTTCATAACACACAGGTTTGACTCACTCTAATTTACATTATTTGCATTATTGGCAGCTCTCCCAACAATACTGTATTAGGCTGAGAATTGCAAGTAAGCATGTATTTGTTTTAGTATCACTTAGGCAATTATTCATTGCAAGGAAAGCTTTGCTTTCTCAGTTTAGATATGACTGCGGTTTAAAGACCTTTTCAAAAAAAACAAGAAGAATCTATTCCAAGTCGAACTGTGAAATTTACTGCTAGGCAGAATTTCAGAGCCAGAAGCTAAGGGTTTGATTCATGAATGTAAGCCAAAAAAGGATGCCTTTATATTGAATCTGTCAAATGTATTCATGCTTGTTAACACCATATAAATCTCAGTTAATAGGTTTTCTAATTCTTGTTTCTTTTTTTTTAAATTTTATTTAATCCTCTGTCACAGTCTGAAGCCCCCACCTGTAAGGAGACAGCAATGAAAAGTAGATCTGGGAGCTGAGAAATTACCATAAACATTCATTCGCTTTACATGACCTCAGCATTCAAGGTGAGCTTGGACTGACAATTTTTCAAAAAGTCAAAAAGTGAGTTCCCTGGTCAAGACGAGCATCTCCCAGAAAATTTTAACAAGTCCCTTCATCTTTGCTACCTCCTCCCACAAAATCCCTAACTGTGGCTTACAGCTGTCTGAGGACATCTGGAATGGCTGGTCAGAGCTGTGTCCCACAGCCAGGGCTTGATTTGGAAAGCTGCCTGAAGCTGTGCACTGATAATTAACTAAATCAGTAATTCCAACACCCCTGATGGTTTGTTTCCCTTTTGCTTCCCCCTGCACTCTCCCTTCTATGTAAGCACAATATTATTTAATCAGTAACTAGTTTGCCTTGCTTTTCTTTTTATAATAGAGCAGCCTTCCTGAGCAAAGCAGAGGTAAGATATGAGTGTACTAATTGGAGATGTCAGGGCATTGGGGATTTCATTAATGACTGAGAAATGGACTGAGAAACATCAAACACTTCCTCTCACCTCATCGTGCGCCTTATCTGTGGAAAAAATGAAAAGCTGGTTAAGCCCTTTTGTGTTTTAGTGAAGATTGTAAGTGGGTACCAAAGGAGGCATCCTGCCAGATCAAGGTACATGAAAACTAAGTTTATTTTGTAAAAAAATATATGAGAATAGAACCAAAAACAGCCTATGAGAGTGCTTTATTCTGACTGAATTTTTCTCAGCCGAATATAACCAAAATCTCTACAGGGAAGAAGTCAACACATAAGTGATCTGCACAAGAATATATTTTAATTCTTTACAAACCTTTTAAAAGTATCTTGACCATTCAGATAATGCAGGAAGGGAGAGAGGAATACAGGACTTCGTACAACTCTGCTGAAGCAATGAACTGGGAGGCAGGACTCATGGTTGGTCTGCGGTCTCCACTGCTATCTGACTCTCAGCAGAACACCATTCTGTTCCTAAATCACCACTCTTCCCTCAGTAATAATAAAAACTTGATTCCCCACTCTCCTTTCTATAAAATATTTAGATGTTTGAAGAGGAAAAGCGTTGCATAGGCTGGATTCCTCAAACCTTCTTTGCCTAAATCAGATTCTCTATAATATGTGCTTTATTGCAAAATAAAAACTGATTCACTAAAACTGATTTCTTTTCTTGAAACATTGCAATTGGACAGAAGTTCCCTCAAGTCAGTTGGAATTTCAGGCAAGTGAGAATGAAAGAGATTTCAATCCACCATTTTTCACTGCCAGAGCTGCTCCCTTTCATCTCAGTAATGGATTTCAGGTGGCTGCCTCAACAATCAGCTCGCTGAGAAAAGCAGGGGGGTGGCCAGAATGAAGTTCTCCTTTGAATAAGGACAGGTCCTGCCTCTCCCTGTTGCCAGCTGTGCACATTAACTTGAGTGTCTTGGCATGGTTTGCCCTCACAGCCAGCCCTGGGCAGGAGATGGGCTCTCAACAACCTTCATTTCTGCTGCACAATGAAAGGTTGGGCTGAGTGCTCTCTGAAGGATCCACTTCTCATTGTGCCAAACTGCTGTCAATCCTTATTAATAGAATATTTATTTCCATTCTGGTATGTCCAGCAGGTTCTAAGCAGAAACAATACTCTTTTCTACCCAACATACTGAATGAATGCCTGTAAATTTAGAGATTTAATGTGAAATTTTGCTCTGGAATGGAGTTTCTATAAAGTTACTGGAAAGTTTAGTTTAGATGGCCCTGGAAATGTCATTGGCATTTCTCTTTCATCAATATGACCAAAGAATATTAGTTCACTATAAAAATTAATTGGGAAATGAGAATTTTTTTTTAAATTTTTTTTTTCCCATAAAGGTCTGTCTGAAATCAAGAGGAGATTTAGTAACCAAAATTCATCTGGACAGAACATCTTCTGAAGTTCTGTTTTTCTGTTTTGATAATTTCTAGTTGAAATTTCTTCTTGGATGCTGTTTTAACAGGGGGTGATGTTACAAAGAACTCAGTTGCAGTGACTCAATCAGACAATAAATTTGCTTCCAACTTTAGGATTAAATTAGATCTTTTCTAGGAAAATAACCACTCAAAAAATCCTGGGTCCCTGCTAAGAGTATTACTGGCCACTTTTTAAGTATAAGGTTTCTCTCCAGAGAACTATTAAATCTTTACCTCAGTTATAAAACCTTTGCTCTCTGGGGTAACATAAGAGATTTTGTCTCAAACTTTGCAGAGATAGCTCTCACAGAATTTCATTTTTCCGAAGGGAAAATTTAGAGATTAACTAATTCCTTTCTGCCATAAAATAATAAACATTTTTAAAAGGAAATGTTTTTCAACTGAAAATAAATTTCCCTGGGGGAAAATGCTAATTTCTAACTTGTGATCTTCAGTGAAAAGAAGGAAATTCTAATAGTACATTTGCCTTCCAAAAACAAAGAAAAAACATCTATCCTTCTAAAAAATTGCATTGTTTCATATAATTCTTTCAAAACTATACCTGTTCACTGCCTGGTTTAATGAGAAAACCAAGATTTTTTCCACAGGGGGTTTTGTTACTGAACTAATTAAACCATATCATTAAAATTAGTCAAAATTCCCTTGGATCTAAACTGTGGAATCTTGCCACCGTTGAACAATATTGCTGCTTCTAGTGCTGGGGTTTTTTGCTAGTCTATTTTCTTAGTTATGGTTCCAACTTTCACAGTTATTTAATAACAACTATGTTAAGATTTATTGGAAAGATTAATATTTATTCTGATGAGTCTTCTATGAGTATTTTTTCTCCTAATCATAACTGAACCATGTAAAATATTCAACTGAGATAAAGAGAGCAGAAAAAAAGGTCACATATCATTGAACAGTCTATCACCATGGAAAATATCACAAAATAGCCCATAATTATGGAAAATCAAATATAAGTGAGCCCATAAAGTTAACTTCTTTCTTTCTACATGTATTCAGGGAAGAAGAGAAAAATTAAAAAAAAACAAAACAACCACATGAGCTGGAAAATATGTTAATACTGTAATTCAGTGAGGCTAAACTTTATAAGGCACATAATTAAAACTTTTAGGGAGTCTAAGCAAAGCTATGATTTTATCCATACTGAATAAAAGTATGTAATAAAACCCACATAAAATAAGAAAACACTAATTTTGATACACTGCCAAGCCCATGAGTGTATCTATACAAGTTCCTTTATTAACAATTCAGGCTTCTTTTAGCAGTTCAATAGTACATTATGGTTTCAGATGAAAATCATGCTGCAACGAAAAAAAACATAACTGTAAGCCACAAAATCAATAATTTCCAACACAAATGAGGGAATTACTTTGACTTGCAGCCCTCTACACCTACCATTCTCAGGGTTAATGATTATGGGGATCATCTTTTCAGTATGCAAATTCTGTCAGGCTAAATAAGAGACCTGGATCCAAAAACTAAGGCCCACCCCACACTCTGTATAGTATCAGGCATTAAAGCACTGAGTTCTCGTCTTTGTCTTTCGTGATGCATTTATAAATCCCAGAAAAGGAGAAAAAGGTCTCTACTCCTCACTTCAGATATAAAACTTCATCCTAACTGTGGACTTACACTGTCCTCCTATCAAAAGGGGCTTTCTTCAAAAAAGGTGTTCCCAGCCATCTGTTCACAAGGAACATTGCCAGCTGGCAAATTTGGTGGGGTTTTGTTGCTTTAATTCATTTTCAAAAACTTCAGATTTCCAAATCTGGCAGCAGATGCAGAGTAACAAATCTGTGGTGTCAGCCCACTATTCCCTGGTGAGCGGCCTGCAAGCATGCTGATTATACATATGCAGCTAATTAGGACCATGGTTAGGATAAGTTAATGGATTGATTTCCCTCGTATCCAGTTAAGTGGCAACCTCAGGAGCTCACGGTGTAGCAGGCGCTTCCCCATGATCTCCTGCTGCCTGGTTCTTGCCAGCCGGGCTGGAGAGCCCAGACTTCCCTTCTCAGGCACAGATTTCCTCCTAGAAGCTGGGAAAGGGGAAAGGTACTTCAGCGAGGAAAGGGATGGTAAACAGCTCTCTTTCTTAGACAAGCTGGGGTGGCTGTTGTTGAGTGTAAAGCCAATTTTGTGGCTTTGTTTCATTTTCATGAAGTGCTAAAAGCCCCTGGCACTGTTTTAATGGCCCATTTGGTTGAACATAAGCAGCAAACTTCTGAAAGACTGTGGGAGCCTAATCTTCTTACAGGGACCCTTGCCTGTGTGGTGCCAACTCTGTCACACGCAGTGCTCTTTATTTCAGCCTAATGATGAGTGAGGTCCCTGCTCCTTACCCTTGGTGATCCACGATGGTGCTTCAGGGGCAAACTTCCTTCCAGACTGAAGGAAATTCTAATGTATGTCAGATCAGCTGCACACAAAGTGAGTCTATTCTCTTCACTGACAGGGTTCTGGAGAGACCTTCATGGGTTGCACACCCCGAGGCTTCTTCCCGTCTTATTTCTGTGCCACAGAACTGAAATCCTACAGAGGAGGGACCACCATGGCAGACAAGTTTGGAAAATAATTTTGCTGCCTGGCAGGCAGGCTCTCCAGTGTACCTGGTAAATTTATCACAAGACACAGCATGAATATTCTTTCTGTGTGGCCAAGAGTGGAATATCCAGCTATGTAATCTCACATGCACTTAGTCATTCTCTCAACATACAGCTCTAGTAGGAAATTGAGTAATCAAATGTATAGTTGTGTGCACTGTACAGTGTGTACACGCACACACATAGTTGCATGGGCATAGACAGGTCATACATACCCTGCTTGTCTGGTTTTCTATTTCTCAGCAATAATTTTTCAAACTCCTGATCAATTCCTTTCAAGTTTGTCAGAAGAAAAGAAATCCCACTGCCTGTGCATAAGTAACAGCAAAACTCTACAGAAAAGCATCTCTCAGGTCCCTGTTTATTCTGTAAAATGTCAATAAATCAAGTGGTACAAATTTGTGGGGACCCAGTCTTCGTTCTGCTCGATACGAAAGTGTTTCTCATGGTCTGACATTGCTCACTGCTGGAGAGCAGGTTCAGTGATCAGAGATCCAACGGTTTTGTCTAATCTGGTGTCCACTATGGGTTTGTCTAGCCTTGCCTTGTGTAATCTCAGTTCGGTTCCTTGGATTTGACTGGGGAACAGCAGCATTTGTGAATGATCCATAGGGAGCTGTGATTTCACAAATTGTGTTGGGTCGCTAACAAACAAGTGAATGAAATCATTGCCACATGACGCAGGCTGCAGAATTGCATCTGCCTTTTCCACCCCAGGCACTGGCAGTTTCCAATCAATGTTTCATCTGATGGGCAAGGCCTGACAGAGCAGCTCTGGGTCCCTCAAAGCTGAGTGCTCCTGAGCAATGCATTTCTAGAGCTATGGCACAAGAATAAAAACACAATCTCAGAACATGCATTGCACGTTAAATTCCCTTCATTAAATATCTACTGAGAGAATAAACCTGCTGTTTCTGGTTTTACTATAGAACAGTGCTAATGTATACATTTGGTGGACACATTGTTCTGCACTGTCCTCCGTGATTTTTTTATTGGAGGTAGAGTTTTATATGTGCTAACAATCATGTCAATACCTCAGTATTGCACTAAAATGCAATATGTTAGCAACATATTTTAAAGAATTTAAACTGTTAGAAGGACTGCAGGGTGATTAGTAGAGCAGTTTGCAGAATGATTTAGGAAAATGCCTTCATCAGAGAATTTCTTAATGGAAGATCCAAGATACATCCTTAACTGCTTTATTCAACCAGGTCTTCTACAGAGTATTTGCCTGTCTCAAAGTATTAGATGCAACACAGAGTTAATTGAATTTTTTTTTGTAGGCTTCACATTAAATTTGTGCTAAAGGACATTGCTGAATCAGGGATTTAATGGGCAAACAGTTAAACAAAGGAATCATGTGCATGGCTTGAGCCAGGAAGCAGGAGGCAGGAATCCAGAGTTTTTCTCACAGCTCTGCCTTTGGGAAAGTGAGATTAATCTTTATACTTGTAATAGATTTTGAGCTTTCCTTATATACCTCAGGCATCCCAGATATAATTAGAAATAGTAATCTAATGTCAGTCTCATGCTTATTGTACTTAGCAATTGTGGGATTTAGTTAATTAGTACATTTCCTGTGCTTTGGGGTCCTTGGACAATGAAGGTCGTGTACCTACTTAGATAGATGTTTGGAAAAATGTAGGCTATTATTATTCAAATGAACTTGAAGTCTTATCAGTCTGTTATAGGTAGCTGAGGAGAACTGAGGCTGAGATAACCCCTCTAGCTGTTCCTGTGGCCACCAGTTTTTGGAGAAGACAGAGTCAGCATTTTCACTACTGAAATTACTGGGGAAAAAATAAAAAAAAGAGGGAAAACATTACACATATGAAAGTTCCATTTAAAAGTTGGGACAAGTTGTGCTGAAAACAAGGTGAAGACAGTCGGGTCTTGCTTGTGTCACGTCCTGAACACAGATTCTTTGGTGCCTTGAGAGCACAGCTAAAGCTCTTCCCAACATTTTGGACACCTGTAAGGATTTTCTTTTCTGTTACCTCTTGATCTCCTAAAGCATGAAGGTCAACACTGCCACCTGTAGCACAGTGGGTTATTGTGGAATAAGCCCTGTCTCACATTTATACAGGCACTGTCTTGAGATTTACCTTGCAACTTCTCAGTCAGATGTGGTTCATATTCAGTAATGATGCTGAAGGGTGAGATCCCAGGCAGACAGGCAAACTGGAGACACCTTCTTTTCCTCAAAGAAAGCAGTGAAGGACATCTGTTAACCTTTCTCTACTTTATCCATCAGTGTTTCAAATCTCTTTGTCCTTTGAGTGATTATTTAGTTTTACAATAAAATGTCATATGCACTTGGTTTGGTTCCAAAATTCAGATTTTATGTTAAAACCAACAGCAAAAACAACCAAAAAGTTAAGGAAGGACTTTCAGGAGGACAGAAACATCCATAAAATTTGCTTTCCTAGCTTAAAAGCAACACTGGTTGCAAAGTCAAATAGTGGAACAGCTCAGCAGGGGAAAAAAGTAACCAGTAAGCACCATTGTCCCCTTCAGCATAAAGATCTTTAATGATAATCAAATCTGTACGGGAGTTCATATGGGTCCATCTTAATTTTTGAGCAAAAGACAAAGATCACAAGATGCAAAATAAATGAAGGAATCAAATATTGATGGGCAAGCAGCAGCAAATTCAATTCTTTGATTTTTTTCTACTTTTTGCTACTCTGAGCCTTGGTCCAGAAGAGGCTTCTGCATATTAGTAGTCTACTTAAGCTCATCAATTTCGAGATTTTAGGACTGGAATGAGCCATTATTATCATCCAGTGTGACCTGCAAAACACAAGCCAGAGAATTCCAGCTGATGATTTCTGCAGTTCAATGAGCTGCTTATTGACTTGATCTTCCAAAATGCTGAGCTTCCTGGCCCCAGTTGGGTCAAGCATTTCAAAGTGATCTGTGTTGAGAGGGAGATGGCTCCTCATAGCTTAAAACTGCCCACAGACATTGTCTTACTGGAACAGAGCCTAAAGTAGTTTTCTAAATAATTTAATCCTTCCTGGTGGTAGGAAGGTGATTGAGGTGCTGGACCCATAACCAAGGCAGGTGAGAGTGAACACACACCAAACCCTGGCAGGATTCTTTGTAGGGCTGCTCAGAACACAAACTGTTTTCCTTCAAATGTTGCTTTGTTGGGATCAAACCAGGTTTTAAAAAGGTTTTGATCAGTGGCACTGTAGACAGAAATATTCCTAATACCTAGAGAACACACCTTGGATGATTCTAAGGATTTTGAAGCTCACCAAAATCCCAGCCTTCTTATTGTGGAAAGGGGAATTTTAACAAAATTCCATTTCATTAAAGCTTGGAATTTAATTCTAATGCAGAAATAAAACAAAGGTGAAATCTCTCAAGTCAGTGTAGAAGCAAAACACCAGACTCCTGAGGAAGCAGATTCCTTGTTTTCTTTCTTCTCTGCCCTTTTAAATGTGTTGTTATACTCACTTACTGCTCTCTGGGACTGTGCCTCTTGCTTTCTTTGAGCACTTTTACAAAAGCAAGAAACGAAAAAATACTTGTCGTTCTTTAATCCTCGAGTTCAACAGACAGTCTGGGATTCCAGTCTGAAATGTCAAACTGCTTACGTCCACCTGCAGAACAAAGTTGAATTTTCAAATCTTTTATTTATTTATCTATTTGTCTGGGTTAAAAGTTATCCTAGCACCTGTCATATTCTTTGTTAAAGCCTTTTGGTGAAAGGACTTTGAAGCAGTATTCATAAATCTGATTCTTAAATAACATTCCTTTGAGGTTAAAAAAAAAATAAAGAGACAAACAAAGCTCGCTATTTTTCACTGTTCATTAGATTTTCATATCTGGAATAAGAAGGGGGCTTTAAAAGAAGCTAAAGGAAAGCAGCAGCTCCAATTGCGTGCAAAACCATAGGTACCATCCCTAGGTCTGCAATCCGTTTCCATCCTAACCCATCACCCCCATGTGTTCAGTGCATAAGGACCTGAGTAACAGCTGTGAATCAGCTGTAGCTTCTGTCCATCACAAGTGTAAGAGTATGTGCATGTAACTCCACTCCTTCACTTGCCCAAAGGCTAGTAGCCTCTCCCAGAACATCGTTTAGGGCCCCTGTATAATTGAGAGTCCCCAATTTGCTTATAGAATGGGCATGTCCCTCCTTGAATGTCTGATCTCTCTTAGAACTCCACAGGAATGTCAAAGCCACACTCAAGACTCCAGAGGGCTAGTGGGTTTATTCCTTATTCCTTTGAAAAACCTCAAAATTGTGTTTAGTTTCAGTTGAAAAAAATGGCCTAAAACCCTACCAAAATGAACTCTTTTCCTTTTTCTTTACTATTTTGAAAGACAGATGTTCACTTGATGTAAAAATCCAGTTTACGTTTCTGAACGTGAAACATCTTCTATGATAAAATATGAAGAAATGTGATGTTTCAACATTCTTACTTTAATTAATTTGAAGAAATTTCATTTTTAAAAAGATAAAACCATTTTGCATAATCATACTGTAATCAGTACGTCATAAGTTTATTTTACTAGAGTATTTAAATATTATTTTATTATTTTAAAAGGATACATTAACATCTAATTTCAAAAATTAAAAGTTCAGTATTTTAAAAAATATTTGGAAAAAAAAATTGCAACAAATATCCCCATTTCAGCTTTTCATTTTGAACAGAATATCAAAAATTGCTGAAAATATCATAGTTTTCAGACCGGACTTCATACGTTGTGGGTAGCAGTGCTCAGATTTCAGAGACCAGCATAAAAAAATGGGTTCTTGTCGTGTTAGCAGCTGTGCATTTAGCAATCATCTTTTTAATTAGCCTCATAACAAGTCAGGGACAGCCTTACCTCCGCAGTGGTCTGAGGGCACAGCTGCCTTTGCCAAAGCCGTGGGTGAGCAGTACCACAGCAAGTGGCACTTATGGCTCATCAGGGAGTGTCAATAATTGTGTGTCGTCTGTGCATCTGAATGTGTTCATCACTCTCTGCAGTCGGGATGGAAGCCTTGCTTAGCAGATGGAAACCTGTCAGTTCCTTTTCACTACACTGCTTTCTTGTATCATCCATCCTTCAAGGCATTCCTTTTTTAAGAATACCCACCCTCTTCAGCAGAATCACACGGTGAGGCAGAAAGGAATCGCTTTTCAAAGTCTTTGTTGAATCCTGTGGCAAATGCCAATTGTTCCTGAGAGGATGTTTTCCTGGTCAGGAGCCCAGCATCTCCTAATATCCTGCTTTACCTTGAGTGCCAGAAAGGGAGAAGAAAAACTAAAAAGTCTAACACTTGAGAGTTCAGACCAATGGGAGTTTAACACCATGAATTTTGTTGCCTATTTATTTTCCTTGTCACTGTAATGATCAGTGGCCTTCTATAACCGTACAAGGAAAAAAAAATCCTAAAAGAAAAGGTACCTAAAGTCTCATCAATATTTTAGGGCTGATGCAATTCTCCTCACTCAGCACAGGCTCTGTACTTACTGTTGTGCAGCTGAGACAAGGATATGGCAAAGATGGAGGTGACAAGAAGCTGAAGGGAGCCCATCAGTAATGTCTCAGGTGTGTTTTCTGTATTAGCTACAGTATAAAGTAACCTTCTTATGCCTGCATTGCAGAGGGAAGATGCATCAAAGACGGTTTAAAAACAAAACTGACAGTGAAACCAAGGAGCACCTGACTGCTCCCTGAGTACCAGTTGCTGGGCTCTGTCTTTTTACAGCTGTGCTGCAACACTACCCTCACCTAGAGAGGTTAACATTCGCTGAAATTCTTCAGACCTAAACAGCAAGTTTAAGAGGAATTGGTTATTTGCAGTATATTGCAGCAGGTGCACTGTACCTGAACCCAGTCTCAGTCTTTTCACCCTCTTTCCTCACTGAAGCTGGTCCTTGCACCTTCTCCATGTCTCAGCCTCCAGACTCTGGTAAGGATCATGCCTGGAAAGTCGGGGTTGCATCTCAGGATGACCGATCCAAAGAGGGGAAGCAATGTCTACAAAGTGAGACTCCTGGCTGTTCACCCTTTTGTGAAGAGCAAAACTGTCAAGAAAATGTTCAGGCAGGCCCATAGCAACATACGTACACATAGCAGAGTACAATCAGGCAGCACTAAGCTGTCATCTTCTCCTGATGTGTTAGGAATGATGGTGGCAGAACTGCCACATTCCAAAGCAGGCATTACGTGGATGAGTTAATTCTGCTGCATCCGTCTTGCCACAGCAGGAATGAGAACAGGGCTGCTCTGACGGATTCCCAGAGTTCATTTCTTGATGAGACAGAGAAGGCAGCTCTTGTGTCATGTCCTGTAGAACCTGGCAGGACTTTGTATACTTCACATCAGTGGATTATATTTCTAGTTTTTCTTCACTTTCATAAAGAATTACTATGTATTTCTTTTTGTCAGTAAGCCTCACAGCATTTTACTGAAAAAATGAATGTAGAAAGTAACTAACAAGACGTGTCCCGCATCTCTGGACAACGAATCAGAAGAGAAAAAGTAACATTCCTCCTCTGTCAAGTGTTTGTCCTGTGCAGCTGCCTGCCTGAACCTGGGATTTTTCATGGAATCAGTCCTCTGAATCCAGGAAATAAATAATGAGTACAAAATGCCTGTGGGTCTATGGAACTTTGCTACCAAACTCTGCTTTCCCTTCAGGCTACCAGAACTTCATCAAACCCAGCGCAACAAAGGCCACCATTAGTTTCCTCTTGTAGCTGCTTGTCCAGTCTGTGTTGGCCACATGTGGCAGATAACTACAGCACATACCACATGGTTAAACCCTTTGCTTCAAAACCAGTAAAAAAAACCCAAGCAGCACCGAGACCTGATTCAAATTGAGCTTTTTTTAGTGGCAGTGCCTTACAGGCATCCACTAAAACCATGGATGTCAGTGAATCACAAAAATAATACATTTGCATGTTCAGTAAGACCTGATAAAACTGGCTGACTGACTGTTCCCTTCTGGGACAGTGAGTGCACTCACCTTCAGTTTGCAAAAGAAAAAAAAAGAAAAAAAAAAATTCATGCCACTAACTTGTATGAGGAATAAATCCTGTGTTCAACAGGCTTGTCATCTGGTGGTGAATCACCACTCACCTTGTAATGAATGGCATTAATTTGATTTTGAAGGAACAGCTTCTGCATGTTATGTCTCATGAGGCTATAAACAACACATGAATCTGATACATGCTGTACAGACAGCTCACGTGTGCAAATAAAGCAGGTTTTATTCATGGAGGAAATCCCAAAGGAAGATGGGAATTTGTTCTAATGACAGCTAATCTCAGGGTTTAGGAGGTAGAAAAAAACAAGGGGAAATAATTTATGGACCCGTCCCAGCTGGTGGTAGTGTCTGTGCTTTGGAGGATTTGTACACATGCACTCTCTCCACCCCCCTCCCTGCACACAGAGCCCTCCTTCTACCACCAAGAGATTCAGAAATGTACAGCAACAACTCCTGTGAAGTCAGGGGACTGTTCACCTGACTTTCTCTCAGTCAGGCCCACTTTTGGACGTGTGTACATTATTAATTTTCTCCTCTTCTATCTACCCTTACTGTCTTCTCCATCCGGAAGCCATCTGTCCTTCCAGCTTCCCAGATTGCAGGTGTTATGCAGGGAAGTGGTTTGTCCTGGTGCCCTTCTTGCACGGTAGTGGGAGAAGGGCAAGGAGAACAGCCCAGGAGTTTTGCACCCTGTTGTCTTTCCTGTTCTATATTTTCTGTGATTGTGAGTATGAGGGTTCAGTACACTTGTGTATCTATATATGTTATGAGATGTAAAAAACATGTTGTGTCACTGACCTCTATCCAATTCTACTCCTTTTTCAAATGAAAAATCAGTGTGGGAAATTGCATCTGTGGAACTGAGTGTGAAAAAGGGCAGGTAGCTGAGTTCTCTGGAAAAACCCAAGGTATTTGTGTCATTGCAAAGTAGGCGTTGGCTTACAGATGTGCATAACAGAAGTTATGCATGCACACAGCACACTCTTATTTTTATCTTCCTGTAAAAAAAGAGATCTCACACTGTGTCTTTGAGTTAAAAACAAACATGGAAATGAACACAAAGATAGTAATTTAAAATTGAAATTATTTTTTACTGCCTCTCCATCACTTCTGTTCCAAGTAGCTGTTGAACATTACCCTGTCAACTCTTCAAGTATTTAAGTACAAAATACTCTTCATAAATAATGTAGACAGATTAACTAAATGGTACATAATTACTGCAAATTTAGAGTCCCCTTGCAGAATATATTTTATCCATGATTACAGTGCTTACAGACTTTCCAAACAGACTCTTGTATATTTGACAGTAAGCCGTAGGAAAATTTCAGCTGTCTATAACTGCATTTTAGAATCTATAAAAACTTAGATTAACATGTTATTAAAGACTTTGATTTAGGAAACACCTAATGCATTTTTCTATTTTTTTCCTTTCATTTAGGGTTAAAAAAAAAAAAGCGTAAGATTGCACTTGTAAGTGGAAGTTTTCAAAGTTGATTGCAGGTTCATAGCTCTGTAACAAGGTACTTTCACTCTGGCAGAGACTCAAACGAGACAATTAACAGGAGCAATGAAGCAATTCAAAGAGAGAGTTGTGGGGCTTTTTAATTGGTGCTTCAGAAAGCCAAAGTTCTCCCTATACAGAAAAGAGAGGAGCCAGGGAGTAATTGCCTCTCCGTTTATCTAAAAAGGGCTTGAAATCTCAGTCAAATAAGCTCTTGATCTTAGCACAGGAAGGTCGAGGTTCTCTGGAAGTGTACAGATGTTCCTCCCCTGCAGTGAGTGGTCCTTTAGTGATTTGAAAGGTTTTATGCTGGTCATTACAAGATACTGAATGAATGCCAAAATAAAAGCTAAAATATAGATTCTCTGCAGTTCCTGTTGTGTAATAAGGGAAAATTTCCACTAACTGCAACAGCAGCTGGGCCTGTCTCTGTTGATAATTAAATAGTCATCTTATATCTGAGCACTTTACTGTGATGCTCACATTACAAATGCGACTTTGAGTAAGGACAATATATCCACTGCAGATCGTCTGAATATATGGGGAGTAACTGGTCCCAGAGCAACCTATGCTTTTCAGACTAAGAACATGGGATTAGGCTTCCAGAGCCCTGAGCAGGCAACATAAACACCATTATTGGCCCAGGGTTCAATGCTGTCCTCAAAAGTGTACCGATGGAAAAGTTCCAGCAATGTAAGCACAGTTCAATTTTGGTTTTACTCCCAGGCCAGCTCAGTTCAGCTCTCACTCTGTGTCTTCTCTGTTCTCCACGTGCATCTTGGGAAAGCAAAGAGCACCAGGCAAATTGCCTTTAAATTCCACAAAGTTTTGAATGCCTGTCGCTGTTCAGTGCCTTCAGTGCTGAAGTTAGACCGCTGCCCTGCAGGGCAGTCTTGTTGCCATCCCATTTCTGTCCTCATTAGCGACCAGCTACTCTCCTTTTGCCGCAAGTTGAACAACCTTCTTCAGAAAGGAATCCTGGCTTAAGTAAGGTGTAGGCCTGCAGTGAGTGACTTTTAGAGCATTTTCATTTCCTCTTGAAATCGGTGGGAATTTGGGGCTCAAAATTCTCTTCTTGACTGTGTATTATCAGTGTTGTGCTTTCCTGCCTTGGATGCATGAACAGAACCGTCTCAGCTGCTGTTAACCTTGAGATTCTTACACGACAGTGAGGGAAAGACCACGTTCTGTCACATAGGTGTGAGGAAAGAAACGATAATTTCTGCCAAACAAATGACTTTTAGGGCAAGACACCTGTTAAAAAACATCAGGCTCTCAAAGAGATTCATTTGCATTGTGGTGGAAAAATTGCTCATGCTATTCCTCAGGCATCCTCTCAGGTGTATTGCAGAGTAAGGACTTCAGAGCTGCAAATGAAATTTCATCTTCAGTCATTGCAACAGATAATGATAAATTTGGGACTGTCTTATCTGCAGGTACTTGCCCTTGTCAGCAGATGTGGAGACCTGGGATGGATACCTTGAAATGCTGTGCAAATTACTTCTAGACAGGCAAGTTTTATTTTACACAAAGAAGGAATTTACTGGTATATTGCAATCTGAAAGTCCTTTCGCTGTTCTCAATGCAATAGAGGCAAAATTAGGGTATTATTTAAGATGGTGTTTAGGTTACCTTCCTTCTATTTGTCACATGTAATCTTGAAAAGTCATCTGTTCTCTCAGTGCACTATTTTTTTTATCTGTAAATTAAAGGTATGGCTATCTTAATGTCACCCTGTCTAGATCACAACTAGATCAGAATGAAGAACAGATCTTTTATTCAGTGGTTGACTTTAAAAATCAGGAAAAAAACTTGCTGCTGATTAAATGAAAATAGAGATATCGTCTTTGTCATTTTTATTTTTCATAAAAGGTGTCTGCAGATATGGTGTTCAATCACAAGAAAAGTGATTCATTTTATTTTGGCGTTGAAAAATTCTTTATTTTTTAAAATACATTTTAATATATTTCGTATTGCCAACTTTTCATTTAAAGCAAAGACACTCATAACTTTTTATTTTAGAATTCTTGAATTGTGAGAGCTTTAGCATCCAGGGCATTATTTCTCATTTTGACAGTAGTGAAATGCTATAGTTTTAATTTTTAAAAATCAATTATCCACAAACCATTTTCTATTTTCAGTACAAGAGATAAGTGCTGATACTATCTGCAAAATTTGAAACTATTTCACAAATAACTGTGATCCTTCCAGTTTTCATTTTCTATTTTTTGCCTGTTGTCTTTTTTCTTTAACACAGCTCGATGTATAGTTCCCTGGCATAATGAGTACCCAGCCTCAATGGGATCACATTTAGCTGAGCTAATTGCTTCTGTTTTCTGGGGAAGGAAAGAATAACATCAGTGCCATAGTGGGCAGACCTGCTGCAAACACTGACAATCCCACAAACAGCAGTAAGTTTTGTATTTCTGTCAATTAATCTTCATGTTTATTAGCTGAAAAAATGACAGGGTTAGGATGGAGGATGCAGTTTATCACTTACCCCGGTCTTCTTTTTCTTTTATCATTTTGCTTTATATTCTACAAAGCCCCAGACTTGACCTGAATTAGGTCCTGTGTCAGTTTCGTTCATTCTTATCTTGGTTGTGGAAGCAGGCAGGAGATCTTTTATGATCAGCGTTTCACCTCATTTGTTTCAGTCATGGCTCTGGTTCTGCCAGAGGAAAAATAAACATGGGAACAACAATTTTTCTTCTTGACAATGAGACTGCTGCATAAGTCTACTGTGACTTACATCTTCTCTCTCACCCCCTTCCTCCCCACTCAAACCTCACACCTTCCTGGGTCTTGCCAGTAATTCCTGATCTGATCATCTCTTTCTGTTTCTTTTGCACTTCCATCTTCCACACTTCTACACCAGAGATTTTGGAACCTGAACCCCCACACTTCACAGCAGCATTAAGCAATAACTACTAACAGTGATAATGGGACATTTAAACACATTGTTCTTCCCTGCCATCACTGGAGATCTACTTTTGAATGTGAGCAAACAAATGACAATGTCAAGTTTTCCTTGTAACGCATCATTTCATTGTCTCATGGAGTAAGAATGAAGCAAGTAAGTCTTCATCTATCATTCTGACTTATCTTCATTCATTTATGGTATAAATTTTCAACCTTTAATTTGGTACATCCTCATAAATGGCACCCACTAATGGTAGGTCTCTAATCTTAGAAGGGACCTCATAAAGGCAGGTCCAGACTCCAAAATTTGCTGTGTAGTGCTTCACTGGATTCCAGAACTAGGCTTCTCTTAAAACAGTGAAAAAGCTCTGTTTTCCTCATTAAATTTATTTGTGTAGATTCTGCTGGGGATCTCTTTATATAGACTGGTTTCTTGCTTGCAATTTTTGGGCCATGTAGAATATATATAACAATTGCAGTTCCTCTTGTAGGATCTAACAGTGTGAGTAAGAGATGAAGGCAAAACTTCTTCTGTGAGCACTGTTTATTGTATGTAGAATGATTCTGGAGAGTGGAGGTTCTTGTGTTTGGGGGTTCAGATGAATGCTGGATGATGTTGGACACAGTCAAAAGCCAAGTTGAATAGATATAAAAATGTCTCATACAATACTCCATGTCAAACAATTGTTGTGCTGCCTTCATTAGGGGCAGCACTTTCATGACACACAGAGCAAATAAGAACTAATTTCTTAAGCTTAGCGGTTTGAAGGTCACACAATCTCCATTTCGCAGAGCTTTACAACTAAACAGTTTTTCTTGTTCTGTAAAGTCAATCACTTTCGTTTGCATTGATGCTTAAAAATAAGGATATCACTTATCTATAAATCTACCTCTGCCATATCTTCTTCCTGAGCATCTCTGAATAAATATTTCTCATTGCCACATACATTTGAAATACTGAGGCATTATTGCCCTTTGTGGAAACTGGGGAAACCAACCACAGAAATTGTGATTTCCTCAAGATCATAAAATTATTCTGGTCGAACAATCACGATTTCCACTGTTTGGGGGAAAGCACTTACTACTGTTCCTTATTTCTAATATTTTCGTGTACATCTGCCACAAAAATGGCACAAATGTTTTTTTCTTGTTGGAAAGGGTACTCATGGAACAAAGAGATGGAATTTGAGCTTATCTTCATGTGGAATTGAATTGTCTCCTTTGTATCAGAGAGAAGCCATCTGGGTTTGAAACTTGTACTGCTGATGCCACTGTATAGGCAATCATCACACAAAAGTATCATAATGAATGGATGGCTGGAGTTAAACCTTCTGGCAAGAGGCATGATGGGTACTTACTTCTGTCTCCAAAAAAGAAACAATTTGAAATGTGGGTTATAAACAGGCTGTATGCCCTGCGTCTCCTGCTGCTTAATTGGTACCCTGGAAAGTATAGTTGGTACATCCTTCACTCCCAACAAATCAGGTACAACTACAAACTCTTCTAAAAGAAAATAGTTTTAGCTCATATTTACAGTGCTTATTAAAGCTTGCCAGGAATGGAAATTTCTGATAATTCCATTTTTATGTTCTTCTCATGCTAAGTCATAAATTTCCTTTTGTTTTCTTTTTTTTTTTTTTTTTCTTTTTAGAGAAATAGGAAAACCTGGTGCCTCCATACCATTAGATTTGAAACACTGAAGATTGTTTTGATACTGAGCAATAGTTGGTTGCTTCTGGGGACTGGCATCCAGATACCTCATCTCTTACAGCCGAGCTAACTATGTTTCCCAGGATCTCTGTGGCATTTGATGCTGAGAAGGGAAACCTGTGCTCTATGAAAAAAGTGTTCAGCAGTGATGGCCACCACAAAAGAGACTGTGAGTAGAGGGCCTGCACTTCCCGTAGGGTAATGCACTGATCCAAGGAGTTGCCTATTTAGGTAAAGCTGAAATGAAAGAATAAGATACAAAATATTTTGGCTTTTGCCCAGGCAATCATGTCAACTTAGAAATCTCATCGGCTCCACAAAGTAATTTTTTTCATTTGGAAGATGTCCTCTGTAAGTCCCTTGCCCATTTGTACTTCCACTGTTTTTTAGGGGATTAACTACAGCTACACACACATCCATTGAAACACCTTGATTTTTGCTCCTGATCCACAGTCCCAGTAGCTCATGTCTCCCCAGGGCTCAGTGAGTCCCTCCGTACAAGTGAGAATCACAGAGGTACCTTATTCCATTCAATACAACCAACGTTCCTGTTCTTTCCTCATGCTTGTCCAGATAATTCCCTTTGCTACCTTTGTGGAAAAAATAATTATTCTCTTTAACAATATTGAAAGTAATTCAGGCTGGCAGCAGAACCTCTTTTTCTTCAAAATCGTTGAGCATCCTGGGATGCCAGTCAAACAGATTGTGCAACAGCTCAGTGGTCATTCATTCCCTTGCCTGCATCACTGTCAGCAAGTGGCTCCTAATTTCCCATCTGATACAGGCACACCAAGGGAGGAAGCTGCCTGTGGGAAAAATTAAAAGAACAGCAGCAGCTCACAGTGATTATGTCATTTCATGCTGTGTTGATTAAGCGGGAATTAAAAAAAAGGACAAATGCTCTATTCCTTTCCAGTCTTTTCACCTGCACATTTTCTTTCAAAACAGCAAGCAGCATAATCTTTTTATTAAGGATCACTTCAACAAAAAAACTAGCTTTTGTTTCTCATATAGCCCATTGCTGTTACTGCTAAATCCTTTTGAAATTGTTTTACCAAGGCTATTGCTTTCAAAAGAAAAAAAAAAAGGAACCTGTCCCACAAACACAACAAAACACATAGACAGGAGCTATCTGCAGCCAAACTGCCTTGGGCTAGGAATTCTCAGAGCAGGACTTTCTCCCCATTACAGAGCACCTGATTCTCTCTGTAAATGCAAAACCTGCTAACACAGACATCCTCCTCAAATTCTGATCTGTGTGTTTGCTTTGGAACTGGCTAATGCTTCCCTTCCCAGTGTGATCAGATATTGCTGTGGAAACTTGCCATGTATTTTACCAGGACCTGTCTTAAGAAATCTCAGGTTTTCTACCTGTGACAGCTCTTGGAATGTCTGTTAGCTGATTTTTCCAAGACCCTAACATACCCATATTTTCCTGAAAAGCCAAAACAAGGCATTTGTGGGCTTGACATTAAATCTCCATGTTGTTTGCTTCATCCCTGCACATCATTCTAGGTTATCAACTCATTGCTGTGATTCCAGGACCGCAAATCTCACTCCCTTCAGCAGTGCTATGCCTGTAGGGAAAACTGATGTCTCCCAACACAAAGTGAATGAGTAAAGGAGGCTTCTCACTTCTGGTATCTGTCCAACCAAGAAATCATCTAAAAAAAATAAATTTGAAGTCAAAGGCACAGGTAAATAAAGCTGACAGAGTGAGAGAAATAATGAAATCACAAACTCCTTTCAAAAACCACCACTTCCTGAATAACTCCTCACTCTCAGAGTATCAGCTATGAAGCCTTCTACTTTCCTGCATCAGCCACCCTCCACTTTTGTGGTATCTATGCAAAAATCAGAGTAACTTGAAGTCCCTCCCCAAAGCCAAAAGAAGCTATGAATACTGAAACCAGAAGGAGAACCCTCATCGCAGCCATTAGAGTTCTAGCAGGTAATGATTTAGCAATTAAAAATGAACCGTCCCTACTCCATGCTTATCTCCCCACTGTCATGTTCAAGTTCTTGAAGGCCTAATGGGCATGATTTTATTACTGGAGATAAAATGTAATGGTACCAGAGAGTTTCACTCTTCCCAGCACTACAATTGTATCTGGCTGTACCGCTCGTTAAGAGTGGATGAAGAGCAATGGCTGAGACCATTTTCTCTACTGAAGTGTTGCTGCTGACATTTATGACTCCAATGAGCAGCACTAACTTGTGTTTCAGTGTTGTTATGTAAACTAAAACGTCCATGTTCACGAGACAGCAGTCTTTTTTCATTTTTTTTTTGTCAGGAGGGATGACACTGCTGTCATGTCCTCCACACTGAGGAAACAGCAAGCAGAGTTGAACCGGCTTGAGGGTGGAAGTGTTGATGAACGATAATCACTGAAAAATGTCTGTGACTGACTGTAGAGGGATATGTTCCCTCCTCTGCAAGAACACTTTTTTGCCTGTGCTCTGCTGGGACCAATGGATAATTCTGGTTCTACCAAGACAAGCTGTTTTAAATCTCAGTGCTTGTCTTGGGATTTAGACCTTTGGAAGGGCAAAATACTTCTTGTAAGAGGTCAGATTGGTGGCTGGATTTATGTTTCTGAGGCAGTCAAGTATTTTCCATTAATAGCAGAGCTGAGTATCACATAATTTAAAATTATTATTATTATTATTATTAATATATAAATAATTATAATTTTTCATATGATACCTGTGAGGCAGTGCTCCTTGTTTGCAAAGAGAAGAAGAAAGGATCAGGTCTTTTGGTAATACTAGTGGATATTCCAGATGTTATCTTCTCCAGCAGTACTCCCTATACTACCTGGAGGTTTCTGTATTACTAGCAGTTTACTACAATTTCCCTTTTTCTTCTGCTGCAGCTCTCAGGCTGATGTACAGACTGATTTACTGAGCAGTCAACAGCATTTTCTCTGCTGAGAAGGTAATTCCTGGCAGGAAGCTGTTAATCCCCTGCTTCCCCTTTGGGAGGAAGCATCCACAGAGATTTAAACAATGACTGACCTTAGGACCTCACCTGAAAGTATTTGAAAGAGTTGGAGCAAAATGACATATTTCAGTAGGGTCTCTTAAATTCCGGGTAAATCCACAGGGCATGTCTGTAGTTAGTGGATTATGGAAACAGCAAAATCACACATCACAGAAGTGGTGGCAGGAGCAACCCTGACCCTGTCAGTTCTCCTGTAACTCTGTTCTGCTCACCTGTAAGATGGCCTTTCTTTACCTTCAGGACTGTATCTGAATTTGAATATCATATCTGTATCTATCTTGCCAAACCTTTTCCCCCATCCAGAAGAGATTTTTTACAGAAAACCAGTGTGTGTGTGCATACATCCATATTTTAGCTTCACATTAAGTAGATATATTTCTGGATTTGTGTTTGGTTTTTTTTCAGTAAGTAGGCAAGCAGAATTTTCTTTCTGACTCTGTTCAATGTTAAAGTGGCTTTGTGTTATTTTTGTTGTTTTGGCTTTTTTAAAGCAAGTCTTGGCTCTGTATTCGTGAGTGAGAGAGAATGCTTGTGTCTGGAGGGGTTTAAAAACTTTAGGATTTATATACTTCAAGAAGCAGAAAGAAAAAAACAAACCCCAGAGTTGGATTTAACTAGAACCATTCTTGATTTGCATACTAAAAGGTATCTGACAAGTGTAGTGGTGCAGCCAAATCTCACTAAAGGGTTCCTCCTTTCTTTGCCCACTCAAAATGACAAAACTGTCACAAAGACAGGTCTTCAGAGACATCACAGCTGAAGCTGTTACCAGAGGCACAAAAGTCTTTAGAAAGACAAGTATTCTTTCTCCTGTCACTGTAACACTCAGTATACCAGCCCAGTCTCACAAGCCTAATATAAGGTCAGTGCACAGGAGCATCTTCCAGACAAGAGGCTTGAAAAGATATCTGCCATGAATGTCACTGATCTTTTTTTGATTGTGTTGTGCTGAATCTCTGTGCAGATTCTTTGTCTACAGAAGGGGTCGTGTTCTCATTGGCATGAATCCCCTGGCTGCAGGCTTTCCCTCTCCTTTGAAAATCTGCAATATTTCAGTCCTGGAGTAGTTAACATAAGGACAAAGGAAGCAAGAAAGTACACTTTCAACTTTGTACACATTGAAAAACTTGTGCATGACATTTGACTGGAAAGAGCTGGATCTCAATGAAAGGTGCATGAATCAGGTGAAAATAAATCCAGTATCTCTCCTAAGTCAGGTAAACTTATCTGCGTGAGCAGCTGGGAGTTCCAGGAACAAGAAAGAGCCTCATTCTCTCTTGAAAGCTCTGCAGTGTTAGTCACAGTCTGGAATATGTATATGTATATACGTATAAGGTTTTATGTAGATAGGATAAAATAGAATGGAATATTTCAGTTAGAACGGACATAAAATGCTCATCTAGTCCAGCTATCTGATCTCTTCAGGGCCGTCCCTGACACTTGTCCAGATGCCCCTTAAACACTGACAGACTGGAGGCATCAGCCACCAGAAGAGCTCAGCACCTCCCTCTCCGCTTCCCATCCTCAGGAATGTGCAGAGAGCAACGAGGTCTCCCCTCAGCCTTCTCTGCTCCAAACTGCACAAACCCAGTGTCCTCAGCACGTATCATGCTGCTTGCATAATGGTGGGGGGAAATTAAAATTCAGCAATATGATTAAGTCCTGAAAATTCTACTTATTACCCAGGTAACTGTTGAGCATTTTCACCCTACACTCTTTGCAGAGGTAATGAAGAGATATAGGT
This sequence comes from Pardalotus punctatus, assembly GCA_013400915.1. Taxonomy (NCBI): domain Eukaryota; kingdom Metazoa; phylum Chordata; class Aves; order Passeriformes; family Pardalotidae; genus Pardalotus; species Pardalotus punctatus. Next base: position 201,089 of record VZTX01024160.1, read on the forward strand.
ACCTCCAGAGGCTAATTTAGTCCACTGCTCTCTTATAAAGTAATTAGACTTCATCAGGTAAGGAGAAATCTAGGCTTTCAACTTGCCAATAATCTTTAAACGAGCACCTGAACTCCCTCTGCAGCTTGAGATCTACAAAATGTTTCTTCAGCTCCTATCCAAAATGTTTGCATCTTGTGTTGCACAGCTTCCTGGGAGAATATTCCTGCCACTGTTCCTGGCAAAAGAAATCAGGCAAAAATAGCCTTTAGACTGTTAACTTGCTTCAGGCTTTTAAAATGTTTTCTGGGAAAAAAATACATGCCTGCTCTTACATTCAGTATTCTGGTGAGCTTTGAAATATACTTAGATTTTATTTTTAAATTTATTTAATCCACCAGGACTCAACAAACACAGTGGGCTGCTCTGACTAGAAAGATTTTGTTTTGCATTCCTGACTTAAAACTAAAATAAATGTCACTTTAGATTAACCTCAGATTCTTGTTTAAATAGATTCCATTCCAATCCATGAACAAAGTAAAATATAAATGTTTAAAGAAAAACAACCAAATGAACCATCTCCCTATTTTTGTATAGTTTAAATTCCACATGTTCTTTTGCTTCCTAATTGTTTTCCTTAGTATTTCTTTTCATAATAGTTGAAATTAAAATAATAATTTAAGGTTTATAATTTAAACACATTTATTCAGTTAAAAAAAAGCTTTGTCACAATTCATTAGTACCATAATCTAGACTGTGCTAGTTTTCATGTGATAAATATCAGGATGAGAAATCATAAATTGATATTATTTTTCTTCCTGTGGAGTTCAAATGTTAATTTATATCCAAGCAAGACAATTTAGGGACAGATATTCCTTCTTTCAAGAGTTGTGCTACAGGTATATTAATAAAAGAGACTAAATCCCTTGGTTAGTTGATTCAGAGCAAATGCACTTCTGTGACAAAAACAAACACCTAGGACACTTGGGAGGCTTGGGGGCTTCCTGAAGGCACGTTCACAACCTGAATAAGTCACATCATAACTGCATCTCTCAGTTGCCATGCACATAGAGTAGAGAAATTATCACGCCTGCTTCAACAAGGAGAGCACAAGTACACTGCACTTTATAAAGTCAGAGGGGGAAAACAAGTTAGAGCATACAGGCAAGAGACTGGGTATCAAAACCAGGTTACAAAGTCTTCCAGGTTAGGGTCTGATCAGAAATGGAGGATGGGGGAGGCTGTCCTATGAAGTGATGCATTCAATGTCAAGACAAGTTTTTCCCAGGGCAGACACTTCAAACAGCTCATCTGTCCAAGGTGGACAGTTTGGTGGCAGGCTCTAAAATATTCCTGCTCTTTCTCATGTCTATAAACAAGTCTGCTCAGAAGAGACATCCCAATCTGTGCAGGTAGGAGCCAGCCAACGCTGTACCTACCATGCCAGCTGAAGAGGGAGAAGCCAGAATTTCCACTGGAGAGGACATTGCCACCTTTCTCCCAACTCTGGCTTCTCACTCCTGATCCATGCATGATCCTTTTACAATACTGCAAGCATCTGCATGACTGTGCCTTGAACTGATCAGGTGAAAAACTGTTTTAGAAATGGCTAACTTCCTTGTCCTCAGCCAGTTTCTTAAGCTGAATTTATTCACAAGGTGTCAGAGTCTGTGTAATCATACAGGAGGAAATTTCGTGAAAGAAAGAAAGAAAAAAACAGGGGAAGCACCCCATTTTAAGAAAATTAAGTTCCTCCTTGATATTCCTCTTTCAGATTTGTAATTCAGCCTTCTCTGTTTGATGTGATGAATCTGAACTTCAATATCCATACCAACCCGTTTTCTTCTCCTTGACTGTTTGTAAATGCTGTAAAAGCCATTACCCATGCCTATTGAAAGGCAGTGTGTATAGATAGAATATAGTTTATGAGTACACAGAGAGACATAAAGGTTATGGGAGGAACACGGAAGGTGTTGTTCTCTTCAGGTCCCAATGTGGATCAAGTAATAAATTTTTTTTCACAGATGCACCTTGCAAAGCAATGCAAGTTGCAGTTCAGCCTTATAAAGTGGTACCAGAAGCTTTGAGAGATGCAATGTGAATGATACAAAAGCCCTACCTGACTTAACACATTGCCATCAAGTTAAACAATGTTGATGGGGAGGAGGGCTAACATCCTCACACTTCCATAATAATATTAATTAAATTCATTGGCCTACTTGGAGATTAAAATGGGTCAGACTTGTAAGTTTTGTTCTGTCTGAAGATTTTTTCAAGAGGATATAAATACTAACAGACAAACTTTCCTTCTGAGCATTTCATATATTGTTTGTGCATGAAAGAGTTAGAAAAGCAAGGGGAAAAAAAGCCTCACTGCTTCCTAGGGAACAGTTGTGTTCTTTGACTTTGCTTTTACATCATGTCTTTCTTCCTTCTTTTTTTCTTGAACATCTAAAGAAATTTCACACATCTATTTTTCCCATTTGCATACTAGAGGGCCATGGAAGTCAATGTAAAATAAAATCTTACCTTTGGTTTTGAGACAGATGATCAGTGAGTGATAAAATTACACATGTAAAAGCACCTATCAAGTTATGTATTTATGATTTTAACACATGCATGCCATTAACCCATGGATTAGATCAAGAATGTAGGATATTATATACATCCAGCTTCCATCACGTTTCCTATCAAAGAAAAGTAACTTCTACTTTCATAAATGCATTTCTACCTAATTAGTAAATGAAGTGATTTATGCATTTATCATCCAGCAATCTGAAATATGAGATTTAATTCACCAGATCTCTAAGTGCACACAAAGACCTGTCTGCACTATACAAGTCAAAGTAAAATCCCCTACTCTCCCTCCAAGTTCATAATTTAAATGCTGAAGTCTTTTCCCAGAAAGAAATCCCTTGTTCACAGTCTGTAAGAACAAACATTTCTAGGAAGACTCAATATACCTGTTCCACACTGTGAGAAGTGTCCACATGGCCTATCAACACACATCCTTTCCATGTTAGGTTGGAAACTGTTCTGGAAGCATGACACCATGGAACAGGGACAGAGATTAATCCCAAGGAGAAGAAGGTCAGGTTCTTTGAAAGAACAAGATACCACAGGAAGCAGCTAGTACTTTTTCTAGTCTTCCTATAAAAGTATTGATTAATACTGAAACCTGGTCATACAGTTTGTGCATGCATTAAGAAATGTTACTCCTCTCATCATGACACCTCCGTTCATGTCAACATCTGCATGCAGGATCCTGTGCTATAATGGGAATGTGTCCTTCCACATCATAATTGCATCCAGTCCTATCCTTACCTTGAAGCTTTTACAGTTAACAGAAGTGATAATGAAAAGGTGGGGAAAGGAATTACCTTTGTCCCTGTTTTACAGACAGAGAACTGAAAGAGAATAAACCCACCTCATCTGCAGCACCTGAAGTCATTCTTGCAGTCAATATGTAGTTGGGTCACAGTCCTGAAACATTTTAAGAGAACTTGCTAAGGTCATACAGAAAGTCTCCTTTGGGGATCCTGAGGATCCCATCTCCCACATCCTCTCATAGCGCTCCAGTGAGCGAACACTTTTTCTTTCCGTTTCAAATATTGTTCACCAGGCTAAAACATCAAAGAACTCATTGTGTCCTCTAAGCATCACTTAGACCCATGTTTGCTGCCACAGATCTATCTCCCAGCAACACAGAAAGAACACTTAGCAGTTTTATCCACTTCCTTGTTGTTGGTATGTCAGGGCAGTGGTACAAATTCATTGCTGCTTGTCAGCTGTCTGGCATATGCTGACAATATCTACAGGAAAAGTGAGTGGTTATATTTAAATATCTGTCAGCAAATATGACAAAAGACACGAATACTTCTCTGGGATTTGCAATGACCTTTTCATTTGCCTTGAAGAGTTGTCTCCCTCTGATCAAGAAACTAATTAGATTGCTGAAACTTGCTGTACATCTCTATCACCTCACCAGGGAAATCCATTTCTCCTTTTGACAATCACTCTGCAGGGCATCTCTGCTCTTCCCAGAAGCCTGTGGCTACAAATGGTTACACTTTCTCCATAGCTGAAGCCTGGGATTTTTACTGTGAAGGTGACAGTAGGCTGACCAACCTTGGTTGTAAGCATTCAACATTTGGCAAAGTTGAATTACCTCAGAAGCTCATAATATTGAATTTCCACAGCCCATTGATAGAGTTCTATACTGGGCCCCAAGCTCACAGCTCTTGAAAGCAGGCTGAAGGGCTGAAAAGCAGCCACAGCTTTGCGGGTATCAAGAAGACAGAGCTTTCTGATACCACACAGGGCACACATGCACCTGAATTTTCATAGGAGGGGGAGGGCACATCTAGAAACACACATATCTCAGTGACACAGCAGCCATCAGTGGTGCTGAGGATGAGGCTGCTGTCTGCAGTGTCACTGGACGACCAACAGAACTGTGCCATGGCCCATGGTCTCAGTGGATTGCTTGCCATTCAATGTCATGACTTGCTGGAGACAATTGGGAATTTCAGGAGTTGTCAGGAGACATTCACAGAAGCTTCAGGTGGATTAATCTCATTTACACTGGAAAAGAGATGTAGATTCAAACTCCCATCTGTTCACCACAACATTTACCTTGGAGGAGCTCTTTCTTCTGGCATCTGCTGCCTCTGGGAATAGGCAGACATCTCACAGCAGATAATGCTAGATGAATACACCACCAAATCAAGAGTAGGTTCTTTCTGGGAGTTATTCTTTTGCTGCAGATTTCACAATGAAGGGAACCACTGAAGTCTTCAGTCTGCACTCCTCCATAGCACAGGCCCTTGAAGTTGGTGCTGTTACACTGCCCCAGCGGCTGTGGTCAGCTAAACTCTGCCCGGACAGGGATGTTGCACAGCTGGAAACTCCTTCCAGGGCAGATAAAGTGTGAGCCTACTCCCCTCTTCCAGGCCAAATGACACTGCTCCATCTAAAGCAAGATGAGAAAAGAATCAAAAATACAAATTTCATTTGAAGATTTCCTTTTTTACTTCGTTTAGAAGACTCTCTATTGAGAGAAGTGGGTAGTTCTTACCAGCTCACGTGGGACTCAGGAGGGCTCTGTGTAGGCAGTTTATCCATGTGCCCAGCAGGGCTGCCCTCTGGAGAAAAGCATCATTTCCTGTGTTCTAAGTGCCAATAATATGTATCCCTGTGCACATTCAGCTGGGTCATAAAACATCCCTTTGCTTACAACAACTATGAAAGCACTAAGTGCATTAAATTAAAATACTGTTAAAGTGGTTTATGGGAACTCCTTATAAATAATCATCAAGATCTAACTCCTGGGAAAAACACTGTATTTCATGCAGTTTTGTTCCTTGCATTCTAGAGAGAAGGCAAGTTTCATAAATATGCACTTTCTCTATCAACAGTTACAATTCTTGCCTTTTTTTGAGAAACATTTCTTCTAGTTTGCAGCCTTCCATCTTCCAAAGGACAAACACAAAACTGTGTAGGTCACACCGTCCTGAGCCCTGCTGGTATTCCAGGCAGGGAATAATTCAGAAAACCATACCTACATCCTAGATTGCTTCAATTTTGAATTCTTAACTGAAACCCTAAGGCTGAATGCCCCATTGTTGGCAATATCATTCTGTTCCCAGTGACAATACTGCGAATCTCCATTTTCCCCCGCAGTCCATGTGACCTCTCATGACCGGGGTTTTGGGATCCCCCGATGTGGGGACACAATGATGGTGTCTCCCCTCACTTACAGCCCTCCTCCCCTTGCTGACACCCAGGTGTGACTGTGGCAGAGGCTTTTACAGGGAGATGGACAGACAGACAGACAGAAAGGTTGATGCATAGATAGATACTCTCTTCTGTGCTTCAAAAATCTTTATCTTCTCAGATGAGAAACTGTTTCTCTCTAAAAGGAGGAGGGTGAGAGAAAGACTTGAAAATGAGATCTGTTTCATGAATGCTTTCATCTAATCCTTCAGTGTTTTATCACTTATCGCTAGATTTAAAGGACTAAAAATTATGATTCCATGGAAAATTAGACCTAAATTACGTACCAGTGGAAATCAATATGCAACCAGCCTTAACCATAATGCTTCTTACATGCTCCAATATTATTTATATTGTATATAGATACTTGACTTACTCCTTATCCTCTTTTAATAGAGACTTCTCATTAAAATGTTTTGGATTTGGCTTGGTTTAATTTTGTATGCTTTTCTTAATTCTTTTTTTTTTTTTTCCTTTCTCTGTAAATTGTGTTCTGGTTTATGGAGAAAAAAAGCTAATTTTCTGAAGCAGAGGTACTCTTTATATGACTTAATTTTAATATTACTCTAAATTTGTCTTTTTACTTCTGCACTTCCCTTTACTTGGCAGATGGAAGGGAGGGAAGTGAAAGGGGAGGAGAGGTAAAAATCCTTGAAAATATCCCCAGGAAAGAAACATGTTTATTCTCTGAAACTTAAATACCTCAAATACATTTTTAATAATAATTTCTAATGCACAGAAGCTTTTTACATTATCATCTATCAAACAAGATAATACTTTTCAGAAGTTATTGACTATTTTCCAGGACAGCTCTGGTTCAGAAGCCCCCATGCCATGAATTTTAAAGGCTGTGGGATGTTTCATGCCATTGTACAGCACAGAGCCCTCATATTTCCTGAGGTCGTTACATTTGTATTTACATTCTGTATTTACAAAACCATTGCCACACTGGCATTCCTAATCTGGATCTGCCCAATGGCCCAGTCCTTTCTCACCAACCATGACCAGAACCAGCTGCTCCCAATAGCAGAAGCAAAAATTCAGCTTCTGAAATAACCTACCCCAGATGAATGTTCCTGCCCAGCCACCATTAGTTAGTTAATCTACTATAACAATTTTAAAAAGCACATAATGGACAATGGGCCAAATGACTTTAAGAATGCTGCATCAGTAAAAGGTCTCATTTAGTTGGCTGCAGCTGAGAAAGGCAGGTGATCAGCCAAAGCATCACAAATGGATGAATTCACAGTACAAGACAACACTGTAGTTAATTTACTTTCCTTTAAATTCTTACTGGATCACTTTGACAAGCAAGAGGTGTCAGACCAGAAAATGACCGTGGAATCATTGCCCAGAGGAGCAGACATGTCTGCTTGGCTATGATCATATTCTAATAATTTCCCAATAGTCATAAAGCAGAGCATAGGGATCTCTGATAGATGGGTTTAATGGGCTGACACTGATCAAAGCAAAAATGTGAGTTAGGTATTATGAGCAAGGGTCTGACTGAGATTCATTAGAGGATGCAACAGTCTCCTGAGCTGGACGCTCCATCAAACAAGTCACTTAAAACCACACTGGAGAGAAGCACTGAACTGTTCAAATGTTCTGCTGGGGAGTGAAGAGATGCACAGGAGTGGAAGGAAATATTCCGGCTGTTCAGTGCATTCAGCACTTCATTTGCAGGCAACAGGAATTTGGGATGGGAATCTATGCTAGATTGAGGCATTTAAGCAGAGATAGCTACATCTGGGTGCCTACATTGGGGTAAGGTGTTTAAACAGCTCCTGCAGTCAGTGGAGACTCCAGTCCTTCTAAAGCAGACAGGGTGGTGAGCTGAATGAGGAGCTCTGCAGTTTCCAAGGTTCTTTATTGACTGACCTAGAAGTTCAGACACCAGCTCTCACCTAGATATGTAGGATAAAGTTCTTAATCTTCAGCTGAATTCCAGCCCTTTCCCAAGAGGAGCTGTCATTCTGTGGACATCACTGAACAAGCAGTGAAACAAACACCACGCGCCCCCGCCAGTTTGCTCTGTAAAAGGCACATAATTTACAAGAACAGTAATGGCTCAAATTAGTGTTCTGGATGGATGAATGCAGAGGCATTTGAGGTGTCCTGGGCTATCCAACGCAGGCACACAGCTTTGGCAGATGTGACACAGGACTCACAGAAGAGCAGTGACATTCCAGCACAGCAGCTGGTGACCAGACATGATAGCATAGGATGTCTTAAGTGGCACCATATTCCTATGTTCAGACAACCAGAGTTTCAATTCTCAATATTGGAAACTGTTGTCTTTTATTAGTGCTTAATTCCTCTGTTGATAAGGAACCTTTCTTTTCTTTCAGGTAAGGGAAATAACCTATTCAGACTCCAGAGCTGTGTTTGATGGAATATATTCCCAGCATGGGAATATAGCTGTTACATTGCAGAAAATCATTATTAGTAGAATAACTACAAGGCAAGTCATGATTAGTGAAGAGATTACAATGGCATGTGTAAAATGAGAAATATTTAGCTGAAGGGAAGTTATTTTTGGAATTCCCTAGACCGGGCATCAGGAAGATATTTCTTCAGAAATGTAACATAGAGAGTCTATGCTTAGGAAATTTGCTACAATACAGAGTTACAGTCACTGAAAAAAATTAAAGAAAATCTGATTATTACACGTACAAATGAGATGACTTTAAGGTCTCTATTAATTGAAATCAGACGATTAAAGTTCAAGTACTTGTTCCCAGAAAATATAATCAATATTCTTCTAGAAAATAAGTAATGTTTAGTCTTGAATCATTTTTTAGGAAATGGCAGGGAAAAAGTAATACTTAGATAAATAAGTCAACAACAGGATGAGCAAGAGCTGCTTGGGTGATGTGACCAAGAAAAACACAAATATTTATTTGGATGTATACAGATTCCTTCAAGAGAAAGTATTTAAAGTCTCTGGAAAAAGACATTAGAAAAGATGCACAGACTTTTGCCATCTGGATCCCAGAAACCTCATTTGCACCGTACTACAAATGTAGAAGCGCGATGGGAATCAACAGAGAAATTCAGAAGCAGTTGTAAAAGAGAGGGTTGTAAAGACAGTGGAGAGACCCAGTTAATTTTGTTTCATACAGTGGAACAAAGTCCAAGAGGAGGTAGAATAATTTTTGCTGAATTAAACATCTGGGAACAGTCATAGACTCATTTGTTGGAAGGCATTGCCAGGGATCCTCTTGTCCTTCCCAGCTGAAGTCAGTACTGTCAATATCAGCAGCTCAGGTCAGCCATGGCTCTGGACAAATAACCCTTATAAAACAGTTAGGATGGGGATGCCACACCTTTCCTGGTGCTCACTGCCAATAAACTCGGGAAATTCTTTCCTAATGTCCAGCCTGAACCTCTCCAGCCACACTTTTTGACCATTTCCCACTGTTATGTTCTCTGAGAGTGCTGGGAGCATTTACAATTCACCTCTGTCTCAGAAAAAAAGGAGTATTTGAACTAAGGAAGATACAGTCTTAAAGAGATGGATATTATCTTGAGCAAGTCAAAATTAGATGAACTTTTATTCATACAACAGTCCCCTGAAATTCCTCACAAACCCTTTGTGGAGACAAACATTCACTGTAAGAATAGATTCCTTTGCAAGGATATTTTCCACAAAGCTGATAATATCAGCTTAATATCAGCTATAAAATGCAAGCAGAATTTCTTTGCATAAGGGATATGATTGTTTCTAGGAATGTTTTTTTTTTCCTGGGTGACCTTGTACGGTATTATTCAAGAGAAGTTTTTCCAGCACTGAAATAGAGTTATAAACATGTCTCAGTTTTATATATATATAGGTATTACAAAAAGTAATAATTCCAATGATGCCTTTGAATGGAAGGAAAATCAACTTTGATTACTTGCCAAATGCTACTGGAATATTATAAGATGTGGAAGTTACTTATTCATAGCAAATTCCCTCATTTTATTTGTTCTCCGGAAAGAAATTCTTGTTCTTAGGCATTCTCTTTTTCCCGCTTTTCTTTTTTTCAGTCTCTTCTTCATCTGTGACACAAAAGCATTTTCTTTGCAGAGCCATTATTTTATTAATTCAGGATTATTCATTTGTGACACTGCATTCCTCAGCTTCTGTCTGAATACCTTTATTCCAGACTCTTTCTCACATTTTGAAATTATAATATAGTACTGAAAAAGAACAGTTCTTGCATTTTTCCCCTTCAAGAAATAAAATAAATTAATAAAGAGTTAGACAAGACTGTTTGCAGGTGTTTCTGCGTGAAACAATTGATATTATTGTATAAAAGGAAATGGAATGAGATGAGTTTTACTGAATTCCTTAGGGAAATCATTCAATATGCACTCTTATCAAAGTCTAATAATGGCCCTTCTGCTGCCTGTTTGCATTGATGAAGATGATAATAACAGAAATCTACATTTATTTGCATTTTTTTCTGCTAGAATTCACTGAGGCATCTCCAAATGTAATTTTAAAGTATTAACGCATGTAGATTTGTGAGCTGCATTTGTGAGCTGCATTAAGTAGAAAGAGATCAGACACAAACTCATGAGACACAGTCCCCAGGGCCGTGCTTGACCCCTGCATCCTTTCTGAGGGCCACCAGACATGAGCGTCCCCCTCTGTTTGAGGCACCCGGTCAGAGCAACAGGGGTGCCCCAAGGGGGAGGATGGAGTCAGCTGCTAAATTAATGCTTTTGCAGCTTTATTGAGGCAAGCCATAAAGATCTAGTAAGGAGGTAGAAAACCCTGCAAGTTAAGTAGGAATCTAGCATAGCTCCCTTCTCCAGGACCATGTCTCTGTCTAGAGACATTAATTCACTAACACCTAAATCTCAGAGTCCAGATATGACCCCAACACCTCAGTTTCCAAAGGTTTCATAAAGGAGGCAGAAGACTGCAGTGGACATCAGGCTCCGGTTCAAGCCCTATCACCAGCTAAAAACCAACCTGACTGCTGCCAAAATCTGAAAGAATCCAAACCAAACGTTTATGCCCTAACTTTTGTGTACCTTGAACATCCTAGTTCTCTGAAAAAATATGATTTTCTGAACAACAAAGGAAATAGATTTAACTATTGCAACGGATGTGAAAAAAGTTATGGAAATTTTCTGGTTAGGAAAAAAGTTTTACAAAGAAAGTTTTCCAGAGAAAACAGGGTCTCATCAGAATGCCAAGAGATTTGAACGCCTCTGCTCAGATCTAAAGATGGATTCAAAGACAGAGTCTAGGAGAAATCACTAAGAGAAATCACCACACTGTAACTGGCACAGTCACATCCTCCTTACCAAGATTTCAGCATAATACTCTCAATAATCTGCATCATTAGTTCTTTCTTCCCATATTTCTTTCATTTCTATAAATCCCTGCTGGTCACACAGCTACTGCCTGCAACAAGGCAACAGCTGCTCGTACAAAGTCCATGTGCTTAATTCCATCCCTCCAGTGAGGATTCTGTATTGACTCAGTTCTCTTCCTCTCAAGAGCACGAGACAAACTTCATGGCTTCCAAAAACTTCCCCAATCAATACCTCCTAAGGTCCCTGAAGTGCTGTAATCTGAATCAAGGTCTGTGAAGCAAAACTGAAAATGAGCTCAGCAGGGTTTAGGCACAGCCTGTTATCTGTCACAGGAGGGTTTGGTTTTTTCTGCATGGTTTTGGGGCTTTTTTGGTTGCTCTGTGCAAGTTTGTTTTTCAGTAACTTTCACTTCTCAAAAGTCAGCTCCTGTTTCTGAATCTTCAAGCTGTAGCCACGGAAGTGCCAATCAGATTTTAAGCTCAATAATCAGATACTTCTGATTTCTTCAGATGTCCCAAAAACAAAAGATACATCTAGGCTGAAAGCATCTAATTTTATGTGTTTAGCTTGATTCTTTTCCTACTTTGCAATTTGAAATAATTGTTGGAACAGAGACAGAGTTGCTGGTAAGCTGATGCATCCTTACAAGGCAAAGGAAAATTTCAAGTGATCTTTTTTCTCTATTCTTCAAGGAATGATCCATTAAATTTAAGGTTTGATCAAGAAGCTTCACTGTTGGACTATATTATTTACATCTGACCCACCAGTCACAGCCAAAAACATCCAGGAGGTATTAGGAAATGCAAAAAATTTTCCAATCAGAAAAGTAGCTCCACAGTTTCATGTTTTTACTGACACAAGTACGATTTAAGAATATATTCACAATGGAATTGTTCTTTGATTTTTACACACGTAGCTAAGAGAGGACCACTGGCTTGTGAAGATTCATGCTCAGTTATTATTATTTGGTGAGATTACCATATTTATGTTTTGGCATTGCTTTGACATCTGGGAAAATGCATTTCGGGTATTGTTGAATTTTCTCTGGAACACCCAAAGAATCACCAGGAGATTCTGCTGTATAATCTCTAAAGTTTGCCTTTATTCCCTGGATAGGTGTAAGTCATCTTGCACTATCAGGTGGGAGATGGCAGCATTTTGTTTCCCCTCTGTGTGATGCAGATTAACTTGCATAAATTAAATTTGGCATTCTGTGCATGTAACTGCTCCCAGTAAACCAGGGAGTGATGGGTTCTGCCCTGTGTGCCCCAATTACCAGAGCAGAATACAAGAACTTCACATCCCTTACTCTGAAATGTGGATTCTGTGGCTCCGATAGGAAAGGAGTCACAATTGTTCATCCAGGGCTCAACACATAAGTTTTCATCTTTTTTGAGAGTTAGGAAATAACTAATAATCAATATTTTCCATTCCTCAAAAATCCAAATCCAGTGCAAATATATATATATTTTTTTTTCAAAGCAAAAAGTGGTTTGACCCTGTTTTTTTAAGGAAGGTTATGGAGTCAGAATTTGCTAGGGATTCTTCTGTCCAGATCTGTTTTAATTTTGACAATGACTTGCATTTTTTGTAATACAGTAAGTTGGAAACAATTTCAGACTCTGAAATATTTAGAAGAAAAGGTTTTATTGGGATGAAATATTTATCAAATTGCTTTATTGGAAAAAAAAAAAAAGGCAACTTCTTTTGTGGGTCAGTCCAGTATCAGGTCAGGATACAACCATGGGCATGAGAAAATAGATGAATTGTCACCTCGCTCACATAAATTAGAAGGTCTTTTCTCTCTTTCTACCTTGTCCTTCAGAATAAAATTAAATGAGATGGGGAAAATACCAGGCTCTTTTAAAACTATTTCTGGGTGTTGGCTGTATCTAAAGCTAAAATTTGACCATCACTTTGTTTTTGTTGAAGCTTTTTGGTGTTTGTTTTTGGGTGATTTTTGTTGTTTATTTGTTTGTTTGGTTGGTTTTGTTTTATTTTTAATTTAACAGTTTCTTTAGGCAGACTGTTTCTGGAAATTTTCTTTTCTGAGTCAGGGTTCAAAAATAAAAGCCAACTTGAAGCAAATTCATCAAGTACCACCAGAAGGAACATTTATAACAAGTGATACTACTGCAGTGAGCAAGACTTAAACAAAGCTGAGTGATGCTATTTCAGTGCTGCGGAGTCTATCCATCCTCCTCTGCCATGAATAGTTATAATGGTGAAAAAATCATGATTAGATTTGTTTGGGCTTCATGTGTGGTGTCTGCATTTTGTACATCTGTCAGTGTCACTGGAAATAGCTAATTCATGTGCTCCTGCCTGAAACCTACTGTAACAAATGTAAGTGTACTGAAACAAATGTTATGGCTGTAATATAAATCCTGGCTGATGGGTTCTGGTAATAGAAACACAGGGAGGGTGTTGCCAGCTGCAAGCCCAGCTTCTGATAAAAACTTCAGTGGCTGACTTTATTCATGTTCAAAGTAAAGAGATTTAACAGCAAACAGAATTAGCCACGTGGAACTCATCTCTAGGTTCAGTCTGGGTGAAATATTAAGGAAGGTGCATACAGAGTCTGGTTTCAGTGGTACAGGACAGCAGGAGCTGCCATGGTAGCTCTGCTGTCACCCCAGGCAGCTGTTCAGGGAACATGAGTGGGTGTCTCCACCAACTCTTCTTTCACTTGCCCCACCAGGTGCCCCATCTCATTTTCCCCCCTCTCTTCTCCCCCTTCCCCATGCTGTCATCTCATGAAAGCTTTAATAGGGATTTATAAACACTTATCTTTTTGGAGGCACTGCTGTGACCATAATGAAACCATTCCTTTACAGCATTAACTAATAAACCTGCATGGATTTAACAGGGAAGCTCTGGGAAAGGAAAACTTGTTCTTTTTCCTGTATGCACCGTGAGGGCAACACTTCCTCAGCACAGAAAGCTGAGGAGGTGGGTGCAGAAGGAGTCACAGCAATCAAACGGGCTCTGTTTTTTTTCAGTTTCCTGAATCACAATCCAAAAGGTGCACCATTGGCTGGACCCATCCTCAGTACAAAGAAAGATATTTTGTAGCCTTTGCTATGGGTTAGAAAAGAGAAGCTGAGGATTCTGTTCTCACCCCAGACACTTCAAATCAAAGCTGCCGGTTTCTCACTAAAATCACTACTGCCAGGGAATGTTTTCCCTTGCTTGTCTGAGTGCTGAGGCACCAAACATTTGTCTCAAGCTGAGAATTCACATCCCAAGTCCCAGCCTGCCTTCACTGGTTATAAGGGGGGAGCATGTGTAAGGAGAGATGGGGTAGAAGGGTAGGCTGTGAAGGATTTCCCACTGGAGGATCCCTGCCAGTCCCAGTGCGGGCTGTGAGAAAGGTGAGGAGCATTGGTCACACAAGGGTCAGTGCTTGTCTCTGCTCTCACATTTTGGGAAAGAGTGCTGCAACTCCATCCCCATAGAGGCTCACATTCCCCATGGGTATTTGATAGCTATCCCTTGGCTGCAGTGCATAATGAAACTGTGGAATGTAGGCATATAAAGGGAATTTTTTACACTGGTTTCTATGTAGTAGGGGTGAATTTAATTTCACTTAGCTAAAAGTTAGGTGCTTAGGCTGCACTGCTATCCACAGCAAAACACAGGCATCTCCAGAGGGTCATTTTCCCCATTTACTTTAAGTATCTATTGTAGGGTGGAATCAATCTCTTGCTGGTGATGCAAAACACTCTACTGACTATATATGATTTTATATGCAAGATTTCCTTAGCCTAGATATCTAAGTTTTAGGCAGATGGCTCCAACTCCATGCCATTGATATTTTTCTAAATGCTGCAATAGACATTGCAAAGCAGTTTCACACAGTTATACTCTCCCACCACATTTATAGAAAAGGGCAGTCCTGCAATTTTAAGAGAGTTGCTTCCTCATTTCCCAAGAACGGCTAAAGGTCCCCTTAAGGTAACCAATACAAAAATACAGATGCAGGAGAGAGAAAGTGTGTGGATTGATTCAGTGGGAAATAGAAACATATTTAATTCATTTCTTCCAGAGTTTTCAAGCTCCCCATAAGATTTTTTGTTCATACTTCCTTTGGTGAAGGCTTAGAAATTTATTTAGCCACTGTCAAATATCATGGACTAAAAAAGATACATACTTGTGCTTATGATTAATTCCTCCCATATAATCAACCACCTTCTCTTGTTTTCTGAGAGGAATGGACTATTGTACATTGACTGAAAAAACACATTGTAATTTTTTGTAGTTGCTGCTTTGATTTGTGTTGATTTCTCTTCTCTAAGCCTGGAAAATATATTGTATATGAGTATGCATAACTTGACAGCCTTTGTCTGACTTGGAAACAAATGTCTGATTGTTGTTCCAACAGTTTGTGGGACAGAAATTCAAGTGGCATAAATCAGTTTGTCTTCACAGACTGAAAAGACAAACCCCAAAATAATTCTGGTATACAGAATTAAAATATATGAAGTTATACATCTTGGACCTTGAGTCTTTCACTCTTTTTTTGTCTTTTTTAAGAAAACCAACACAATTCACACAATTCAGCAGAGACAAAGTTACTTTTCTGAATCCCTGTTTACAAGGACACACTCAGCAGCGGCAACTGACTTGTTCCAACTGGATCACTGGCTGTAGCAGATAAGATATATTAAAATTTTAATTGTATTTCATCCTGAATACAACTGTTTTGCATCAGTCACTACAGAAGCCCCATTTAACTATTCTCTGCTGGTTTCCGGACAAGAGAGGCCTCAAATTTAATTAGAAGTGTGAGATGCAGCCAAGAATTTGATAACTAACAGCAATTCTGATGCAGCTAAAACCCCAAAAACGAAAACAGTGAGAGATAAGATTGCTTTTAAATAGAGGTAGTAAATGCAATTTTGCTTTTGCTGATGGGAGATGCAAGGGTACAATCCCAGGTTACTCTGCATGGTGGCAATATAATTTCAGTCATCTGGAGGCTCTTTCTCTTCAAATTCCTGCCACATAATGAAGTAAAATAAGTTTATTTGCATAGCTGATAAATTATGAGGGATCTGATCTCACGTGGTATGGTGACTCAGTGATCATGGCATTCAAATCTTAAATTTCTGACAAGTGAAGAAATGAGCACAAGGAAAATTTCAGCTATTTGGCAGGTGGTAAATTTAGGTAGAGGATAGCAAAGTGCAAGGTGACACATTTATGGGAGAGCAAGACTCAAAATTTAAGGGAAATATTACTTTTTCAGGAAAAATGCGCTACAAAAATATAAAAATATTTCTAATAAGCATCATAAAGATCAGTGCTAATAGCAAGCTGGAACAGTGATCTTAATCTTGGAGGTAATTTTGCCTCACACACAGGTGTACCTGAACTTTCTCTGTCCCATCCAGCCTGGGAGTTGGTGGACACCGGGTCATACCACCAGCACACCAGCAGACACGGTACAAACCCTTTGAGGCTTTTTAATGGGGAGTCAAAAATGTGGTCAAAGCTGGAGCCCTGTCATGACTACTGGTACCCTGGAAGTCAGATTGCAATTGTCTGGGGTATGTGAATGTATAAACTGCTGTCAAATTAACATTTTCATACTAGGTACATGCTTCAGCCTTCCCAAAATAAATCCCCCTTCCTGGAAATGTTTGTTTTTTTGATCCAGATCCAGGGGACAATCAATAATCTGGTCATTCTCCCTTTCAAAAAGGCTTCATTTGTTGGAATTAGCAGTGCTAAGCCCTGCTGATGGAAGTGGGACCAAAATGAAAAGACTGCCTGAGATTCAATATGTGATCTCTAAATAAACACTAACGCCATTGACATTAGGGAACCCATCTGCTTCTTTATTTCTTTACCACTACAAAATCTATGATATGTGATTGTAACAGATGTTTCATGTCTGCAAACGATGATATGCTGCATTATTAAACCAAGAGGGTCATTAAACTGAGTTGTAGGCACTTTTTCAGCCTATAACTGCAAGATCATCAACACATAACCTTAGGGTTATGGAAAACCCTCTCGTTCCTCTCCTGACTCAGAGTGTAACTTATGCAGCAAACACTCAGCAAATATCATGAACATCTCCATTAAAGCTTGATAATGCAGAAGTGCCTGTAGGCATCTGTACAACTGTCGGTGCTAACGTGTCTTAATGACTTTTTTGCCAGAAGCACTTCCACGTTTAGCTGCAACTTGAACCAGTCAAATAACAGTTGCCTACAGAGATAAGGATGCCAATTCTCAATTGTTTTAGATAATAATATTGGTCTATTCCTTCACATCAGAGAAGTAAACAGGAATCTCTGTTTGAGCAAGGTGTCTTTGTTTTTCATTATTATTGTTATAATTTCTAGATCATTTTTCTCTTTACCTTTAATCAAAACCTCAGCACAAAGGGTTTTTCACATGTAGCTGTCTTCATTGCAATTCTATTCACACAGTATTCTTTCTTACTGGAACTGCTGCAAACACATTATAGTAACATAGATCTCTACAAATACTTGTATTTTCTGGCTCCCTTTGAATTGAAAGATGTCTATTTTCCATTTTCAAATATCTTCTAAGAAGATTTTGCTTTGTCTCTGAAGAATGACTGACAGAGTAACATGAGCCCCAGAGTGAAGCAGAGTTATTGAAGGATAATATTTCTTTATTGAAAACTTATCAGAAAAAGAAAAAAAAAAAGGAATTGCTCCAGTCTTTCAGAGACCTATTTAAATTCTTTAATTAAAATGTACCTCCATCTTTAGCAGGATCCTTGGGATTCTTACCCATAAATTTTCATTGTAAATTTTCATAAATGCAGTGATATTAAGGGCAGAGTTCTTGAGAAGTCTAAGGAGAATTGAAAAATATTTAAGGACACTATATTCAGTCCAAGTAAGTGGTGTTAAATCCATGTGGAAAGCATGAAACCTCTATGAGTTAATCACAAATCACACTCCAATATTTGAATAAAACATTTATGTATTTATGTGTGCACATATGTGCTGGGCCTGGCAGTCTTGTTAAAAAGAGCAGAGAAGGAACAACTGTCCTTTTGTCCTCAGCCACTCAAAACTGTTCCTTTTAATCTTTTGTTGGCAAAAAAGCAACGTATTCAGTTCTGTCTTGCAATAGTACTTGAGTTTACAAATGTCTTTAAAAAACCATTGATTTTTACAAAACATTCGTGGTTTGAAAGTACTTGAGGTTGCACAGACTTTCCCAGGGATAGACAGCAATATAGAAATCCTGATCACTTTAATCTTGAATATGTGAACTGCACCTTGAGCTTCTGTCTGGATTTAATTTATTATTATTTTTTTATTCTTTTTTAAATTATTTTTATTTTCAGGGGAGTAGGAAAGAACAGTTATAAACACTGGGAGCTTCTGGGGAAAGATGAGACAGGAAATCTGTGCTTGCATATATCAAATGTAGTGGGAACATGTACAAGCAGCTGGAAGTCTCATATGCACATTTCCAAAAATCCAGATAATTCACTCTAGGTGGCAGTCTCTTTTGTTGAAAGGGCCAGAGCAAGCAAGGATTGAATCGAGCAGATCTTCCTTGCTCTGTAGTAGCTCATCCTTCAGGTGAGAGGAAAAGACAGATCACAAGAAAATAGTGGCAAAAGCACTACTCCCATCTCAATTTTGTTGTTCTGAAGTGAGTCCCATCTCATTGTATCAAAGTTGTTTATCAAAAATGGCCGGTACCCTAAAGGGGAATGAAGAAATTGGAGCAAAAAAAAAACAAAAAGGAATGCTGAGACAGCAAAAGCAGGGACATCTCCAAAACCCTCAACTAGAATATTTTCTTCTAGATTACAGTGTGCCCCCAAAGAACATCAGGCAGATGCATCTTTCATTGAGATCAGATAAGCAGTGCTATTGTTTCACTGCAAAATATGAATAGTTATTTCCCTTTGTCCATCTGCCCTCCTTTGTTACGCACAAAAGCCAAGATCTATTGCAGGCTTATTTCAGGATGACTCCTTGGTCTCTGCTATGTCCCTTGATATCATCTCCTGTTTCTGACAGGTGTCTTTGGAAAGGTCCCATGTCTGTTGTGGATGTAGGATTTTCAACTGGCCTAAACACATATGTGATTTCCTCATCCTGAGGCAAATATCTCCCCATATTAGCATGTGCTGTAGTCATACAGTCACTTTTCATGGAAAAAAAAATAAAGCAGTGGCCACTGCCCGAGCAATGTTGGTGCTCCACTGGAAACGTTGTACCTACCAGTATGTTATTCTGGACTAGTACATGTGGTGCTTGTGTCTCCACCTTCCTCCATAAAGAAAAATATTAATGTTACTGACAATGAAAGTGCTGCCAAGACATTGCCTGGGGTACACTCGAAACACACGTGACTTTCAAGTTACATGGGCCTAGTTACATGCCTTCAAAAAACTGTTGTATGAGGATGAATTTGTAAAGGAAGGTTTCTCCCAGCCTTGGAAATTTGGCCAGCGTGTGGGCAGTAAGCCTCTGACTTCAAAGACTCAGTGTCATCTTTACCTGATCTCACTAAAAGGAGACTCAAATGCATTTTACTGAGAATTTTTTTTTAATCAAGGCAGATGTATTTTTCAAATATTCCAGCTAGTAAATATCACCATTATGTGAACCACTGAATGGTACTATAGCTGACCAGCTTGGAAGCATTTCTATTTATCGGGACTTTTAAAAAGATGTTGTATGGCTGGATGATGAAAAACTTTGATTCAAACTGTATTTAGATGCAAAATCATGGGCAGCATTTCTCCAAAGTCTCTTGGAAAAACTGAAATAAAGTGTTTTCTTTTTTTTTTTTTTTGCAATTGTCATATTGTGATTTGCTTTTGAATGAGGGTTGGTTTTTTTCTTATTTTTTATTGTGATTTTTCTTTTTGAAGTTGCTGTCTTTCTAAGAAGAGATTGTATTTAAGATCAATAGGATTGGACTAAATGAGCCCCTCCGCTTTGATACTGAAGCTAATCGCCTCTGCTCGGCCTTTGAAACCTTTCAGGAGTCTTCTATGCAGCACTATAATGACGGAGTCCTTAACATGAAACTTCTAATCTGTTGGAAAGTGGATTTCACAGGCTTTGTGTGACTAACTGGCAAGCTTGTTTGGATATTGCACGAAACTGAGCTACCAGCTATTATTCCTCTGCATATTCTGGCTTCAGTTCCATTTCAATTTCCATACATCTGTACAAACACTGCAAGCTCACCAGGACAAAGGGTCACGGGTGATGTGCCTTCCTTGTTATTCCAAGAGCTTCCTTGTTCTGTTCAGGTGCCAGAGCTCCCCAAGAAGTGCCACAACCCCGTAACCGAGCCTGCCTGTCCTCTAACCCAGAGTGTAGAAAAGTACAGCACAGCAAGATCACTGTAATTTTAAAAAAGAAAAATTGTTATACCCTGGACTCTTCCCACTGGGCACCATTTCTTCTGTAAGAACTCTCAGCCAGACCTATCCAATGTCATGCTGGGAGTCTACAGCAGAGTCTACACAGTCCCTGAGAACTGACTTGTGTTCTGCTCCATCTTGGCATGTCTTGTGCCTTCCCGGACTGGCTTCTCATCAAGACATCACAAAATACTGGTGTATTCACAAGGGTGGCTGCCTTTCCCCTCTTTCATTAGTTTCTTGTCCCTAGACAGAAGAATTTATTTACCTTAGGATTCCCTAGGGGGCCTCTCCAAAGTGTTTGCTGTTATCAGGAGTTTTTCCTGGGTCACCAGGGTAAAGACCTTCATTTTGCAGCGCTGTACAGAGCTTCCCTCTGCAGAGATGTCTCTGGAGTTGCACGTCAGAAGGAGCAGCCTGTGGTGGGGATTCTTAATATCCCATGCCCAGTGTAGGAGGAAATTTGGGGTCAGTTTTCAGGTGATGGATTTGTACCAAGTGGGATTTGTACCCGGTAAACATGATTTGTAATTCATGTCTTTTTTTCAGTAGAAAAAGTAAATAACACTGGGCTGACTTTTGTTAGCAGAGACCAGCACAGTGAAAACATGGTCATTCAGGGACTGTGAAAGTTGCTTCTTCATCAGCTTTACTTTTGCTCTCCAGTCTCTGTCCTGACAGAGGTTTTGCTCTTTGCCAGCCAAGGCAAAAAAGAGTACAGAAAGGTGTCTGAAGATAAATTGATTCTGCAGGCAAGAGATAAATTTTGGTGCCTGGGATTTATTCAAACATTAAAGTCATATATTCCTTGCAGTCTAAATTTGGATGGGAAATCAGAGAGCTGATGAAAGGTCAGACCTGTGCTTTCCATGTCTGCTTTTGGAGAAGAAAGTCCTACTTCTTGTGGATGACAGCACAGTGTGGTGTGTTATTAGAGACCCCTGAAATTTCACCTTGTCTCCTTGTCACCACCAGTCAGGAGTTGCAGATGAATTTAAATTCTCTTTCCAAAATCAAGCTTACAAATGACCTGAGAAATCTAATTATCCAGTGAAGTCTACACTGTGAATGCTCAAGGCCAACAAGCGGACTGTAGTGGCTGTCCATTCTCTCTTTATCTCAAACATAACTGGATCTCTTTGGAACAGATGTTAAGTTTGAACCTTGAATCTTCCAAGACTGTAAGATCAAAACACAATGATCCTGCTGTATCTAAAGGCCTGGAAGTTTCATTTGACTCCTAATCTTCACTTATGGAGGTACAGGCTTTTCTAGCACAAATTTTGCAAAGATTTCTGAGAAACATCACTCATTTTTTTATCAAGTTGGCATGCAGCCATGAAGAGATTTTATTGTAGATATAGATGTGTATGTATATTTCTGTAATTACCTGTTAAGAGGGAAATACTGCATTTACAACAGAAATGTTATGCTCTGTAATGATGCAGGCATCCTAAAGTAGTATCACATCAGAAGTCAGGTTTTTATTCAACTGAAAAAGAAAATAGATGGTTTTGCATCTAGTTATCTGATAGAGTCTGTTCAATGCAACTGAAAGTTCAAAAATGAGGGAGGGAGTCTTGTGAAGAAAAAGTAGAAACAAAATTTTAATAGTTTCTAGGTTGTCACAATTTCCTGGCACACTGCATAAATCAGCTTCTAGGAGCTAATCCCTGAGAAAATCTGAACTAACTTTGACAAACACCATTTAATTCTTTAAAGGGTCATTCCTGTGACACTCTACTACAGGATTTGCTTTTGCCACTGAAATTTTTTGTCAGAATTCTTCTCTAATTGAGCTGTCACTCCAAAGCGGTGCTGTGCTATTGATCTGACATCAGAAAGTCCCTGACAGCACTGACCATGTGTCGGGTGATTCTGCCTGATGTGAGAAGCAGTTGAAATGTCCAGAATGAGGGGCAGCTAAAATGACACCAACTCCTTTGTCTGCCACAGCTGGCAGATGCTGCTTTGCGACTTTGGTGTCCGGGGGAAGCAGAAGATTGAAGAGATTTGGGTCTCTTCCTTGCTTCATTTTTGAACACAATGATATGTTAAAATAGTCACACAACTTCCCTGGGCTTTCACTGTCAAATCAGGTTTACACTGGCAAATTTTGCTGACAATTTCTCTTTGTTCAATCACATAACATTTTGTCCTGAAGGACACAGAACATCTCGTCAAACAAAGTTACCCCAATGAGGGCAGCGAAGAGCACTGTAATATCTAACTGTCCCTCTCACTCCCTTCTTTCTTTGGGGAACTCAGGGCTGATCCTTAACTACAGATGTAAGGCCACTTCAATGAATACTTCAGAGTTTATTTTAATTTTTTTAGGTAGTTAAACCCTTCTTAGTCCTTGAGGACCAAGATTGAAGAATTAAATCACTTAAGTAAGCCATTTTTGTCATCTTAGGAAGGCCTTTTTAAAGCTGGAATTTCTTTTACTAGACTTTCAGAGGAATACTACCTTCCTCTTGAAATACCTATGGTGTTCCTCGATCAAGGATTCTCTTGGAAAGGCTTTTTATGACTGCCATTATCCATTGCTTACACACTGTTATTCTGTGTCTTTTACAAAGAACATTTTATTGTTGTTGCTGTTTTCTTTGGGTTTTTACGAGATTCTTTAAAAAACCCAACAAAACAGCTTAATATTTTCAGTAACATATATTTCCTATTTTCCATTTTATTTCCTGGGGTTTTCTCTTAGTTAAAAGGAAATAATCCTAGATGGTTTGAATCCTTCTGATTTGTGCTATTTCTCGAGGACAGGCTCAGTCCAAGTTTTTTGACAACAGAAACAATCAAACAGAACAAAGCTGCAACAGATGCTGGTAATGTCATAGTAAAAGACATAAATCTCTTCCTTTCCAAGTTGTGTTCTATCCTGTTGCTCTGTATTTCACAGGAGTCATAAAATCACTACTGAAAAGAATATTAATAGGCCCAGGCTCTCCCTTGCAGGATGGCAGAGTTATCGGGGCAGTAAGTGGAATGAATTTGGTTAATGTCTCTGAGAATTAGCCTAGCCAACATCAGCCTTATTCCAGGTGTTGAATAAGTGTGCACAGAATGTTGGAGTAGGGGTTATGACTGTACCAGGTACGGTCAGCCAACGGATCCTAACCTTCAGAAATCTTTCCAGACTTGCTCTTTCCATAGCCAGGCCTGGAAATGCTGAATTTTTCGTGCAGTCATGCTGCTATGTTCACAGAGGCACCGAGAATATAAGAATTTACTGAATAGAAGGAGTAGCAGGCACGTCTTTTGCTCTGCTCCTGGTGAGAATCTGCACCATGTAAAACATCTCACAAAAGCACAAAGGTATAAGAGATATTATGTCTACATTCCAATTAGCATCAATGTGTTCTCTTTTTGCTAACTAACTGTCCAAGAAATTGATTTCATTGCTTTCAAAACATTCAACAAACTCAGAAGACCTGTCAAAGAGATATATGAGCCATTAAAATCCACAGTTACATTACTTCAAGCCATAATTAAAACTTCAGTCTCAGACTCTTCAGACTGAAGTAAGACTTCAGTCCTCAGCCATTGATTTTTAAGGGAGGAATGTTTAACTGGTGATGTAAAGCCCAATGAATCACCAGACTTCAATCAGAAAAAAAAAAAATAGCTCCTCCCAAACAATCTCCTATAATGAGTTTTACTGCAAAAGCAAGGGGGGACTGAGAGAAAAGGGGAAGAAAGGCTAAATGATTCTGAATTTTTATTATGTTTTTACAGCCATTTAGGACTGAAGTCAAGTATAATTCGACATTTAATTGATATTTCCAGTGTTTGAAACTGACAAGCACTATGTTAAATTTTACTATGTAAATCTGATATGACAACATAAACCAGCTTGCACTTTGCTTGGGAAATGTTGCAACACAATGCAAGTAGAAACGCCATGCAAAAATTGTGTACTTCTGTCCACTAATCCTTCCCAGCTTTCTAAAACTTTTTAAAGTTACCTGAACAAGCTTTTCAACTTTATCTTTCCAATTTCATCTCTGTGCCAGGGATTTCATTAAAAAAAACACCCAAAAACCAGCAATGAAGGCAGCCAAAGCTTGTTGCTTGTTTTTCTGTTCAGTAGTTGCTGTATTTGTTCTGGTGACACTGAAACTGCCATTCTTCCCCTCTGCTCCATGTGCTTGGTGGCTTTTCCCTGAGATACTGAAAAGGTGTCACCCTTATTTGAGTACCAGTTGTATCTTCCTGTATCTTTATTGCCTGCTGACTCTCCTCAACAAGAGCAGCAACAGAGGAGTAGCATAGCAATGATAGTGTGTTTGCCATTCTTTGCATTATGCTTCCCTGCAATCTTTAGTTCTTCTTGTCTTTTTTTTTTTTTCTGAAGAAGAATGTTTCTGCTGCTCTTTACTACACAGAAAGCAAGTTTCCAGCAGCTTACAAGAATAGATCTTTGTTAACAGTATAATTAACCATGACAATTAAGATGTCTCCTTAGGCAAAAAAAAAAATCTCTTGAAGGTATAAACTTGTTAAGAGTCTAAACACACAGATCTAAGGTAAAGTATAATACAGAAATGATCAGGTTAAAGGAATAAATCTGTTAAAAGAATATATCTGTCATCACACCAAGTGGTATTTCATTAAATGCCTTTGAAAAAAAAAAAAGACTTTTCAAAAGATACAGAAAGATAAACATGAAAAGAGGGTCGATATGCCTGGAGAAAGACTGATTTTTGTTATTGTTTATCTAAAAAGAAGCACTGTATGAATATCTGGAATAAACCTCTGGAGAACAGGGTTCACAAACAGAGATCAGGAGAATCTATGAGGTTCAGCAAAGGCCACCTCTGTTCTTAAGCCACTATTCATCTGTGTTATAAGGCTCTTAAGAAAATGACATTTCTGTACACCAGTGCAATCTTTTTAACAGGTTTCTACTGCATTGGAAAATCTTCTGCTGTCCATTGAATTTGCTGTAGAGCTTCTGGCTGATCTGTTGATCAATGGGTCACTTTGTCCAGCATTTTCTCATCCAAGCTGCTCATTGCTGATGTGGCTGGAAAGACAGCAAAATTTTAATCCCAGTCTTAAAGCACTAGGCTGAGATCATGAAGGTTTGAAAGATATTTGGGCACCTAAAAGTCAGTTTTCTTAGGGTTCCTCCCATTTGCTGTTTCTGGCTCATCCTACTTTCTCCAGCCTATGGGCACTGCCTAGAGGCAACACAGAAGAGTCTGAGGAATATTTGCTCCCACCTTTGCTCACACTCACTGCGCTCTTCACTGCTGTGCTGTGGATTCCATACCTGTGCTTGGTTCAAGAGGGAAAAGCCAAGGTTTTCCTTTCTCTAAGTGGCAGAAAACTGGGTCTAGCTTAACTCAAATGGGATAGCCAAGACCCAGCATGCAAGGTAGGAAATGTACTCTACAGCTGATGGGAAATGTGGAGTAGCAGCATGAGTGAGATGTGGGCTCCATTCCACTCAGAATTATTTGGGTATTTAAACCTGGTAGAGGACAAGACACTTCTTTTTCATGCCAATGATTAAACCATGAAATTTCAATTTTTGGGAGGAATGGGAATCCAGAGATTCCGGAACTCCAGCCACTGCACTTTTTCACACCCAAAGAGCTGCATTTCATGGGGATTCAAGATACCGTAGAAGTCATAAGAAGTGTCATTTCCATAGTGCCTGTAAGATTTTGATTTTCAGTCACCCCTACCTTAAAGCACTTAAGGATCTTTTGTAATGAAAATTAGAATAAAGAGTAAATTTTCAATTCTGCAGAATTTAGTGTCTCCTGTCTACCCATGTGTGAAAATAACAGTGATTCCTTTGGGTTTGTTTTTGGTTGGTTCATTTGTTTGTTTGTTTGTTTGTTTGTGGGTTTTGGTTTTTTTTGTTTTGGATTGGGGTGGTTTTTTTTGTTTCGTTTGGTTTGGTTTTTGGTTCGTTTTGTTTTGGTTTTGGTTTTGGTTTTGGTTTTGGTTTGCATTTTGGTTTTGGGTTTGTTTTTTTTTTTTTGGCCAATCCCTAGTAAATGTCTGGAGAGAAAATCCAGCTATATGACAGGACATCTGAAAGTATAAAGAAAATGCAAATCAAAATCCAAATATCAGTCACGATTGTAAAACAGCCTGCTTAAATGAACACCGTGAGATATATATATATATTGTATATACATATATATCCATTCCTCATTTTGAGCTACTTTTAACATCAATAGTTTCTCCAGAAATGGTGATGGAGGCAGCTGAGTAGGAAAACTGAAGTTTATCCATTTCTGAGCTCTTCCACTTCTGCTTACTCCTCCTTTTGGAGAGATTTATATAAAAATAGCATGTTACTCTTCAGTTCACAATCCAGCATTGAAATATTCAAGTCAGCTTTGTTGGGCTGGATTTGCCTGACTGTGGAAGTAGAATATGGTACACAGAGAGAAATTAATTTAGAGATGTTTTTCATTGTTAATAATAAAGCCATATAGAAAGGGATGATTCCGAGAGGGCATGAGGCAGCTCTCCCTCAGACATTAAAAAGATGAGATGCAGAAACTGTAATACTTTTCATTACATGATTGTTGTCTATCTGACTTAGATTCAACAAATCAAGGCAAATCCTACTGAGGCATACATAATGCTTTCAGCAACAGATGCTGACAAGTGCATTAATAAATCATGATCATTATTAGAATTCTTAAACCAATATTTTGCTGCCAGACAGGCTGTTTATTACAATTTCTTATTTATTTATGCAGATTGTACTAATGTTTGCATAAGATATTAATTATTGAAATGGCTGTAGCAGAGTAGTGTACAAAGGCCACGATCAACACAACTGGGGCCTGGAACAGAAAGCATCAAACAGTTGATACTTTGACACGGAAAATGAGAGTCAGGACTCTGGAGACTAAGAGTTAATTGTGAAATGTTAAGTGTTGTCATTGACAGTCAAGCTCAAACAGACCTGGACTGCATTTTTCTTTTCATTTCACTTTTTCCCAGATCCTGGTCAATGAAGAAATTGGACAAACTGGATTAATCATCTACTAAATGGCAATATTCCCTGAAATTTAGGAACACCTTTGGCTTTATCTGGCTCAAATTCAAAACGCTGCAGATACCTGGTACTCCAAATTGTGTATCTGCTCTCTATGGGAAAAGAGGAGAGAAGATGCTGTGCCTAACCACCATCCTGCTTACCAACAGAAAAGACTGAAAGAAGAATTCTGAGATGGTTCACCTCTGAGATCAGATCACTTGTGGCCACAGTAGTAATGAATTTCATTCCAGCATCCACCATGTAGATTCCTAAGAGTTTTCTCAGAGAATGTCCACAATCACTGGAACCTCCTGTTCTGTATCAATGACCTGAGTGACAAAATAATCTTCCTCCTCCAACTCCCATGCCCCAGAGTGAGCAGACCAGCACCACGGTGATCTCTTTTTCTTCTTATACAAAACTAAGATGAAATTCAAGCGCCCTAGGTAGTGTCAGCTGCTCTGAAAGGATACCAAGGGAAAATGTTTGATCCTGTGAGTACCTTCCATATTCTGCTGAAGTCACGCTTAAAAAGAGAGAAGTTCAGACACTGACTTCATCTTACTCAGTTGTGTTTAAAAGGCCTCTGCTGATGAGGGCTCTGGCGACTCCAGGAAAAAAACCTAAACTACACAAGAGAGAAGAAGGTTTCATTCCATGTAATTGCTATAAATGGACAGCAATGCTCTTTTAAGTCTAATAGCTATTTTAAAACTTACGTAAATACTGATTTATGTGTCAAATCTCTTAGCACTCCATTGATCCAGTAAATATACAGCTAAGGACTGCTTAGCACAACAGACTTGGTGGCTGTTCCACTCTATCAGACTAATGTATATTTAGCCCAAAGTTGAAGCATGCATTATTTACTTGGTTGGCATTAGCAGCTTGATGAAGCTGCTCTGGGAGCTGTTCCGAGCCGCGGTGCAATCCAGAGTGGCAGAAAGGATGGCACACGAAGCCCTGACATTGCGCCTTGCACAGCTGTGCAGCCTCGTGCCTTGGCTCAGAGATGAGTGTGGGGCTGGCAGCAGGAGGCAGGGGCATTCCTAGGGTTTTCCCAGGAGAGCTCACAATCCTATTTTCCTTCACAGCATTCTTCCTTCCCTCTTCAAGATTATGTGAAGCTCCCATGTGGCTGGAAAAGGTAAATAGTCTGTCATGGAGTAAAAAAGTCACTTCCAAAAACCAAACTGTGCTTGTTTTGCAATTGATCTAGGAGCCAGCGTTTCACAAAGGTCCAATTCAAAAGAAAAAAGTCACTGCCAGGCAGTTAGATATTAATAGGACTGCTTTTGATAGTGTCTCCGCATTAGGGATTAACATGTGACCAAAGAAACCAAAAAACCATCTGTATGAGAGAAGGAAATTCCAAGACAAAAAAAATATTTTTCTCTGTAGTTAATGTGATGCATTATTTGCTCCTCAAATTCACTGTTTATTCCTTCATGATCCCCACTTCATAATTTTGCATTTTGGCTACAGCTGAGTGGGAGATTCCCTTTCCTTTCTTCCCTTTTTCTGTGTCTGCTGTGAAACAACATAGTCAGGACAAGGACATGTAGCGTGCATCACCAATTTAGATTCACCTGCAGGCAACGCACTTTTCCTGGTGAATCCAGTGGCAGCCCTTCAGCACCAGTCACATCTGCTAGGGACAAATGGGACTTCAGTGCAAAGGAAACATCCTGGCTCTGAGTCATTATTGTTAATCAGACTCATAGCCCATGGCTTTTCGTGGCATAACCTCCAGAGTAAGTCACTCTGCAGGACTTTTTGGTTTTCTCATTACTACCCATAAAGATCTCCTTTAAGGAAGCGCAGTTACTTCCATGCAGTTCTGATTGTGCTGAAAATCTGATGATATCCATCTTTTCCCTTTCCTCCCATGAGCAGGGCACTGCTAGCAGCATCCAGCTCCACAAAACACAGACTTAGGGGCTTCTCTCTCCCAGCTTCTGCGAAGCATTAAGCAATCCAGGAAGAAGCACAGGAAAGTTCTCTGAGGATCATACATCTGTCTGCTGTAACAAGTAGACCAGCATGCACACTGCCAAGCTCAGACAAGGATAAATCCCAAGTCAAACCCTTGCCAGACAGTTTGTGATATTAGCTCAGTAGTCAGAATGTTTTAAAAAGTCACATTATGATCTCTTGGCTAGTTTTCTGTTGTTGCTCATGGGAAGAAAAAGGAATGGAGAGGAAGATTAGAATTTTTCAGTTGCTCCTAAAATGTTGGAATCTAGAGAGAGTGTGTGTGAATGAATGTCTAAGAGTATGGCAAAATCAGATATCTTCAGGCTTCTGAGATTTCAGGGGAAAATAAAGGCCTGCAAATAACATCTTACATTGCAAATGTGGCTGTACTATTCAATATTCCCTTGTCTATACAAAGGATGGAGCTAAAATATACATTGTAAGCAACAAGTACAATTTTTACATCTTTAAGAAAAGATCAAAGAGATTTAACAGATCAAAAAGTATTCTTGTCCTTTGGACCTTGTTTGGAAGATGTTTAGGTGTTGTTGGTTACTTAAAAGGGGTCAGTACAAGTCCGTGTTGCCTCAGATAAATAATCAGATGTATTCTGAGCTATATGGTGGCACTTTAAAC
The DNA here is from genome assembly GCA_013400915.1 of Pardalotus punctatus. NCBI lineage: Eukaryota > Metazoa > Chordata > Aves > Passeriformes > Pardalotidae > Pardalotus > Pardalotus punctatus. The sequence continues at coordinate 231,184 of VZTX01024160.1, forward strand.
ACTTTAAACACTAAAAAACACTTTAAACACTCTTTTCTCAACATGCTGTTGAGAAAAGAGAAGTTGTAGCCCAATGGATCCGGTAGGGGTATGCAAGCTTGCAATCCTTCTTTTCCTCTTCAGCAGGACATGCAGGGAGCCATGCTCAGTGTGGTGCACTATACAATATGATTTTGAATAGGGGGAATACAAGTTATCCACAGACTGCATGCATTTCCCTACCCTAGACTCGTTTCCAGCATTGCAGTGGTTGGTCAGAGCATGACCCTCAGCCTCTCTCATTGCATCTGTCTTTTGTCCTTGCATCAGTGCTCAGAGTTTCTTGGCAACTGAAATAATAGCTAATGCAGGAGCTGGGGAGAGTCTCTGCAGATATTTTAATCTGCTTTAACTACCTACAGAGCAAGATGCTTACCTGGCCCTCATTTGTTGTGGTAAAGCAAAGGTCTTTTTGTCCTTAGGGGAGGAAGCATCAGAGGGGCTGGTCCTGTGGCTGACACTGCTGTGCCCAACTCGCTGGTGTCCCCCAGGGCACTGTACAATCCCCCCAGGAGCATGAGGACAGTCCTGACTCTGGATTGTAGCCCTGAGGCAGAAATCGCCCCATGGAGGGTCTTTACCATAGATCTTTACTAACATGGAAAGCACCAAAGACAAAAAAATTAACACGGAGGTTTTTGACTGAAGGAGGAAAAGGACTTCTCATCTGTTTTTGGTCTTTCTCTTAAACACCATTTTTCATCTTGGCCTTTCATTTAATATAGATAACTAGATAATCAGTGCACAAATTTGTTCACAGGCCAGGTGATGTGGCTGGCTGAGCTCAGCCTGCCCTGCAACACAGCTGAGAGGGAAGGGGAGTCTTGAGGCTTGCCTTGGAGGACAGAGATTGTGCAGTTTATGTTTTATCAATTTCTACTCAAAGTGATGAATATTTTATTCAAACTAAGTTCTTTCTTGCAAATTGCCTTCTTCTGTTATGATATTTACAGCTTTTTAAAAGACTTCTGGAAGGATAGGAGCTGTATTGATTAACTACCTTCTCTCCTAATGTGAGTGTCTTTATCCAAACATTTTTCTCTTTTTTTCAAACCATAGATAAATTATGAGTTGGTGAATTGTGAAAATCAGCTGGCTGAAGTGGATTGCTCTGAGATTTGCACTCTGTTAGACTCCTGACCAATTTTGGATCGACAGGCTCTCCATGAGTAGGTTATTACTCCCAGGCTGAATTCCTGCAGACCCTGCCACAGACCCAGGCCATCGAAACAGATGTGTCTGCAGATCCACCAATCACATAAAAAAGGATGGACCCTGTAGGGGAGGGTAAAACACATATTGTAGATAAGGAAAGAGTTTCACATCATTGCTGTGATTGGCAAATGTGTACTGGAGGTGGGTTGTGAATGTCCATCACTAAATATATGCCAAAGAAGGTTTTTGTGTGTTGGCTGAGTTCTTTCATGGAAATTACTCAGGTTTCAGACACAAGGTAGCATACATGAGATGGAAGAAGGAGATTGAGTCTCCTTTCACTTCCAGTGCTTAGACTCCTTAATACAAATGAAACCCTACTCCTGAAAATATTTATTCACTTGTGTTGTTTCTTCCCTATTCTGCCCACATACTATGAAAAAAGTAAAGTATTTCCAGTATCCACTGAAACTTCAAGCGTGATAAGAAATGAGATTTCTGTAAGGCGATACTTTCCCTCTGATTATGTACTGTATTAGCTTGTGTACCCAGCTGAGAAAAAGTATTAAGCCAAGTATACAAAGAAAACAAATAGGAGCGTGATACTTAGCCTTAGGGCTGGAGGAGTTCTTAATTTCTTCCATTTCCTCAGCTCTTACTTATACCAAAATCAGTTATGCTGCACAGTCACAGCTGGCTTGGGAGCCCTGAAAGTGGGGTGAAGGGCAGCAGGAAGAAATGAACTTTTCAATTGATGGATGAAGAAGTGTTCCTATGTACATAGCATATTAAAAAAAAAGACTGTATTGAAAAAAATAGTCATTCCTTCTCACCTTCTGGTGGCACCTGTCAGGTTTGGAGAGAATGAGAATTTTTCTAGTGTCTGCCATTAAATGAAGTGGGTTTGGAGGAGGAATTAATTTCCCTGTAAAACAGAAGCTTTCATCAAATAAATTATAATATTTTATTTCTCAAAATAAGAGAAATAAAAAAATAAGTTTTCTTCCAATGCTGAACAGGTTTTATATTCATCTGCTGAAAAAAGGGAGACAAACTGGGGCAGGGGGGCACAAAGAAAGAAAATTATTTCAAGTGAATTTTTTGATTGAGGCAATCCTACAGGAAAATCACAATTTTCAAAAAATATGCAGTGGAGGAAGCAATTCCCTTTCCCTCCACCCAGCTATGTGGAAAGGCAGAATACAGTGAAGTCAAGATCCTTCCTGTTCTTAAGCAGTTCAGCTGCTCTGCTACCCAGATAGATGAGAAATTTTCATTATGGGCTTTTGAAAACACCCCTATGGAGTTCTCCTAGTAGGGGGCAGTGGACACTTCTATTCTGAATTGAGCTTTATCCTAAATGGTCGGCATCTCCCCAAAGCATAGACCAGCTTTTCTTTATGCCTTAACTGTTATGTTTCCCTTTTCCCACCTGGCTCCAGAGCCCTGGGGACAGAGATGCTCCTCACTCCATGAGATGGCTGCAGTGTGCACAGCAGACCGGGATGCCCTGGAGCAGGTCTGGGTGCTGTTGTAGCACAAACAGCAGCGATAATGCTCACAGAAAGCAGCGCTGTGCCAATGCAAACTGTGTTTATGTTTATGCAGTCCATTCTACTGAGGTGCTCTTTTGCTCCAGACTGCCTTGTCATTTCGGAGGGATCTCTCAACACTCCCCTGACACAGCTCTCTCTTGTCAGAGCAGTAACAGCAGGTAGTTCTCATTCCTTTCGGAGTTGATGGGCTGGGTAGTGGCAGAATCTCTGCCTCCTCCCTCTCAGCGCTCCTAGGATAGCCAGTTTACCAATCTTTGAGAGAATTAACTCTCACTTTGTAGCAAGTGAAGCGTTTTAGAAAAAAACACCATGTACCATCTTGAGCCAGAATAGATTTCACTTTCATTCAAGTAAAACTTTCCCTCTTCCTTTATTTTGATTTTGTGTTGCTATGTATAGAAGTAGTTTTTGGTGGTTAAAAGGGATTTGTAATCATTCTGTGGAACACCTGAGGCAGAACCATGGATCACTATTGATCTACTGACTACTGGAAAAGAAATGTGGCTCAAAAAACTTCTGCCAGCACCCATCAGTTAATGCAATGGGGAAGACCCAGCCTTTCAATTACCTGAAGTCAGCATTGTCGAGGTTTCTAGCATAATAAGGACATGAAAGAGTATTGGTTATGAGCTTTCCCCATATGCCAAAGAGAGGCAGTGTTTCTGGACAGGTCACTGCCTATAATTAAAAAGTCTTTAATAGTATTTAATCTGTGGCACTGCTTTCCAGTTCAAAATGTCGTGTTTATCTCTGCCTCAGTTTCCTTGCCTGTGAAATAGTGTAATCCAAAGCATACTGGAGAAAAGTGCTCTGAAATAGCTGAATATATTGTTAACAGTAACAAAACAAGCACTGCTAGTTTTAGTGTGAGCATGTTTTCCTCAGACAGAAATGCATTTACATTGGCATACTGGAAATTTCTACTAGAGAAATACAGAAACTCAGATATTTATATAGCATGGGAAAAAAAAAAAAATAAGAGGAAGAAAAGGGACCTTGAAAGAAACCAAAAATTCTGGGGATCAGAGCAATGCAGTTAGACAGTCATCAAAAAAATCCCTTCAGTGGTGGCTGGGCCAGCATGGAGGATCTCAGATTTGTCACATATAAATCAAAGAGTCATTAAAGACCAAAGCCCCAATAAACAAGGCAGGATATCTTGCTCATATGGTTGCTTTGATAATTAAGGCTTACAGAGAGAGCACATCCATGCTAAAATAATGCCCAAAAGGAAGCAGAGCACAGTCTGCCTCTGGAAGGGTTGCACTCACATGCTGCTGCGTTATTCATGGCATGTGAGCTGTGTGGAAGAGATCTTTTTATTTTGTTTTGTTTTAATGTTGATGGGATAATCTTTTCTTTTGAAAACAGCCTTCTAATGCATCAGGACAGCTGCCTGGGATACACCTCATTTAGCGGCAATTGTCTCTGTAATGTTTATAACCCTCCCACTGCCATCCAATATACGGTCATCATTTATCCACTCATTTGACTAACACAATGTTAAAATGCCCTTCCAGTGCTTTGTTTTCCTTACTTTTCCATTCCCCCACTGTCCTCTTGTCAGAGATGTTAAAGCCTCTTGAATAACTGGCATCTCTGCGTCGAGGATTTGTGACTGAAGGGTGCTTTCCCCACTCTTTACCCCAGAGCCTCTGCCTCCTGTTTAACTACAAGCTTGGGAGTACGAGGCATCATCTATCATTCCTTGTTCATTATATTTGACAGATGCACATTTTGGGGTCTTCAACAAACTGACCAGACATATTCAGCATGTTAATCTGCTTGTGAAATCTGCCCTTTTAAAATCAATTCCATTGTTTCCTCAGATGAAATCTCAGGAAATGAGGGGGTGGAAAAACCCCTAAACACCTGAACTTTAAGGTCCTTAGTATCATTCTTAAGCCTTACCTGTGCAGTAGTTTGTCACAGCCCTGATGTGACTACTCTTGTAAAAGCAACATCGCTTTGTTTGAGACCATCTGAGTGATGAGAGTTGGGTGGGGACATAATCAGAAATTTGTGCAGTGATACATAAAATCACTGGCCTCAGAAAGCTAAATTGGGCTTTCCAGACAACTTTCCACAAGATGATGATCTTGAAACAGAATACAAGCATGAGCCTACTTTTTGTTCTGGCCACAGCTGGCACATGTGGCATCTGCCACACAGAGGAGATTGAAGGACACAGGTTTCTCCATGTAAGTGGCTTGGGTATAAAATAAAAAGTGTCTGGGCCAATAAAAACCTGGCAGAATGAACATGCTCCCAGCCATGCTTGGCCTGACAGCACAGAGGTCTCTTACACTAATGTTTCTTCTGAGCTTTAAATCCATGTGTCTTCATGGACAGTACCGATTATGCCAGCCACTAAGGAGAACAAAATTTTTCAGCTGCGGTTCAGTTAACACAGCTCAGGATGAATGATTCAGAACAAAATGCTTTGTTTCCTTTTATTCCTCTTCCTTAACTTTCTTTGGGATAAAACAGATGCGCAGTCAGCTCGAGTGGTTCCTTGAGATTTAGCATTTACTTGAGCAATAACGTTACTCTGGGGCACTAAGAGCACACAAGACTGAAGATATGAAATTTGTAGAGCGCATGGCAAGCATGAAAACTGGAATAAAAACTATGCTGGAAGTGGATTTATACTGTTTACCTCTCACTAATCATATAAGTAGCTTGAATCGCTCCCCATTCTTTTGGTGTTGTTTTCAGTCTGCCAGGTAACTGTGCCATCTGACAATTGAAAGCTTCACCTGTAGGTATACTGCTGATATCTGAAGCAGGTTCCTGAAAAAACTGTGGCAGTGTTGAAATCTGTGCATGTGAAGCTCTGGTCCTGAGAGGGATCCTGGGGGAAAGGGAGGAGAGGTGTCCTGAAAATGTCATAAATAACTTTGATATAAAGAGTGATCCTCCAAGAAAGCAACACATTCTGAAATGGTAAAATGCAAGGTGATACAGCGAAGTATTCCTTCCTGACAGAACCTAGGTTTGCAAGGCTGAGATCTGGTCCCTTATGATGTGTAGTAATGCAAATCCATCTGTTTCAAGGGTGTTCCTGCTTCCAAGAAAAAAAAAAAAAATAAGAAAAATGACAAGGACAAAAATCAAAGACTTGGGATGCTCTGTTACATCTATGTGTGGTTGCTAATTACTCTGGTATCAGCTGCTGCTGACTAAACTTTTATATTCCATGCTGAGTAACATTCATTCTTGGTCAACAGCAAGACTTGTGTAGAGCTCTAGCTCTAGTGTTTGTGCCACCGTTCCGCTCGGTTTGTAAGCTGCAAACCAAAGCTTTCTCCTACTTTCTTTCTGCTACTTCGACTCTGTTGGCCCTGCATTAATAGTACATAAGAACAGCTGCAGTGGCGCAGATCAAAGCACCACCTGACCCAGAGGCCACAGAATAACAGAGAGAGTAAGAGCCAGAAAAACAAGTGTGGTGTTCCGTCCGTATACCCAACCACCCTGCAGCCTGGGGACCTCCTGAATCAGAGACTGCATCCACATCGCTGTGCCGAACAGTCCTCAAGAGAGCTATCATCCTCTCCAAATGCATCTAATTACTTTCTGAATCCAGTCATATTTTGCTCCTTGGCATGTTCAAAAGCTTCATTTGTTACAGGCTAATGAGCTTAATAAGCTGAAGCTGTGTTTTTTATTGAAAGGTTAATGATTGCAAACATTTAAATAGTTAAATCAAGTCCTTAGCTGAGTGTGGAGTTACAGAGGAAGGAACAAACAATCCACACTCTTCTGGGAAAACTGCTGAGGAATTTTTGAGTTAGTGGATTTTATATCTTTGGAGTTTCTGGGGCTTAACTTACCACTGTGATGTTCCAGTTCACACTATTTCTACTTTGCCTTGTGTTGTGTCGGGTTTAGGTCACACTAAATCCTAAACTGAGTCAATCTTTTTCCCAGAAATTTTTTGTGTGTCAAGCTACTTGTGTCTCAAGTTACTTTTGCAGTTCTTTAACATCTGTTGCTTCATATTGTGTGACTGTTTTATCTCAGCGGATCATCACTTGAGTTTCTACAGTCTGTAATATTGGTCAATCAATCCACTGACAATAGCTGTGTTTACTTGTAAAAGTGTATTTTTTGACCTCTTACAGTATAGTGGTTTTATCACTACAAGTCAAATGATTGCTTTATAACTGTAAATTATGGCGCTGTGAGGTGATACTTAAGAAAAACTGTAAAAAGCTAGAATGAGGGACCCCTTTATATTTGATAACAATCAAATAGCCCTACATTTTTGAAACAGTAAAATATCAACGGTAATGTCACCTTGGGAGAAGTAGAGGGTTTCCCTCTTCCAGGTGATAAAAAAAGTGTGCATGTGCATATGGAAAGAACACAAAAAGAGCATTTTTGTGTTTTTCTTCCTAGGAATGTTGGTTTTGTGCAGTGCCCAAGCGAGCAGAGGAGTGAGATGAAGAAAAATGGCAATAAAATAATTCTAGAGGTAATGTCACCATGCTGCCTTCATAAGGAAGTGTTCCACTGCACTTGCTGTTTAGTTTAGTGCCTTTCCTTTTTGTCTGTGAGATCCCACTTCTTAATGAAATGCTGGTTATTCTGCTTCCCCATCTTTTCTTCCTCAACTGACCAACAAAAGCTTGCAAATGAATGATTATGCAGTCCATAGGTTGCAATAAAATTTTGTTAGGCACAGTGGTTTGTCAACATAGACCTCTTATATCCAGCTGACTGCAGGGATAGCCTGTAAAGGCCCACTTGGAAAGCAAACTGAACTCAACAGAGTCTCCTGTTGACTTAAATGGGCCCTAGACCAGGCCTGAAATGAAATCTGTCTCAAATTGCCAGTTGACAAAGATCCAGGATGGTGGTTTTATTTGGAAGAAGCTGTGAAACAGAGACTTAAAGCAAGCAGGAGCAAAGCAATGGCAAAATAAAGGTAATAATTTAGGTTCATAAATGGGAGAAAACTGCTAACCAGCAGAAAACAGCTCTGGAAAAACCTCTCAGAAGAACGAGCAAAGGGAAAATCCTGACTGGTTCTAGGATCAATGTTGATAACATAATGAGACAGTTTCCAGAGTTCTTCCACTTGCAACAGCAGGAACCCGGCTTCTTTTCTCTGGTCTTGCAACAATTCATTTGCTTTAATGTTTTTCTGTGTGGTTGCAAAAGTCTGGCATTTTTGCTCATGTAAACTAGCCTAGAGGGAAGAACATTTTGCTTTTAAAAGCCTTTTTCTTAGTCATCTGAACACTGGAAAGGGAATGGCGTTGGAATCTTTTCTTTGGCTTCTCTTATGCTCAGCGCTTGTCTCTGCTAATATCATTTTCCAACTTTTTTGATTTAATGATGCGGAGGGAACAAAGGACACTGGACAGCACACATTCTTGACTGTGATGTGATAACCAGTTCCCTGCTCTCCTCCAGTTTTGGGGTTTGGGGTTTTTTTTACCATGACTCAACCAGTCAGAGAAATACTGCCATATCTTAGAACCTACCCTATGAAAAAACAGTAGATATGTTCCCCTCACTAAGACCAGGCCATGGGCAACTTCAGGGACATCCTTAGTGCCTGTAAGCTATATAACTTTAAATATTATGACATACATGGAAGACAGCTGTACTCTCACAATTTATTACTTGTATGGAGAAAACAGAAATATGGCTTCCATAATTTTGGTTTGCTTATGACAAAATTCTTCACCCCAAAACCTCTTATGCCTCTTTCACAGCTAACTGGACTGCAGGGCTGAAAGGCACAGCCCATTTAATTTGCCTAAAAGGAAGCTGCAGAACCCAATGAACAAAGAACGTGGAAGGGGAACCAATTCCTCGGGAAAGATGCAGGAAGATTTTGCCAAGGGAGAGGAGCTAGCCACTAGAATCCAAGATCTTTCACATAAGGTAGAAGGGTGAAACACTATTTTAGAATCTAGATGAGTGGTGTTAAAACCTTTGTATTCTGAAAAGAGAGCACTTAAAGTATTGCACTGAAGGCCACTGTAAATAAGAGGAAAGAAATGGAGGAACAAGGGGATATATTAGGCCTTAAAAGGATGGGAATGCTAAAAGGGTAGCCTTTTTCCTCTAGCTGAGGAATAGAGTGGAGGTTGTCTAATCTTGCAAGGAAGAAAAGCCTGAAATATCCTTAGAGGCAATGCTGCCTTTTTAAAGCACACAGCAAGCTGATAGCCAAAGGCAACAGAAGAAACAGTGAAAGGGAACAGCAGAAAGCTGAGACTCGGTGTGAACAGATACCTAAAAGTTAGGGAGCCTGAGGCTATGTGGTTTAACCAGACCACTGAGGTTTTTTCCACAGTGGAGGCTCAGATGCCATATTAAATCAGCACACATAACATCAGGCTGTGGCTATTGTCTTTAGGCACTTATTTTGCACACTACAAATTAAGATGACTAGCCTTAACCCTTTTCTGCTGTTGGCTGAGCCACATTAAAATGCAAATTCCTTTGCATTTTCTGCCGACACACCACTACCCATCACTGAAGCGTGGCTATGTGAGCCATGAATCTCATACATGTGATGGAGCCATCAGTCACAGAATCCCATAATCACTTTGCTATGCTCCCTAGCTCTGGAGGAGTGCCTGGTACCACATGGGGCTTAACAAACGGTCAGCGCTTCGCACGCTTGGAAGACACTCATTTTACTGCAGGTTCACTTGCCTGTGCCTGACTGCAGGAAAACAACACAGGGTTTCTCTGTCTGTGAAAGTCAGCCCTTAATAGAACAGTTCCCAGTATTACTGGGAGCAGTAAATTTGACACGTATGTGGTTTGGCAAGTTTTCATCTTGAATAAATGAGTGTGGGATTTGCTTTAGCACCTGCTGCTCTTTTTACAGTGCCAATTTATACCTCAGTAGGAATGTTTCCATATAATGCAGTTGCTTAAGGAAGTCTTCTAATTTTAGAGTCCTTATCTAGCTACTATTCAAGTCATGTAAATGTTGTACATGTTAGTCCACTCAAATTTATACTTCTCATTATTCTGGTACACAAGTACTTTGTGGCCACAGTTTTGTTTCCTTAACTAACACCCCTATCCACAGCATTATCTGAAGGTTTAAGATCAAAGCAAACCATACAAAACTCCAATGAATAAATTATTTTTTTTTAATTTCTCTGTATATCCCTGAGAGTTCATTTAGCTGGGGTTACTTTAAAAGACTTTTTAAAGGCATACACATATTTGGAATACTCTGCCTGAAAAAGTCTAGCATAATTAAAAAGTAATTACATAAATGCAGATGTTGATCTTCTTGCTAACCCCATGCTATAGTCTGTAAACTGTCTGAAACCATCAACTTAAGTACTTACAACTGGAAAGTCTTGACTCAATTGTAGCCCAGTTTGTTTAATGGAGATGATATACAAAATTATGTTTTCTGAGACTGGAATTTAAAAGTGAATCAAAATCTCTAGAGAACCTCAATTCCTGTAGGTGTTTGAGACATAGAGGAAGTTACAGAACCCAACAGGAACTGATTTAATGGCTATGCAGGAGGAAGATAAGGAAATGGAAACAACCTATTGCTTCTTTTTCTGGTTACTGAGATTTACTATGCAATATCTTAGGGATCCTATTCACTGTGTTCTGGTTTTTATTTCATCCTTAGGACACGTTTCTTGCGCTTTGATGAAGTCTTGTCAGTATTCAAGAATTTTTTGAGTTTCATTTCTTCAAGTGTCAGGAGGCACCTCAAAGGATTGTGAGAGATTGGCCAAGCCTTGCAAGACGTATTAGAAAGTGCATCTTTTTCTCTCATATTAAAGAGAAAAGGGGATATGGGATGAAATTCGTTTCCAGTGCAGGAGGTGAAGCATCTTGTGGAAGTATCTGGAGTCCTAGGGAGTGAACTTGGGCTGTGGTCAGCAGCTGGAATGCTTTGGGATCTTGCACTTTTGAATGTTGGGAAGGTGAGAGAAGAGCTGGACATTCACCTCAGACAAAATCCTAGAACAAGTTATCACAGCCATAACTGATACAAGACCATGCCAAAAAGACAATCCTGCACCACCAATAATCCAATTTTTAAGTGATTGCCAAGGCTAAAGTTGAGAACTTCTTCTACTGTTAAAGGGTTGTTTTTTTTTTTATAAAGTCTTTTTTGCAATCTTTGCCAGGATCCTGCAGATAATGCTCAGAGTAGCAAGACTTACAGTGATAGGACTAAATAAATATGAAAGAAGAATTATAGTAAATTGGGCATTATTTTCAGTCAGAACCACCAGGACAAACTAGGCTTAATTTTCCTAAGCTAAATTTCTGATCAGTCACTCTCAGTTTCACCCTTGTCATCACCAAGCAAACCTTTAAAACTGCAGGAAAAGTAGGTCAGAATGAAAATGCAATTTAAAGCACTTCCAGGAATATTGCACTTTTCCTTATTCCCTGACATGACAAACCCCTTATCAGTGTGGACACTCAAGGCTTTTCCATTTATCTGTCACATCTACCGAGGAATTAACATCACCTGATCATCTTTTTTAACCCTAACTGCTTGAGACACAGGCCATACAGCACCTCTCTGGTGAAACGCATTACATGCAAAATCTCTCTGAAATCAAAGAGACAGGAGTGAAATAAAAGCAACTGCCCTAAGGCAAATAAATACCCTTTCCATATAGAAAGAAATGTAACTATCAAACCAGGAGATTATGCAGTTAGTGTTTATTTTAAATGAGCTATTTTTTGATGCTGTTTTGGTTTTGATTATGTTTGTTTTTTCTGGGGAAGTAAGAGATTTGGCACTGAAAAACTCTAGGGACACTTGCTTCTGCAATAATAAGGAAAAAAGCAACAAGTTACACTATCTTTTTTGGAGGCATGTATTTAAAGCGGTGTCATTTTCAGACAGTGAAAGCAAGACTACTGCTGCTCATCAGAAACACTCAAGTGAAGAATGTTTTCTCAGTGATTTTTGGTTTTAAGTCATCCATAAATTCCTGAGCACAAGAAAGGCCTTGATGTGTCTGAAAAAAAAATAATTAGAAACTTGTTTCCTGATTTTTTTTCAGTGTAGTTCTGTGCTGTAGCTCTGTGCCCAGTGGAATTGAGGCATTTCTTAGGGAAAGGGAGACTTACAGAACTCTGATGGCTCTACACAGCTTTCTGTTTTGCTCTGCTCTAATTGATGAAGCTCCTACCTGGCCAGATGTCAAGTTCCTGAACCAGAACACTCCACCAAGTCTCCTCTCACACTTTTTTTTTCCTCTTGTTTTTCTGAGAGAAGGAGGAGACCGTTGCTTGGCCATATATTCAATATATCACTGAAGGTGAACTAGACGTGGTTCAGCCCCAGAATGAGCTTAGGTCTTTACAGCCCCCTGCTGCTGTCTCCTCTTTTTTAATTTCCTTTAAAAAGTGCTGGGCTATACAGATCTCAAGGAGAACATGAGACATTCCAGAGGGTGGTTCAAAAAAGCAAACACGTATAAACATCTGTGCAAAACCCTATCAAAGGATAGATGTTAATTTTTAATAAGGATTAAATTGCTTATAATGGAAGAACAGGTACTTTTCCTGAGATTTGAGGAAAGTAAATGTTCCAATTTAATGTAGAAGTAGGTTTGCAAGAGAAACTGAAGTCTTTGGATGGTTTGGGTTTTTGTTTTTTTATTATATGCAGTTGGTGACCGAAATTCTTGACTCTGCTTGCCAGCAGTCCCCTCTTCAGGCAATCCCATCCATTCCTTCCTGTGCAGGTGATTCTGCCTAGATTTCTCCACACCATGCACTTGGCCCTCATATCTTTGCCACAATAACTCTGTCTCCCCACTTAAGGGAGCTGATTCCCTTTTAATTATCTTCCAGGTTGATTCTACTTAAGATAAAATCGTCTATGTTGTGTCAGCCTCACAAATAACTCAAGATCATGAGGGAAGATGGGACATACTTTAGTTCTGCACTGGGTGTCAGAGCCTGTGCTGGGAACACGTGAGGCATAACTGAATGCCACATCTGCAGCAGACAAACCTAAGTGGATTACGTGCAGGTGAATAGATGTGCAATTGGTAGTCCCTAAGATGCTCCAGGGAAGCTGGCATGTCACCATGCATCTTGCTTGACTTGCCAGGACTAAGGGCATTTTGTTAGAAATCCAACACAAAAGACAGGCAGAGAAGCTGAACAAATTGTTTGCATTTATAGAAAATAGAGAGCTGGAAACTGCATTGTAACAAATAGAATTCTGCGTGTCCAGAGAGTTGCCATGGTATTAACAAACATTACCCATTTTTTCCTTGTTTGTGTGGTTCCTTGTGATTTACCAGCGGTGCTCCTCAAAGCTATTCTGTTGTCACAGAGACATGATTTTAAAGTTTTCTTATCTAGCCTGCAACACACCATGTTTTTCATTCTTCTTCCCGTATTCAGAATATGTAATACATGTTGAGTTAGCCATATATGCAGTTCTTCCCTCATCACCTGCTTCAAATCCCACTTGTATCTCCAAATGAATGTGTAAAACCCAACTACACAAATCACTGAACTCCCGATGCAGTGCATTCAGGCACTCATTTATTCTAAAGTGATTCTATCCAAGTGGAGGAATTGAAACATGCAATGCTGTCCTCCACCAGATGTTGGGCTGGTTTAAATGCAAATAGACACCCAAAGGGAAAACAAGACAGTGGAATATAATATACTGCTGAAATATGGGCTAGAGATGGGCATAGCCCAACTTTTTTATAGTTTCAGAATATTTTTTTTTAAAGTTTCTTTGCGGCACAATTTCACTCTTACCCCCTTGTGGTGGTATATCCTGCTGAGTGCAATATTCTTGCAATGTTCCTGTTTTCCCCTTCATTTGCTTATATATATATATTCTCAGAGTAACAAGGATTATATTTGTCTGCAGATTTTTCCTTTCCCTTCTGGAAATATTTATGCTCCCCATGCAGAGCAGAGCAGCAGCTCCTCATTGCCACTGAGTCTCCAGAGGACAGGACAGAGAGGTGAAGGCAGTGGGTTTTCTGCTATCTACCATCATTACTATCACTCTGGGTGATAATTCAAATTTTTCACACAATATCTCTTCTCAGGTGCCTGCCAAAAGCCCTCCATCAGATTGATCTGTCTTAGGAGACTAAAACTTGGGCTGAAAATTAGATGAATAGCTGGAGACCCTTTATGTGGGTGCATTGCCTTAGGGGACAGGGCAGGAGAAGTCAAAAGATGACATTCCTTCATGTCAGTTTTATTTCTTGCAACTGAAGGCAAAGGACAGGATGAGAAGACAAGGTTTTCCTTCACAGCTCTTTGTTCCTACCTCAAATATATCACCCCTGCAATCATCCTGAAGTTTCATTAATGCCCTTTTGCCACTTCTGACATTTGTACACTTCCTGATCTTTTGCTCTCTCTCTCTCCCCCATTCCTAACTCTGTATTCATATAGATTCATATTCTTCAGCTTTCTCTTCCTCCTCCTCATTCAGTCTGTTCCCAGAATTGCCTTTTAGACTCTGTTCCCCATAACATGGAGTGGTTTGTTCTCTTGAAGAGAGTGGTTTTGTTACACAGAATGATGGTTTGTGAAAATCATCCTGTCTGGAACAGACGACTCAGAGGACAAAAGGAAAGCACAGGAACTGACTCACCCGTGAAATAGGGCAGGATAGAATCACAGACTCAAACCCCATTGCTACTTTGTAGGTTTTTTGGTTTGTTTGTTTTTGGGTTTTTTTGTTGATTTTTTGTTTGTTTGTTTTTAAGGGAGGATTGTTCTGCAGTTAGCTTTATCAAAAGAGATATAAACAAAACCCCTCATCAAATTTTTTGCTAGACATGCCTTCATTTGTAGAAATTCATTGGTCTCTGGGTATGAATGTGTGAATTTGCTGCTAAATAACACAGAAAATATTGCAAATTAAAGCAATCATTGTCTGTGTCTTGCAGAGCCACAGGGCCTTCTGCCTTGGGAGGTTTGCCAGGAAATAAATTCAGGGTCTTGATTAATTGGGGTCTTAGAGTTGAGCTGAAACAGGGAAGCCTAACAGGTGAATACATGGGGATACAATAGGAAAAGAAAATGCAACCACATGAATCACTATCCCTTCTGGATGTTAAAGTATCTCTGCTTGGGTTTCAAAGGGTATTTCAGGGAGATGTGTCTGATCTTTGGCTTCCAGCTGTGATCTAACACACCTTGAAGGTGAAGCCATTATTTTTACCAGGTATTTTCACAAAAGAATGTACCTTCTGAAAGAAAAAGAAATTATAAGAATAGCCTGATTCTGAAATGTTTTTGGTTGCTGTGAATTTTGCATAAAAGTGAAAAGGGGTTAATTTTTGAAAGGAAAAAAGAAGATTGCTGTCTGTATATGATATATACATTGCTGTGTTCTTTCTTCCTGACCAAAAGAAGGCTCAGCAGAGAATGCAGGTTAACACTGGAAGATTTCAACACTTGCCTACCTCCAGCCACAAATAAAACAAATCTCTCTGAATATGTGAAATAAAGCAAGTTTCATTGTTGTTTCATTGAATCTTGCATTATTGGAGTTGCCACAATCCATTTTCCTGGTGAGAAGTTACAGCTTAACTGTGCTGTGGCCACTGCTGGAGGATGCCCAGTGCCAGGCAGGTCCTCCAGAGGGAATATTCTCTGTTTGCTACCAGAAAACATAGGCACAAAAGGGTTGGATGAGATACACTCTGTTTGGGCTCCATGAGCAATGTGCTGGCTCCTTGTCTTTCTCACTTTAAACTCCCCCCTAGCGAGTTTTTAAGTCTTCTGTTGGGATTAGTCATCCAATGGAAAGGGTTTCATTGAAATTAAGGCTCAGAGCCTCTAGAAGTTAAATGGATCACCAGAAATTTCAGTGAACTTTTGAAAGTTCAATAGGCTGGCCCTAATATTCTCACTCTATTTATTTTCTTTTTTTAAGTAAGAAAATTTTTTTTATTAAATCTTGAAATCTTCTGCAAACATCTTACTGTCCAGTGAACTCTGCTATTTCTTCCTCCCTGCCATAGCTGTTTGCAGTTGTTCAGTACCTTAATGGGGGACAAACACAGATACACAGGAAAAAGTAAAAGAAGTAAGAGAAAGACAGAGAATAATTCACAGTCTCACCCAACAAACGAGCCTCAGAAACAGCTTGCTAGGGGGTGACTGCCATGGACTCTGAGCCTATGTCGTACATATTTCAGATCCATCAATATTTTCCTTTACAGAGGCACCAGCGTGGGAGTACTGAAAGAAAGAGGAAATAAACAGGCTGTGTTAGTTTGTCTGGTCTCCTGGAAAGTGCTAAATTGCTCAAATGCTGCTGGGGCCTCTGCTGAACACACAGCTCTGGGTAAGCAGCTCAGCCTGTCTCTCTGAGGCACTGTCTGTCTGTGGGTACAAAGCACCCATTTTATAAATACAGCATAGCAACATTGGCGCCTACAAGCCAGGTGCTCCACAACATTTAGGGGTTTTTGGTTTTTAATAGTATATGTAGTTTCTTTATTTGAAATTAACTGTGCTGTGTTTCTTGGGTCTCCTAGTTTTGTATCTTTAAGATACAATGACCAATTTTTTTAATTTTTTTTTTGCAGCTTTTTCCCAAAAGCATGCCAATTATTAAGTCTACACTTCGTAAAAGAGGGAATCACATATAATTCACGTGACTCCTGGAGGTGAGGTTTTATGAAAATCATTGAGTTACTATGAGATTCAGAGCTTTGACAGGTCCAGTATCTATAAAACTGTCATTAAATTTAAGGCCAGGTCTAAGGTCAAGAAAACTAAACAAGTGCCTTAAGCAGGAACCTGCAGAGAATTGTAAAGCAGCAATTGTAAAGCAGCAATTGCCCGCTCAGACAGCGTCAGTGCTGCGGAAATCTGGGCTGAGAGCTGATGGCTTGGGCGTGTGGCAGCTCTGGGAAAGGCCAGCATTTGCCTGTAGGTGAAGCAGCTCCCAATTAAATGGGAACAAGGCTCAGCCAGTGGGTCCTTGTCCCAACCCCTTTGACATGTGAACAAGAGCATCCCCTCAGAAAGGTCTTCTCTTGGCTCTGCTTCTGCTGCTCAGGGAAAACAAGCATGTCTCACTTTGTTACTTTCTGCCCTCCTAATATAAAGCTCACTTTGGTGTATGTAGACCTACAACAAGAGGTAGATTGAAGGTGTGTGGAGAAAAAGATATTCTGGTTTTGTCTTGTTAATCCTGAAAGAAAAATGGAAAAGATAATATATCTGTAAAGAAGTGGTAGCAGTGGGTGTATTTCTGTCAGTATTAAGTTGCATGGAGACTAAATTTGTTTCTGTGAGAAATGTCTCAGTGCCTTTCTCTCGGGTGGTGCACAAGCCGGGTGACAGGCTGTGAAACACAAGGTACTGTTTGCTTTCATTAAGGTCTATTTCCCATTGCACCTTGTTTGAGAACAACTTGCTAATTCAAAATGGCATGGGCAGAGCTGTAGAATGTTTCCTCCTATGTCTAAAATAAGACTTGGGGGTTTGTTTTTGCTTGCTCTTCCTCAGAAATTTTGGGCTTCTTAAGCAGAGATTCCCAAGACATTATTCCTGCACTGTTCTGTGAGCATCTCTGAACCCTGTAGCCACTCCCCTGGCTATACCTGGCCTTTCTCCCAGTTAATCTAAGCTGCACAGACAAGCCACATCAGTCAAACCATGCTCTTAAACTGAATTACTTCCAGCCACATGGCAAAAGTGAAGTGGTTCAATAGTAACCAAGCCTCCCTGCTAGGGCACAGAGCATAAAACCCAAAACTTTCTGTCTCTTTTTTTACAGGTCTGCATTTTCTCTTTCAGTTTGGCCACAGCCCTGCTGTGAGCTGAGTTGGCCATGGATCCTGGTTCACAGTGCCTGGGGTGTGGATCCTCCCAGGTGACAACAGGCTGTCACAGAGGGGAAGGCAGCACACCCAGGGCACAGGTCCCTTGATTCTACTGAAAACAAGGATCAGCAAGAATCAGCAGAAATCAAAATCAAAATAGTTTTGATGAAAAAATGCTGAGTTAATGTCAGAAAATGAAATGCTTAATATTCTGGATTTCCATCCAATTTAAAATGGAAATGCCTGTTTAATCAAGAAAATGGCTGGGGAAAAGTTCTCAGTCATCTGTATTTAAGTCTCCTTGATGACAGGTTTTCTGTCCTGAAGAGCTTGTCTCAAAATCAAGTTGTGCTGGAATAAGTTACTCAGGATCAGCCACTTGTTTCTGGGTGGCACCATGTGTGAATATTACTCAGTAAGAGCCTCATACACATCTGTACAGATCTTGTGTTAACAATTCATGCTGCAGGACAGGAAAAGAGGGGCCTCTGATGTGATCTGCTTAGGAATTTCCTCCATGGCCAGTAGGAGAGCAGGCTGCAAAATGAATTCCTTAAATGTTGAGGTGCTAGAGCAAAAAGGGGCAAGTGGACTCTAGAGAGTAGAGGGGAAGCTTTTTCTTCTCCTTGACCTGAAACAACAGAGTCGGCTCTGCTCCTTTGCTAGGTATTGATGAGACAAAGCTTAAGAGAGCACTTGGGCCCCTTAACTCTTTCCTGGAGGAGCTCCCTCTCTGCAAAAATCTGTCTTAGGTCTCTCTCTTCTGTGTCAGAAACAGAAAACCCACTCTCTGCCATCCTGTCCCTTTTTCACACTGTTCCCTGCCTGTCACAGCTTCACCCATTCCAACGGGTACAAGCAATTGTTCTGGCTCTGGAAGTACAAGGGAGGGCAGCCTGAGGTGGCTCCCGCTGTGACAGCGAAGGTGGGGGTGCTCCCAGCCAGCACAGGAACATTGCTCTCTGCGTGATCCACACCCCTCAACCACCAGGGAGAAGGATGGGGTGTGGATCCTGATGGCATCACCCGCTCCATGAGGTGCCAGCGCTGCCCAGGAGCAGGGCAGTGTCCTTGATGGCCAGCAGCCACCCTGTGCTGCCCCCAGAGCAGCCCTGCAGTCAGAGTCCATCTGCCCCAACACATCTCCTCAGGGCCAGGCTGGGGAGGGGTCCCAGCTGCTCCAAGAGCCTTCTCCAGGTGCGTCCAGAACCAGCCCTGCAGCGGCACCCACATGTGCAGCAGGATGGGGCTTAGGGCATATTCTCACAGTGCTTCAGGAAAGCAAATGGAGGTTTTCTCTCTGTATTTAATCCCCTGCTCCACCACTTCAATCCTCCACAATATCTCTCGGATGGAGAGCTCAGTCCTTTTACAAACATGACCTGAAAAATAATTTTTTTTCATTATTTCTTTCCCTTTATTAGGTGTTGACCAGAGCATCCTGCTATTTTGACTTGCAAACCCATCACCTGCCCTTCAAACTTGCCCCCTCCCTCCCAAAACAGGCCTGTGTTAATAATGAAAGTAAGAAAATATTCACATGTACTTTCTGTTAGCCTAATTCCTAATAATGTTTTCTGCTCTGATTTTATTTTGTTAGTCTCTTTTTACATTTAATTTGGCATCTAACCAATTGAAATGATGTTCTATTTATGCATTTTAGCAAATGGCTTTGGCTTTGAATTCTTAACATTTCATTCATGGTTATTTGTTCTTGTATTTAGCACATATCCAGCTTGCCTGCCTTGTAACTTCCAAATGAGAATTTTATAAATGTGTGGAGGCTCATTAGATCTGGAGCTTTTTTTCCTTTTTTTTTTTTTTTTTTAAATTCAAATGAGATGAGAAACACATTTTTAATATTAAATCTTTCGTTTATCTGAACCAGGATGCATTGTGGCTAATGTACTGAGGAGAATATTTCCTCTGTTTGATGATCTCAGGATGGGGATGTGTGGAAGGGCTGTGTGTGTCTGTTTTTCTCCCTACTTGTTTGTGTCTCTTGGTTGCTCTTCAAGATCTGTCACTTTGGGTATGGACCCAATATTGGCACAGGAATTCCTCCCAATCTCTTTCTCTAATTAAAGGATCTAATGTCCAGCAAAGAAGGTGCAGCTGTCCAAGGCCAAATACATTGAAGAAATTGAAAAAAAACCCACTAAAATAGGAGCATTGAGCAAAAATTGCTCCGTGAAATGGCCTCTTCTGGAACTAGATAGACACAAAGATCCCATCTGACAGCAGATTGTATGCATGGAGGAAATCCAGCACCCTGCTAATTGTGAAACAGGGCTTCATTAACCCCTGGGGCAAGCAAGAAAGCAACCCACGGGCAAGCTCAGGCCTAAAATGCCCGAACTAAAGCTGCCTCCTTTGCTCATCTTTGAAAACATCACATTCTAATGCTCCCCCTTGACATGGAGAGCTGCTGCTACAACTCTGCTTCAAAAACGATTTTGTAAAAAGTGGGAGAAAAATTGAAAATGTCAGAAATAAGTACTTCTGAAATTTCCTGTAAAAGGTTGTCCTGATTTCCTACATAGACAGGTTGACTTTTGTCATGGCAGTGATGTTAAAATAACTTTGCTGTTCTGGGGGGTAAAATCAGAGCAGGACAGTGCTGGTTAATCACAATCCTTAGATTATGTCATGTTTTCACTTGGTGTAACTTATAATTTAATGTCGTAAAACCCCACTCCAAGTTTGCATGTAAAATTACTAATTTTTCAATCCTAAATTGTCATGTCCTACTAACAAATTGAGTTGATTACTTCATGTCCTATCACCTTCAAAAAACAGCTAAGCTCTGTCTGTGCCATTAAGAGCATTTGACAGTGTAGAGAACTATTATTATAGACCTCTCTTGCTTTCTCAGTTTAAATAGGCCTCATTTCAATTGCCTTTCTCTCTAGGTTATGTTTCCTCAACCTCTTATTACCCATACTGCTTTCTTTTGGACTTTCTCCATTTTGTCCAAATGCCTGTTTATGTAGGATGTATAAAATTACACCTTACCAAAAGGCCTCGTTAGGGCTTTGAAATAATTACATCTCCAGTCTTGTGAAATCAGCAACAGGGGAAAAAAGGTCTAGTAAATGTTATTAAGTACAGAGAGGCTGTCTTCCCTGACCTTCAAGTTGGTGGTGGCCACAAGCTTATTTTGGAAAGTGCTCTACCTTTCTGACAGCAATGTGCTACTGGATCCCATTCAGCCTGCGGCCAGCAAAAATCCTCAGTGTGATCCGCAGCCTGGCTGCACAGCTGCCTCCTCCTCCCTGCACTGCACTCAGCCTGCTCTTTGTATTTCTCTTGCATGTATCTGTTCTGAATTTAATCTGATTAATTATAGTCCAGTCCCCTCCTATAGAAGCATAATCTACCAAAGACAGAGAAATTAGCTGGTTCTTTTCATAAGGCAGTTGTTCCCCTGTCACATGCTTGACAGCTCTTTTAAAACCTTGGTTGTGCACACAGAAAAACTCCTAAAAGAGAGAGCCTTTCCAACAGGGTCAGTAAACACAGTATGTAATTAAGATGTGTAAAACAAAGTTCTGCAGGTCTGGCCATCTGTTTTGACTGGTCTGGCTAGCAGGAGTGTCCCACAACAGGCCTGTGTTTAATGCCTGGATGTGGTGTCCGGTTTGTCCCTGCCGTGCCCGTCTGTTTGGAGGTGCCCGCTGCCCATTGCTCGGCGCTTGGCACCGCTCGGAGCACGGAGAGCCTGGTGCAGGCAGCACACACCGGCTCGCTGGGCTGCATCCATTCAGCTGCATCTCCCACCGATGCGTTTTTGGGCAGTGCCGGCACAGCAGCCACAGTCTGGGGTTTGCCTCATCTCTGCTGAAAGCCCCGTGCCAAGGGAAACCAGAAAGGAGCAGGGGGAAACTTGAAAAGCTTGTGGTAACCGAGTTTCTTGGGCCAGGCTAAAGGGAGCTCAGTGACTGAGTATTTGTACATCAATACTCTTTTGCAGCCCCAGCTGAGAACCCACTGAGACAAGAACTTACAGGAACAAAATAAGAGGTCAAAGAACAATTTTAAAGTATATAATTACTACTAGTTTTGTTTCAGAAGCACTTCAAGTTTCTATTTACAGCTACAGTAAGGACTTACTTTTTCAGTCAGACTGTAGAGTTCAATGCTGCTGGCCCAATATTCTATCTTTGGCAAACTCCTAACACCCACCCTGGATAGTCATATCACAGCTTTATCACTTAGACATTTATTTTGCACTCTAGTTTCACCCTCTATGCTTTTCTTACTCGTCTCAAATCTTGATTTAACAGAAACTGTTCATTGATCCAAGATTGGCAAGAATTTTTTTAAAAGAACCAAAGCCTGCAAGCAATTAACATGTGTAGCTCCAAAACCAATTAACATGTGTAGCTCCAAAACCAATCTGAACAAATGAGTAATATTTGTAACTTGTGTGTTTGTTTCTTTAAATTAGGGTAAATGTTTTCCATTAAAATTTCCAAATAGGTATCCAGAAAACAAGGAAAGATAATAATAGTTTAAAAAAAAAAAAAAAGTGATTACATTTTGTATTTCTTAGAATAGAAGCAATTTCAATTATTGTACAGATTAAATTCCTTCCTGAGGTATGCCAGAGACTTAGCAAAGGAAGTGCTGAAAAAGCCTATCACAGCACAGTGTATGTCTTCAAATTTTTGTCCTGTTCTTCCCAGGTTGCTGTCCACAATTTGAAGAGAGAGATACTTACCTGGGAAAAGTGAGGGCTAAACCAAACATGAACACTGGGCACCTTATTACTCTAAGCTCTCTTCCTTGAAAACTATCTTTTTCAAAGAAGGAAATGTCTTTTTTGTATTTACAAGTGTCTCCCATTTGATTTCTATGAATAATTCACCACCTTCAGATGGAGTCCAAGCCAACTGTTGCAAATATCGTGCTATTGAAAAGCAGACCCTGGTACAACAGTTACAAGTGTGTGTGTTCCAACTGGAGCCACATCAAATGTCTGGTTAGAACAAGATGAATACGAAATCTTTCCTTCAAAGTATTCTGTAATAGGAATTTTAAATGTATTCCTTCACTCTCATAAACTTATTTGGTGAATGTATTCATGGAAAGCTGGAAATTAAAATGAAGAAGCAGAAGAAGAGCCTTGTACTTAGAGGTAGATTTAGGTAGAGTTCCCACATACTGATCTTCCACCCTCTACTTCATTTTCTGTCCATTCCGAATTCTGAAAGAAGAGGTGACATAAAATGGATTTACACAGGAATCTAAGAGAAAAAACACCTCACTTTTCATCCTGTTTGCTGTCATTGCACTGGTCTGTGGGATGGAATAAGGACAGAGCTGTCATGTTAAAGCACAGCCCTTCCTTCCCTGTCTTTAACCTGTCAGCAGCACTCTTGTATCTGGCCCTGGAACAAGTCCTGACATATATGACAGGTATTTTGGAAGCCCGAGACACCAAAGGCAGCAGAAAAGTAGGTGAGAGAGTAGGAGGTAAGAAGATTAGGTGAACTACAGAGCTGTGGGAAAGCTCGTGAACAGAGCTATGAGGATAATGTGGATAATGAGTACTGAGGATAGTGTGGAACAAGTACCAAAAAGAGCAGATGGAGGTGAAAGGCAGGGATTTGGATACCAGACCTGACTCTCTGCGGCCTTTGGTACGCTACATAGCTAGGTGGAGCAGGAGTTGTCAGATCCATTGACTGTTCTGCACAGGACGGTTTGGGATTCTCACCCAAATCAGTCACAAATTCTGCAGTGCACATCCCCGCTGATATGGTCTGGAGTGAACGAGCTGGAGTGAAGCCAGCCCAGCTCTGGCTGCAAACGGCATGCAGAGGTGTAGGGATGGTACAGCAAGGAGGGAGTTCAGAGGTGGGGCTGTAGGACTCTCACGGATCGTCTGATGCTCATGATTTCTATTTTATTGCCGGTACCATTCCTCCTGAACGGGCTAATAACAGGATAAATTAAAAGAATGAGGTGTTTTGAGAGTAGACTCATTATCGAAATCAAACTTTGCTTGTTTAAAATACTGTGCAACATTTGTGGAAGTCTGCTCCCACCCTTGCTTACATCCAGCATAAATTTATGGGCAGTTCCCTTGTCATTGCTGAAGCTATATTCAATTTTACTAGTAACAAAGTATTGTGATTGGAGTGAATTGAATTTTCTTTCCCTTCAGAAATGATTAGATGCACAATGTAGAACTGAATAATAAACACCTGTTCATAAATGTTTTGCCTGTGGTTACACAGAATCATGTGCCTTCATCACTGCTGAACACAGGGATATCATTATAGGGACTCAATATGATTGAGCCAAGTGGCCACTTCTGCTTTGTTATCTCATATGCAGTACTAATGTTATGACCTTGGATAGAATTTCTGCTCAGATCCCGAATATGGGCTCCTAAGGAGAAAAGCTTCACTCTTTCAGTCAGCAAAATCAACTAAAATTAGGTTATGAAAAAGAGATTGATTCCATTTTCCTATTCTACAGATCTATAAATAGATGATGGTCCCACTGTTAAGTGAAAGTCTTCAATCAAGGTGGTTAGAGGTAGGGAGCAGGGGTGAACTGAACTACATTAAATTCAGTGAGATTCTTTGCGTCTGCCTTCAAAATATTTTTGAACTTTTTTCTTCGAGAAGGGTCCAGTTTCTGGAAAGAAATTGTGTTTCTCAGGATCAGGGTGAAGTGTCCAGGACTTCAGAGTCTTCAGCATAATATTACTACCAATCTCAGTGTGTAAAAATGCACACCTAAACAGATCAGCTGTATTAGAGCTGAGAAAAGGTAAGGGAGAGAAAAAGAACAAGACCCAGAGCACTGAGACTCCAGAATCTCTTACCACACACACACCATCACAGCATTACTTTGCTTTCTGCTTTCTCCTGCTGCCAAACTTCAGAGAGATTAAAATCAGACAAGTCTGGAAAGGAAATGAAGCTGTTCACTTTATTACTCTTGATTAGCAGCAAATTATTCTCCTAACATTTACTTTTCCTTCATTTATTTAAGAGTGATTACGCGCAAATAGCAGTTAAAAACGTCAGGGTTTTAATAATAGTTTTATTTGCCACTGTAATTGCTTCTGTAGCATCTCTGAAGTCTGAAACACACCCCTCCTGACACAAAATCAAAATAGCAGCAATGCATCTTTCTCTCTTTAAAGTACATGCTCCAAAACAGTATAAAGAAAGATGTAGGAGTTCCTTATTTACTATGTTTCATATTTAGTTGTGTTACTGTGTATTTACTGTGTTTTTCACTATGCTTGGTGTGGTCTGAGCTCGAACACTGCACCTGTAGTCCCATATAGGGAACCCTTAAGATCAGTTTTGATCTCCTGTTCCTCAGATGTTTTGCGAGTGCACAAGTTTACTTAGCTAACCTGTTGATCCATCCTGTCCTATATTTTGCTCTCCACTATCCCATTGGAAGTGGAAAAGCTCTGACTGATAGGACTGTCCTGCGCTTTGGGCAGAGTGTGGATGTCACTGAGGTGCAGTAGATTTTTCTCAGCAATGGCTTTATCATTCCAAACTGCAGCTCCTGACAGGCAACACCTGAGGTGCCATGAAGTGAAGTATCCACTTGGCTGTTCGTTGTTAAGTACTCTGGGAATACTCTTTTTTTTTTTTTGCCCTATTATCTTTAATAAAATATTCCACACCAAAACCCACACAGACTCTTACTTTCAGCTCCAGAAAGTGGTTTCTATCCTCCTATAAAATCCTTGGCTGGGACAAAACTGAAAGTCTGTTTCAAAAGGAGTGGTGGAGAATCTGTCCTCAGAAAAAACCTCTGAGCTTGGCATTGTTGTGTCCTTGCCTTTTTTCTTTTTCATTTTTGCTTCCATAATTGCCATTTACACTCATTTCTTCTGCATGTGAGGGCTAATCCAGACTAAACGAGCCTACTTTTCCAGAGGTACTGGAAGAGTTCCCAGGATATCTGTCAGCTCAGATTCACTCTATTTCATTTCAATAAAATCTAGCACTGGAGGGAGCTTCAACAGCATCACCTCAGAGCGAATGTGACCTTCTGCTGAAGGAAGTCAAGCAATCTTCTCCCTCTGGGATTAGAGCATGGTTATGCCTCATTACTGTGAATCAGTTTTCTACATGGGTTTCTGCATGCTGCATGTCTGGGCAGCTTCACAGTGTATGCACACGTAAATAAATTATTGCTTCCTTTAAGTAGACCCACAATGTTTGGGAGTTGGAATAAGGAAATAATCCAACTTTTTGCATTCTTAGTAAAAGGTGTTTAAAAAAAGGGGGAAAAAAGGCCTTTCTCATCAAACACACAGTTAGTTCTCTGAGGAGTTACAAGGAGTAGATTTGTGAGAATCGGAATTGCCTGTTTTGCACATTTGCTTTTGGAATACCACCACATTTTTGAACAAACTTTATTAGAATTCATATCCAGTTATGGAGCTGTACAGAACTCCTTTAACAAGCATAGTCTGGCTGGAGGCAATGAATCTGTCTCTGTCACTAATGATGTTTGTATTATTTTAACACTGTTGATACTGGGGATTTGTGGGGGGGCTGCAAGCAATCATCTTTCAGTCACAGCTCACCTGCCTTGCATGTTGATTAGAAAAACACTTTTCCCTCTGGATGTCAGGAACACAGTGGGGTACACGAGGGGATGTGCCCAAAGGATTTCAGTCACATAGTCTGGTTGCTGGAAAAAAGCCCTGCAATTCCAGTGGCCTTTACCTATTCGGTGAAGGGGGTGGGTGGTATACCTTTGGCAACATTTTTCAGTAATCTGCATCGTTTTCATGTGGTGAGTGCAGTACCCTGTCAGCAGGGTTTGTGATGTGGTCATTTGGTAGACAGTCATTTTTGGAAGAACTAAAGCAGCTCTCATTCTTTCAGATGCGAAGGAATTCTGGGTCTGGGCCAGGTCCAAACTGTTCAAGTGCAGAGAAATCTGTTCCCAAGGTGCAATTCAATTGAACCAGTTAAATACATTTATATATTATATACTTTATACAATATAGTAAGATCTATACCAAATATTTTATACTATATATTGTATAGGATAAGAGTATTTACATGCAGAGTTGATTTATAGCAGCTGGAGATGTCCTGTGTCTTCTCTTTCTGTCTTCAGATGCTGCTGTGAAAAAGTGCCAGATGTGATCCTTCAAACACAGACTAGGTATATTCTTTCTCTTTAGGTGTGAAAAGGGGACAGCCAAGTCTGCATATTCCCTTGATCCATCTCTCTCTTGCACAAAAGTTTCTTTTGGTTTGCCTGCTTTGCCTTGAAACAATGGCAGTAAACACAGGGCACGGACATGATGGTGATGTGGGAAGAAGCTGCCACTCCTTGCCCTGGTTTCTGAGAGCAGAAAGATGGGGGTGCTCCCTGGGTGAGAAAGGAGGGTGATTTAAGCATCATTTCTAGAAGATGGAGGAGGGGGGAGCAGGGACTTACTGATGAAAAGCTAGATATCTCTCAGCTGAGGACTTTCAGAATAATCATTGTTGATTAAGCAGTAATATCCTGTTGTGGATACCAGAGTTGCATAAATTCATCCAAGATCTTCCTCAGATCAGAAGGAAGTGGGTTTTTAATTTCCAGAGGATGCACACAGGATATTTAGGATGCTGTTGTGCTTAGATTTCCATCTTGTCTCCTGCCATGACACAGAGGCAGGAGGATGGCACACATTTCCCTGATCCCTTTCAACATCCCAGCCCTCTCCTGTGTTGTCAGCAGGCAAAGATCAGTTTGTGAACTGCAGTGATAGACATATGTCTACCCATGGCATAGGAGTATGGATAAGAGCTGAAGGCTATTTATATAAAGAAGTATTTTTGTAGCCTTTTAAATCCATTGGTTTCTTCAGCTTGGATTGCGAGACCGATCACAAAATTAAAGCCTTTCTCTTACACTCCAGCCCTAAAGAGACAAGCACTGTGACCTGAGTGAGCAGGGTCTGTTCATGATCCTCCACAGAAAGTGGAAAAGGATCAGCACAATTCATTTTTATGCCAGTTATAAAAGATACTTTTTTTTATGAGCAGATAAGATATTTTGTCAGGAAATGGTTCTCAGCAGAAACAAGTCTGCCAGGTTCAGAGAGTGGGTTGGATGCCTCCTTGCACTTGATGCCCTAAAGAAATGAGAGGGCTGTATCCCACCTGCTGTTGTCACGGCTCGGAGCTCAAGAACCATGACAAATGGTGCACAAGGCAAAAATACCATAATGAAAGAGAGGAAAGAAGATGATATACAGTAACTGAGAAAAGAAGAAGGTTAATATTCCCTGGCAGTTGTTACCTAACTATTCTTTTTTTTTAGTGTTTAAATTTAACAGTAATGCCCAGGAATATATTGAGCATTTGAGAGAGCGATCCACAATTTTGAAAAAAAATGAGAAAGGAGAAACTAAAAGTCCTGGCACTAACAGAATACTAATTTGAGTCTGTAGCAATTAATTAAATTGATCTTAATTAAATTTTTCCTTCTGGATTCATGAGACAATCTGTAATTCTGCCACCTATGCTGTAAAAATATAACATATTCCCTTTGAATTTGTAAATGTTCCTAACTGTTATTTTTAATCAAAGGTCCACCTGAGCTTAATTGTTCCATAGGTTTGGTGTGGTTAAAACACACAAATTTCAGTGGTTACTTGCAGACAAGATGATAATGTGATGAGCGTTGCCATCTGTGAGCCCTTCTTCATTACCATCACCATCCCATGGAGTAAATATTCAGAAAACCATTTAATTCTGAGTCAAGCCTGTGAACTCAGGATCAGAGTCCCAGGACTGTGTGGTCAGTACAGAAAATTAATAAAAACCAGTTTGTGTCAGGTAATGACATAAACTGACACAAACTGACAGCCAGTGCCATGGTTGGGTGTCCCCTTCCTGGCTCCCCACGGGAGCACCCATGGGGCAGCACCCATGACTGTGCACAGAATACGTCCTTGCCCAGTGCTTGTGTGAACTCAGATTGGTTGAAATGTCATCAATACAACAGGGTTGTTTTGGTTTGGGGTTTTTTTTTGCAAGTAGTAGTGAGGCCTCCAGGAAAATATACTTAGGTAGAAAGAATATCCCTTAAAAAAGTCAGAGAGCAAATCCTTTCTCTCTGACTTCTTTGAGCAGCAAAAAACACATTTTTCCTTCCATATCAAGCCAGAGAGAATCAAAGAGTCGGGGATGTGATCTCTCTNAAGTAGTAGTGAGGCCTCCAGGAAAATATACTTAGGTAGAAAGAATATCCCTTAAAAAAGTCAGAGAGCAAATCCTTTCTCTCTGACTTCTTTGAGCAGCAAAAAACATTTTTCCTTCCATATCAAGCCAGAGAGAATCAAAGAGTCGGGGATGTGATCTCTCTGTCCCCCTCTCTCTCTCTCTCTGTTGTAATGACCAAATTTGACCCAGGTAGATCTGCAAGGCCCTGTACGACTCATCTGAGCCAGTGCTACCTCCTAATGAAATCATCCCCAGTCCAGATGTCAAATCCAGCTTCCCCGAGACCCATGAATTGAAATTCACTTCTCCCTAATGGTATTTTGTATAATATTGAATGATTTTTCAGAGTGCTACTGCACTGGGCACTCTCCAGATACGTCAAATGGTGTCAAGTGGTCGTTAACTGTGGAACCTGAAAGAAAGGTTTTTATGCAAAGACAGAAGACTGCAACTGTAGGTGACTGTTCAGCATTACTTACTTTGCTAGCTTAAATGTGAAATCTGTTTGCGGGGTTCTTCATGAGTCTTTGAGGTACCTTTTATGGAAAACTCCTGTGAATTTCTTAGACTAGCTTGGTATGAGAATGTAAGAAAATTTTGAATACACAATAGTGAATTTCTCTTCTTTAGTTTTTTTTTAGATATCACTCAGAATTCTTTATTTGAAATGAAAATAAAAAGTATTCAAGCAGTTATTTTTCTCTTAACAGACAGAAATGTAAAAACTATTTGCACATTTTCAGTCAATCATCTCTTTCAAGAAAAAATTTAAATTGAAATCTTTAATCACTTTACCATTTTTTTAATGAGACATCAAGAGTTCAGCTGGCAGCTTTCTGGCAGAAGCAGTAGGAAGACTGAAAGAGCTGCCTATTGCAAAGGCTGACCATCAAACAGCAGGAAAAGGTATTCCTGACAATTGAGCTTGCCTCTCCAATCTAAGCTTGGTAAAAAGTCCCAGAGCTTAATTTCCAAGCAGTGCCTGCCAGGAATCATTTTCCTGGCCTGGACCTCAGCACTGGCTAGAATTGTTTTCTGCTGGCACATCCAGCCCTGAGCCTGGCCAGGCTTCTTGAGACTCCATGTGGAAGATATGATGAAGTTCCACAGGACTTTATCCTGATGTCTGTCCCTTTCTCAGCAGGATCAGCCCAGCTGTGCCAGCAAGAGCCTGGAGAGTTCCACTAGAGCCTCTCCAAGCTGCTGTCTGGAGGGCATAACAGTGCTGCTGAACTTAACAGAGCCCTACTGAGCACAGGGATTTTTGACACCAGGATTGTGAATGATTCAAAGAGACCTAATCAGCTTTTTTAGCATAAAAATCCTGAATGTTTCAGCAGTGACATCACTGACCTACCAAAGGATGGTCTGGCAGATATGAGCTCCTGCTGAAGGTTTGCCTGCACAGGGCTCTGCCAGGGGAAGCTGCTGCAGCCCATCCTGCTCCCACAGGCCATCTGAAGTTCAGATTGGACACTCATAGGGCTTTTGTGACTGTCTGAAGGCAACTTTCCTTCCTTTTTCCAAACCACCTCTGCTTACTGGAGGTCATGGCGCTCCTCCAGCTTATGACGACAGCTCATTAAATAGATAGGAAAGGACAGAAGTCTTGATTCCCAGCTCAGTGGGTTTATTTTTATACCACATCTGGTATACATACAAAAATTGTGAATTATGATCTTGGATATTGTCTACTGCAGTCCTAGTGAGGAATTTTGCAATGTATCGGCAAATGAAATTCAACTGGTTTGTGTTTAGTTATCCTATCTAAGAGCTGAAAATGCTGCAGTAACAAACAATTTATCAAAATGTCAAATTTACATTCAAGATATTTGGAATTCTCCATTTCCAAAACAATAAGGCAATAGCTTTCAAAAAAGTGATGTCCTAAAGCCATCATTGCAGTGCAGCCAAAGGCTTCCTTCTCCGGAACATAAAAGTATTACAGACAATTAATTATGCTGTGATTAGCTGAGGCATCTTAACTGTAAATCATTGTTGCTTAAATATGGCTACAAAGAATTAATTGGCTGCCTGCCAGCTGAGGGAAATGAAATCTAGTGCTAGAAATAATATCAAAGCTAAGGCACCTGCAAAAGAGCCTGGCAGCAGGGTAGAGGTGCCCACCATGAATTTGCACTGGACATTCACCAGCTGAACTCTTCACAATTCCCACAGTCCCTTGTGGAAGGGAGGGAAAAGTCCATCTGGCTTTTATTCCTGGTGCCTGCCCCCAAAACACCGAGGGAAAGCACAGTGGACTTCCTATTGAGGGGCAGCCACAGCCACCAAGCGGGGTCTCTGTCCCACATGGAATGTGCATTTGGGGCTATCCTAAGATGGAAGGAAGGCTCAGGATGCAGCTACAGCTTTTCTCCAGCCTAGCTCACAGCCTGTGTCTGCATCCACACACTGGATTTGAGGAAATGCAGGGAAATTTAGAGTCACAAGTAGAGATATGGATGCAGTTTCTGGATCCATCCAGAGAAATAAGGAAGGTTCCTCAAGTCAGGTACCCGACTGCACCCATCCTACTGATATCGGTAAATCAAGACCATGTGACAAACTTTGAACAAACTGCCTTTAGAATTTACAATCCAGATTTCAGCCCTCTGTAAGATGTTCACAGATATAATCTTTCAGATATGAGAAAAATAGAGATTGCTGCAAATCTGGTATCAAAATGAAATACATTTAGCAGTCTTTGTAACTTATCAGACATGGAAATGTATCCACACTGTAGTACAAACACAGCCAGCTTCTGACAATAATCCTATTGAAGTAACAATCTTGGCTCATACTGCTATCAGATCATGCTGAAATTTCATTTAGAAAGATTAAAAATGAAATAAATGTCATTTAGCCTTTTATTTTTTCTCACATCTCTTCCATGTGTTTAGGGAAGACATTGCTTCTCTTTGTAAAGGTCACTGAAGGTGTCTGGGGTCTGTTTTCTATGAAATCAAATTTTCTGTACTCTCTGGCTAGATATTTCTTAAAGTCCTTAATATGTCCATAATATCTATTGCAGGGAAACCTCTTCTGACATCTTAAGAAATCCAGATGGACTGTGCAGCTGGGATCCAATCCAGATTTCCTTCCCAGAGCAGGGCTTGCTTTCAAACTAGTGAATTAGGACCATGGAGCTTTACTCCAGATCAAAACAGCTGCTCAGGATCAAGGTGGACACGATCCAGCCATGTCTATAAAAGAGTCACTCTGCCTGTCTACCCCAAAACACTGAGCTGTTGCCTCCAGCCTGAAGTCATGGCCAGACTGAGATCAGCAGAAGACAGTGCTCTGTCTCACCTTCTTGATGTCACACAACACTACAGAATTTGGCATAAGTTTTAAAGGAAATGACCTTTGTAAATATCTTGTAGGGACTGCATAGTTATGACCTCAGGGATCTTAGGAAGGATCAATAGGCATGGAATTTCTTTAATATCACCTCACTACCAGTTCATGGGATGAGATTCACAAAGCAAACACCTTTAAGCCACCCTCAACAGTGCTTACAGTCAATGAAGAGAAACAAACATTTCTAAGATGAGATTCATCCAAGCTCTAAGAGTTGTGCTCTATTTTTCCTTCAGTAATTAGCATGGAAGCCTAAGGTGACTGCCTCAGTTGTAGTCATCCAGAACTGTATGGGATGAATTCCAAGCACAATGAATAAGCTCCTCAAGAGTAATAATCTTATTTATACTACAGACTATTCTGTGCTTCCTCAGGGTGCAGGAAGCTTTCAGCTGATGTAAGCATACTGCCAAAATGAATAGTCTTATCCTTGGCTGTGCAGTCAGTCTCCCTCACTCTCTTCTGCTGGGCAAAAAGGTTGATATGGCCATGTGCTAAATTCCCCAAACTGCTGTGGCTGAAAACAAATGAATTTCAAGGCTTCATATGCTGGTAAATCTACCATATCTTTAGTCACCTTGTTCAGTGATTCTTTTCACTGTTACAAGATGGGTCATGCTTTATGTGTTGAAATCCTCGTCACTAATTTGTAATCAGCCGTTGCTTCTAGATTTTGCAGTGTTTATTGTCAGCAGTTTCTCTACATGTTTTCAAAAATCAGAGTGAACAGTGTCATGGTGAGACATTGTCTTAAAACAAACAGAAGGAGAATAATCAGTACTATTCCATCTGATTCTCTGTAATGAGTCTACACTGATTTCTGATTAAACAAAAATGTCATTAGGTTTGGAGATCTAAAAGGATCAGTCCATAAAACATTTCATTTCACATCATGTGACAAGTAGCTTCCACCAAATGACACCAAAATCCCTGCAAGACCTTTCTTAAAGTTGCCTGTTCTGTCTTTCAGCCCCTTTCCTCCTCTGATAAAAGATACATTTATATTCCCAGCGCTGTTTTGTGAGGTGCTTGGAAACCCACCAACACAGGGAGCTAAGAAGGGGAAAAGTGCAGTTCAAAACCGAAACAGTTAAGAACGATCTTCAAATGTCAGGCTGCCTCAGGGAAACCAGAGCTCACCTCAGCTCCATTTAGAGAGATGTTGGGTAGAAGGAATTTTATTCTTTCAAATGTATGTGCATTTATAATGCATAAAAATGTAGTTAAATGCAGGCCTCTGTGTGACTGAAGAGCGAATATTAAACATAAACGGGTTGCTTCACATCTGGAAGGAAAGCAAATCAGCATTGCTTCTCCACAGGGTGAAACTGAAATGTGAGCCTTGCAATCTTATTACTAGGCCAGGGAGAAATGAAATAGGGAGCTGAGAATCAGTATGAGGTAAAATATGCCATTAAACTATCAGATGAAATCGGGACAAAAGAGGAGAAATGCAGGTGCAGGAGGAGAAAGAAGAAGAAATTTTGTCTTTTGGACAGATTGAGGGAGTTTTGTGTGATGGCCTAATACATGTTTTAGGAGCTGCTATGTCCAAAGGAGTAAAACAGTAATTTGGGAGAAGATTTCTATGATCTTCAACGATTTTTACCTTTTTTCCCTCTGTTTTCTCTGACAGTTTTTTGTGTGCTTTGTCATTTAAAACGAGGAATTTAAAAGAAAAGTATTTTCTGTGAACTGGTCTGGTAGAACCTTAATCAAACCCAGAATATCAAGTTAGTTGTGAAAATGTAGCTTCCTCACATGAGGAACGTTAGTGTTTCACAGCCAGGTAGGAAATATCTGTGTATAGTTGCATTTATTATAACCACATCTTGCATGATCCTTTTCCAGTTTTTCCTTTCCCAGAAACCTACCTGGGAACACTGCTTTACTCAGCAGATAGCATAAACACATTCACTGAATAGGTCAAAGTCAGTAGGTAGTGAGTAGGTCACAGGTAGAGACTCAAAGTCAGCTTTTGTTAGCTGATGATTAATTCTGCTTTCAATGAAAGGAATAATGTAATTGATTGAATCTATTTAATCCTTGTTGTTGTTGTTGTGGTTGTTGTTGTTATTTTCCTCCTTCAGTTTGTGAAGGTTTCCCCTTATATAATACCCAGTTTCCAAATGCTGACTGCTTCACCAACATAATCATTTATTTAAGAATTTTTTCTTTGTAATACACACCTGACAGCGCACATGCAATATCCCTGCCTAGAAATGTGAAGACAGTTTATTTAGACAAGCAAGTCTAACATCTGCCTTTTAAAATCAGAAGACAGAAGAATCAAAATAAATGCAGAAGCTGCCTCTGAAACTGTCCCTGTGTGTGCTTAACTCTCCGTTTGCTGATCCTTATTCATTGTCAGGTGGTGCTAATCTCCAAATCTTCATCATTTCTGTCTGGTTTCAGATAGTTACAGCAAAAAAAACAGAACAATTTTTCTGTCATCCAGCCCCCCAACTGAAGGGAAAAGTGGAAGATTGAAATAAGCACCCTGACCACAGGTGATTGTCAGCAGCCACAGAAGCTCCACAAATAACAGGTAAATTTGGGATCGCTGTGCTTTGCCTGCAGGAGATGGTTTACACTTCTGAAAGTGGAGTAGGATTAGAAAGGACCTCAGTATGTGCTCATAAGGAGCAGGAATATGAATCTCTATATCGAGGCTGACCTTAAATTCCATGTGCTCCTCAGAGGAAGCTTATAAGTGAATAATCTGCTGAATAGGATTGGGCTAATTAAAGTGAATTATTTGAAAGAAAGACAAAATGGAGTTTATCAAGGAACTCACTCAGAGCTGGCTGCTGCCAGCCTTTTTACTGTTGCAGTCTACATGAAATTCTTTTAGGTTTCTAGATCATCATTGTCACATTACATTTTTCCTGAAGTATAGGGGGAGTAGTCTGGGGACAAGGTAAGCAGGATTAGGCTGCTGTAGAGTTGTGCTGTTTTTTTTTTCTTTAAAACATCTCAGGTCTTACTTGAAGCTTAAGTCCTGGAAAGATTGCACTTCTCAAAAATTTGTTTTGCTTGGGTTCTCTATCACACTGCAATAATCTTTCCCCTCAGTCAAGCAAACAACAGCACATCTGTGCTTTATCATGAAGCTTTAGTTAATAGAAATTTAATGAGCCAGAAGACATGAGTCACAGTGCTGGTGGGCTCTGGGAAATCTCTCCAGCTAACCCAATATTTAGCTGTACCAGTAGATCAAACAAGGCTAAGGAACTTTCCCAGGCCAGGTGTTTCTCTAGGATTCTCCAAAACTATTTTTAGTTTCTGGGGAGATGAGGAGAGAGAGTTGCAATAGGCAATTTTGGATACAGCCATCCTATTTCTGCTGGGTGAAAGAGTTTAGTATTATTGTTATAAATGGGTTTTTTTTAATACTGTCTGGCTTCAGTTCCACATAAGAGGTATGTTAATTTAATATTATAGGTAATGCACCAGTGTCCACACTTTTGATTTTTCATGCTATGAATAAGACTGCAGACCATCTGCTTTATTCATCTTGTTACCCAGCATGTTAGAACTTCTTGCCACCCAGTTCCTCCTCTTCTTCATGCATCTCATTTACAAGTGTGAACCCACCTTGTGATTAGTTTTTCATTTGTGGTAGTCAAGAAAACACCCAAATGTGATAGTTCTCCATCTGCTATGGTAGCAAAGTTTAAATTCAGCCCCAGTGCAATGTGAAATATTCAGCCATGCTGTAACCAAGCTGCTGACTGGATTCACTGAGATCAGTGCAGAGACTCTGGGCTCTTTCTGACTGATGGGAGAAGATTTTTATATTCCATATTTGCATATATAATTGCATCTATAGTTATGAGTGCATTATAATTTTTGTCAGTGGGCTCTTCTGGTGAAAAGTTCCCTCTCCTGTAAACAGACTTTTGAATGTTTTTCAGTCACCTTTCTTTTTTTTGTAGTTGAACAATTTACATTTCCTCCTTTTGCTAGGAATGGGCTATTTCTTGGGCACTGGTCATAATTTCTGGGTCAGCTAATAAACCCACTTTTTATTTCCTACTTAAATGCTGTGTATTAGAGAACTGTTGAGTTGGAAAATGTTAGCTTCATTTAGCTATTGTTAAGTTTTGCTGAGAAAGGAAATGGGTAGTTCATACACTGTGTCCATTTCCAGAGGAAAAATGTATTTAATTGGGCTATTTTTGCTGCAAGTTCACGAAGTTTCTACAGCATGGACTCCAATTAAGCAAGTGAATCTGATATGAAGCAATTGAGAGTGACCCAGCTGTCTTGCAGCACCGCAGCGAGCTGTTGTGGATGGCGAGAGGGAGCAAAGTTCCCCTTGAAATGCATTCACACCACGATAAATAGAAGATGCTGGGACCTCTCTAGAAGTTCCTTGAGAGAGCAGGTTAGAGAGTGTAGCTAACCAATTCAAGCAAAACAATGTGAATGCCTTCCACCGCTAATAGCAGTGCTCGTGAGAGGGAATGTGCCAGGAATAAGTAAACTCTGATGCCTCACAGGATCAGACCCAGGGCTGGGGGTCTCCTCATCGACCTCCAGCTGTTTACAGTGTGAACAGCTCTGCAGAAATAAATCAGAAGTAAATACACAAACTCTTTATCTTCTAAATGCCTATCTTATGTTGAGATAAACTGCGCACTGTTCCTCTCTGTTCATGCTGAGAGGGCCCAAGGTGATAAATTCAGATTCAGGAATCCACTGTGTAGATATTTATTTTCAGGTAAAATCTGCACTATTGCTCCCAGGCTGATGATCCAGAATTAGCGACAGGCCTTAGCTCCCTTATTTCTCACTCCATCTCTGGGCTTTCACATATTTAATAAAAAGTAATCTTCCACTTTCTTCAGTTAAACAGAAAAAAAAAAAGAAAAAAGAAAAAAAAGAAAAAAAGACAAAAAAGAAAACAAAAGAAAAAAGACAAAAAGGAAAAAAGGAAAAAAGAGAAAAAAGAAAAAAGAAAAATATAAAAAATAAAACAAGAAAAAAATTTAAATTAAAAAAAGAAAAAAGAAAAAAGAAAAAGAATTTAAAAAAGAAGAAAGAAAAAATTTAAAAAAGATAAAAAGGAAAAAAAAAGGAAAAAAGAAAAAAAAACGAAAAAAAAGAAAAAAGGGGAAAAAATAGAAAAAAAAAGAGTTTCCAGGAAGGTTGTTTATGTATAAATTTATGAGGCAACCTGAAGGAGAGAAGCTACTATTCACTTCCCCAATAAATTCAGTAAACATGTAAATGATTTTTTATGCATCACTGTTGCTGGCTTCTAGTGTGTGTGTGCCTTGGCATTCCTAAGCTTCTCTGGGGTGTTTCTATAGGTGTAAACGGTTGGCAAGGAGGATTTATTCCTGGCATTGAGAACAGGTGGGCTGTGAGGTCTGGCTCTCCTATCATCATAACTGGTTTACTCTGCCATGGCACAGACACTCCCAGGGAGCCTCTGAGGTCAGGGACAGATCCCTCTGATAATTTGATTATCCAACCAAATTCAGTCCTCTGAAAAGAGATGTCATCAGTAGGTTAGGGGAGATGCAGACTGAAGAAGTCAGTTTCCCTACACCAAGAGAATGGACTCTCTGAAATCTCCCTGGTCTCTAGATCTCATACATCTCTTGCGGTCTGAAAAATCCATTTACCACAGGACTGCCCTTAACCCAGTAACTTTTCCTTCTTTCCCTGACAACAGCCTACTAAACTTTTGCTTACTTGATCTCAGACTGCCCTTTTTTGGAGAGCAAAAGTGTTCATTTCTGTAATCCCAACACTGTCTTCTCGAGCAAGGTTTGGAAGCTCAATGATGCATTGCACCCACTTGCTGCAGAGGGCCAGGCAGGGCTCTGGGATGCCGCACAGAACTGTGGTTACTAATGCAGGCTGGAACTAGTTTATTGTGGCTCCAGCTTTTGGTTATTAAACAACTCTTCCAGTAGCCAAAAAGCTTTGCAAAAGGGGTTCACACTTTCCTTCAATTAACTATCTGTTTCAATTATTTGAGCTTGCCAGCAGCTAAAGGATTTATTGCTGGGAGGTCTGAGCACCTCACCTTCTGCACAGTGAAGAGCTTTAACTTTCTTCTGCCCCTTCACCCTGCTTTTCCCCTGGGCAGGGAGAATTCCCACTCCAATTTGCTTTCAACATGAATTGCAAGGCCTGCAGGTTTGATTGGAGCTGCAATTTCCTGAAGCTATCTTCAGCAGTATAACATCTTGTCCCATGCTTAGAGCCGCTAAAGGAATCTCTATAATTTTCTGGATGCAGCAGCCTCTGCAGCATCCTTCGAATTGCCAGGTGAGACCACATCACCAGTATATCTTACCCAGTACATTTTTGGGGTCTTTTTTTCCTCTTAGTAAAACCAGCAACACAGGAGCTGTAGAAAGGTATAAATCTTAGGTAACACATGGTTTCATTGCACATTGCTGAATTCCTGTTATGTCTCCTGACATCAGCTTTACTTAGCACATCCAGCTGTCTCTCTGAATATCATTCTTAGCAGTGCAGTATTTACTTCAATACCTCTAAAAACCACTTGTGGACTTTGTGAAATATTTCAGCAGGAGACAATCCCTCTTGTAAGACCTAATGCCTAAGATGGAAAGCATTGCCAGCCTGTTTCTCCTTGAATATGCTGCAGCACCAGGACCTTGATGAGCGATTATTGGAGATTTCTAGAAGAGCTGGTGCAGGACATCTCTGTAACCAGCACGGTGCAGCAGGTTGTGAGCAGAGAGCTTTGACCTGCAGTCCTGTAAAATCAGATTCCCCAAGGATTCCCTGGCATTTCCCTCTGCACTGTGTGTCACCCAGCCCACAGCCCAGGACAGCTGTGGAGGGAGAGCCAGAACAGCTTGGATTTTGTAGTGGAATAGACAAAGACATACATAGTGGCAAGAAAATATTTATTCCACAAAAAGTCTTCTAATTTCTCAAAACATAAAGATCCCCTTGTGAAAGGAAGCAAAATATAAATGATCGTGAGAGATGCCAAGAGATAGGTACAAAGAGAGAGTACTGTCATTAACTTCTGTCCATCTTCAAGATGAGGTGAATTCTCTGCCATCCCATATGTCCTCCAGTCCCACTTTCAGTTTTGATTAGTTCCTTGAAGGCAGATCACTTTGCTCTTTCATTTTCCCCTGTAGAAATAAGACTTTGACCATAAAATGGAATTAAAACAATATTTTTAAAGATTTTTTCTTGTGTGGAAAAAGATTTAACAATTGTCTATGTAAGGTGGAAACGTAGAAGAGCACAGTCCATAAATCCCACCTTAAAAGTCACTTTCCTGCAGAAGTCTTTAATGTAGGGTGTTCTTTCTTCCTTTATTCCTTTCTTCCCCCCGTCTCCTCCAGTGCAGCTCTGTTAAATATTGCAGCATAAAAACTGAGAGCCCACTGATGAGGACTGAAGGAATTTAAAAGCCATTAAATCATTACAGTAATGGGTGCAGTGAGTGTGTTCTTGGGAAAACAAATATACTACAAGAGGCAGAAAAACAGAAAAATGATTGGACAGCCAATTTAAAGTGAGAAATGTACCTTCATGACAAGAGAAACAGAAGATGCTGGAAATAACAAGCAGTTGGGGAATACGTGGCTCCAGGAAATAAAGAGATTTTTCTCTCTAGACACTTGACTGTGCTCTTACAAAATTGTGTAAGTGTGCTGGTGTCAACAGAGAGACCAGATTAATTGCGAGCAGAATTGGGAACTACTGTGTAAATAAGGAGAGCTGCACTGGAGTCATGAACTTAAGCAAGAACCTGTTGTTCAAGAACTGATTTAGTTTCAGAAGTCATTATTTTGCTTTGGTAGAGTTCCCTGTAGAAGGATTAGATCAAGCATTCAAATTCCTGGTGGGCAACTATCTACATCTGAAACCCCGCCACCTTTCCTGTTTGTCATTGCACCAGATAATCCATTAAAGATAACAGTGAAATCCGACTGCAGGAATCAAATTTCTCATTGACATGGCTCTAAGCTAAAAACTGCCTGTACCAATGCATGAACTGTAGTTTTCACACAACACTGGCTAACCTGAATAAAAAAAGGTTTCAGTGTCCAGGCTTATTCCTCTACCACTGTTTCCTGACAGAACATTTCTTTTTAATTTTAATCCATTTTCCTCACACCTACTTTCTTTCTATCTAAATCAAATAATGATTATAATTTCATAATCTATAATGCAGCCACACAATATTTATGCTGTGTGGAAATAGACGAGAATGATCACAGCTGTCTGAAGAACTAGGCAGAGCACATAAATATCAGGCGAAAGCTGAAGGTGTGACAGTTCTTCTCACTGAAGCCTTCCACCTTCAGAAACACCAGCAGCAACACCCACAACCTATTCCCTCAGCCCTCCCACAACTGCCAGTGGTGTCTTACTGTCTGTTCTTGAAGGTGA
Source organism: Pardalotus punctatus (assembly GCA_013400915.1). NCBI lineage: Eukaryota > Metazoa > Chordata > Aves > Passeriformes > Pardalotidae > Pardalotus > Pardalotus punctatus. The sequence goes on from VZTX01024160.1 coordinate 271,732, forward strand.
GATAAACAGAATTAATCTCGTTGGTGACACCAAAAGCCCTGCTCTGTGGCCTTGCTGCTTGTCTGCACAGGCTTTGATGCTCACTGGAGCTTTGGTGAATTGGTTCTGCTCAGCGGATGATCAGAAAAGCACAACCAGCAAAAAGTAAAGTGCTTTTTGCCTGCTTTGAGGGTTGAACCAGATCAGCAGGTGTCATAGGAAGTGGCACAGGGAAAGGGAAAGAAACAGGGTGGGGGGGGAAGGAGACAGAAGGAAGAACGCCCTTTCCACAGCAACAAACCCTGGCTTTAAGCAGCTCACCATACCTTTAGCATACGAGTTCCTACTGCTTGAAAGGGAGGCCCAAGAATTTCTAGTGACTTCAGGGGGAGATGGGTGTATGCATCAGCGAGCACGAGCATGTGAAGTGAAGTCACAATGAGATCTGTCTCTACTCTTCCATCCTAACAAATGCCCTTTTCATTTTTCCTCAATGAATTTTCTTTCTGAGAAGAGCAGATCCTCTGTGACCGTGTGCACAACTCAGAAAAAAAAAAATCTAGATACCAGCCTAAATTAACACCCTTTCCCACTCCCTCCATGGCTCATCTCAAATAAACAAGTAACTGGTGCTGACTGGTGTTAACTAATTATAATTGGCTCGTAAGAACTCATATGATTACACCCTTCATTACAGTTGGAAGAAAATTGTTTCTGCTTCCTTAATAATAAATGGGTTAATGTATTCATACTCAAAATCAATACAATTTTTTTTTCTCCCACTGTTAGTCTTGAACAGAGTAATGGTTATTTTTCTAATCTATTAGGAACTGTATAGTAATTATATTTTTTTTAATCTCCCCTTTCTCTGGAGCCTTGTTAGGTTATAAATTAATCATTAATTGATTTTAAAATGTAAGGGTTTGGAGTTTTAATTTTAAAGAAATTTGAATTTTAATGCTTCAGAGCCTGCCTCAAGCAGAGAGGAACCTCTACACTGATTTTTAAAATAATCTCATTGTCCGTTTTACTGTTTTTCAGAATGTGTGCAAGGTTTCTAATAAGCTGTGAGTCACTGGGATAGTCAGTAAAAGCTTGTACTCATTTTCAGCTCTCATTTTTAGAAGACGCATCCCAATTTTTTTATCTGCCCATTTGAGATGCTCTTGTGCACAGAGCCAGTGGGAGTGTCCCAGATCTCTCCTGCAGGGAAAGAGGGACAGGACTGTGTGCAAGTGCAGGCACACACAGGCACACACAGCTCTGCTCCTCATCCCCGTCTGGCAGCCAGACCTGCACAGTGACAGCTCCAGCACGGTGATAATCCAGTTAGCAGGGATTGCATGAGACGTTTGAATATTGATAACAGAAATACCCCAGTTTCCTTTTGCTACTTAAGTCAGCAGATACCAAACACCTTGCTAGGCAAGTGATTACCAATAAGTAACGTGTAATTCCACTCTTAAAAATTCCTGCAGTGTACGTTATGTAACAAGGATGGATTTTTAATTCTTTTGCTTTTCTTTTTCTTATTTGCCTTTCTTTTCCTTTTTTATTCAATTTCCCTACTTTCCCTTTTCCTCCCACTTTCCAAATGCTGAGAAATTTTGTTGCACAGAAAAACTTCCTCGCCTTTCCTTTGTAGTAATGTCCTAAGTTCTAATATATTTTCCGACACACATGCACATTTGGTAAAAAAAAAAAATAAAAAAAAAATTAGTCTTCTGTTGTCTAACAGGACAAAGAGAACGGACGTACCTTGCTGTGGAGGGAGTCCTTTGGACCATATCTATAAACATCTGGCATTTTTGAATCTTAGCTCATTTTACTGGCTGATGACCTGGCAGGTGAGAATACATGGGGAGGCATCTATGTCTGATTTAACTAATGTTTTAGGAACCTATATTTCCTATACAGCCAATAAACATATACCTCATTCCAGGCAGTTTTTAAGCTCACAGAGCAGCACTATTAATACTGGAATTGGTCTATGCCTCAACTACTAAAATTCAGAAAAAAAAGTATATTCACCTCATGTAGGTTATTTTTTAAATGAGTGGGCTTAAAACTTTACATTCCCATTGCTTCCTGAGCCTAAGGATTTTGTGATTTAAGGAGACTTTTCATCTACCTAAGCCAAGAGGCACGTAAGTTTCTGCTGAGGAAAAAAAGAATTAAATAACTCTTGCTGCAGTTTCTAGGTATGGCACGATGTAGAGGGAAGCAATGCATAACTGATGGGAAAAGGTGAGATGTTCCCTTGTACCATATGAAGAGCAACAGCTGAACTGGGCTCTATGAGCAGGAATTATACACAGCCTCTTGCTTAGTCAATTGCTTATTGAAATGAGGAGAGCAAGGTGTAAGGAGAATTCATTTCTTGGCCTGGCTGATCAGCCTCATAAGCAGTCAAACTTAACAGCCACGCAATAATCAGCAACTTCCCCTGCTGGGTACATGAGTAAAATTCTGCATGTGCCACACAAAGTTTGAGAATACCCAGGTTAAGCCATAACTGAAGATAATAATTTGATGTAGAGTCCAATGGATTGAAAAGGAAGGATGGCAACACTTCAGTTTCCCAAATGGGGTATCCTGGAACAGTGCCCAGGACTGGTTTATTCACCTTGAGAGGGTCCATTGAATGCTCTCCAGCACCTCTGAGCTCTGGGGTTAAGGCATAATATCAGAATGCTCCTGAAACATGGCAGTGACATGCTGGACGTCACCCCATGGCGTCGGGGCTGTGCACAGCAGACAGTGATAAACAGCAGAAAAAAGGAAGGCAAAAAAGTGCTGTACGTGTAAGAAAACCCCCTCCATGCTTTATTCTGCAAGAGAGGTTAGCATGGTCCTGGGAGACAAGCAAAGTTGAGGGAGGGCAAAACATAAAAAGTTAGCCAGTTTGCAAATTAAAATGCAGGTCCCCTTCCCACTCACCTCCTTGCCTATCCCCACCTCCCCGCTGAAAACAAATAGAACTGACTGAAACAATTTTTTTTTACTTATTTAAGAAATATTGTAATGCATGCTCTGAGGAAAAGAAAAATCTGTGCTCATGCATATATCTCTGCTTGCTCCAGTCATCCTGAATATGCAACACTGCCTGCTACTTATGGCAATGTTCAGCTCCTCTCCTCTCCTCTCCTC